>OW203762.1:4656628-5001012 GCA_934045905.1 Leuctra nigra | reverse complement strand
CTGTCAATGTCAAAGACATACACACTAGATGAGGATTGACATTACAACGCGGAGGTCTCATGTTGAGTTGGAAGACACATTGCTGACATATGCTTCCCGGCAGCCCATCGTCTGCGATATCTGTCAATGTCAAAGACATACACACTAGATGAGGATTGACATTACAACGCGGAGGTCTCATGTTGAGTTGGAAGACACATTGCTGACATATGCTTCCCGGCAGCCCATCGTCGTGCGATATCTGTCAATGTCAAAGACATACACACTAGATGAGGATTGACATTACAACGCGGAGGTCTCATGTTGAGTTGGAAGACACATTGCTGACATATGCTTCCCGGCAGCCCATCGTCGTGCGATATCTGTCAATGTCAAAGACATACGGGGCATTCCAGCTCCAAATCCCCAAGCAAAAAACCTGACCACCTGGGATATTATTAATTTTTTGTGGGAATATTGTATACTAAAAAAGAGTCGACACGTGTAATTTTGTTTGACCTTGAGGTCATCCACTTCCGAAATGCAAGCTTGCAAATTATCATGATTTTGTATTTTTTAAACATTTCGCTCTCACTCTCATAGCTCATAACTTTTGATCCAAACATCGTACAAAGATGCCTTTTTTACCAAATTGAAGCTCTTGTTATGCTCTATTTTAATATATTATACACAATATGTTTCTTAAACCACATCATTTAAAGAAATGAATGTAAAACATTCAAAATTTTATTACTCAAAAAGTCATTTTTTAATTTTTTTAAAATTTTTACCATATAATTGCCGATGTGTTACCTACTTACTGTAAAAATTTCAAAGTGGAGTGTCAAGGGATGTGCGAGTAATAAATTATTTAGCGCGTCAACGTACTTGGGAATCCGTGCGGCCGAGCGCGGGCGATGCTGTCGTTCTAGCGATTGCACGTGACAAAGCCGCAGATATGTTTAAACAATAGTTCATCTGCTTGGATGGACACAAATTCATCTCTTGCTTCTGCAGCGTAGGAATAAACTCTCGTTTGAATGACGTGTGTTGATACAGCATAGACATTTATACTCACGTATAAATGTAAATTTACGGAACAGGTTGGGTGAGTGGTTAACGCTCTCAGCTTGTATTCCGGAGGCCCGGGTTCGATTCCCGCGGCCGTCCTTCCTGACTGGGGTTTTTTCGTGGTTTTCCCTCAGTCTTCAGGCAAATGCTGGGAAGGTACCCTACTAATAGGCCACGACCGCCTCCTTCCCACCTTCCATCCTTACCTACTCTTCACCATCATCTCCCGATCATCATCATAATCATCCATCTGTCGCCATTAGCCTCGCTGCAGAACAGTGCGACGTTAAGCCCCAGACAAAAAAAAAAAAAAAAAAAAAAATATGGATACAGGAACAAATGAATGCAGTTTCTGGGTGCCAGAGATAAGACGTGCTTGTGAAAATCTTGCCGCGAGAATCTGATCCTCCAAGTCGTGCTCATCTTGCGTACAATACTCGAAGTTGATGGATGTGATGTTGGACTGGACCCAGTCATAGAGTTGTCGCGGAGCCATGATCTGGCCGTCATAAGGCATGCAGACTGGCTCGACTGCAAGCCGCTTCACAGTCCACCCACACCCTCACAGGCCCCCTTTCCGTGCGATGTGGCTGTGAAGTGCCACTCGGCTGCATTGTGGCGGCAAATATTGTTTATATTTTACGATTTTTGTACTGGGCAGCTGAACCATTTGATAAATACCTACATGATTTTGTTGGCTGATTGAAAATATTGTTTCAGAAAATTAATAAGTTTTTTTAATAAATAAACGGACGGCAACTGTATCCTGCTGCATTCAGAAATTACTGCAAAACTGATGTGTTTCACTTCACTATTCTCTTTGTAGTATGCGACGAATGGATGGAGAGTGGTGGACGATTTGTTTCAGTAAAATCCCTGGGCCTCGTCTTGCAGCACAAAAGAAAAGTTTTTAGCAAAGTCGCGACTGATTTACACCTTTGACGCACTGATTGAATTTGAAAATAATGTAATAAGTAGTATTTACTCTCAAATTATTGAACTCTTCAATTTTACAGAAAGTAGGTACCTATAGGAAAAGCCTACATAGATGTAAACTTATTCTATAAATTGATTTCATTAAATAATTACATCGACTCGATAAACCATAGATAAAAAACGCAAAAAATTGAACACCAATTTCACTACGAAATGCACTACGAATAGGTATATCAGTATTTCTTGTCTATCAGAAAAAAAACCACACACAAATGTATACCTATTATAACACCCAACACTTGGAGAGCTCAGAGGTCCGTGTGGTTGGGAAGCCAAAACAGATATGATTGCTCTTAGAAGTTACACAGTGTAGAAAATCTCCTCAATCAATTACATACCTAAAAACCAATAACAATACCTATAGAAATACACCTGCACCCGAGACCAACGCAGGGTGGGCAGTTCGTGTCGGCGAACACAGAGCAGGGATTAAAAACTGAAAGGGTTGAAATTAATTGACAGGAATATTTATTACATGATTGGTCGGCAAAAATTGGCGAAGAACGGAGTACCGTCTATGAATAGCAAAACGTAAGACAAGAGATTTTATTATGATGTCGTATACCTAAAGTTTCAGAACATAACTGTTTTCGTGATCCCATGAGAACTCATATAAAAACAATGCATTGATTGTCAAAACGACCCACAACAAATATTATAAAAGTAATTGAATTATAGTAGACAGAGAGAATTTATTGTGATGTCGTGTAACGAAGGTTTCAGAACATAACGGTTTTCGTGGTTCCACGAGAATACATATTTAAACCATTGCTATGATTGTCAAATCAACTAACAACTAATAGTATCAAAGTAATTGTTGAATTATAGTAGACAGAATAGAAAATGAGTAGTTACAATAGTGATCGAGTTCAGTGGAGTTTTTACCGCGATCGCTAGAACGAGAGCAGCGGCGGCGCTCTGCCGCGCGGTTTCACAAGTACCTTGATGCCCTAAATAATTCATTACTCCCACATCCCTAGACACTCCAACTTGAAAGTTTTACAGTAAGTAGATAACATATGAGTAATTATATGGTAAAAATTTAAAAATTATAAAAAAATGACTTTTTGAGTAATGGAACTTTGAATTTTTCACTTTCATATTTTTAAATGTTGTAATTTAAGAAACATATTGTGTATACAATAGTAAAATAGAGCATAAAAAGAGCTTCATTTTGGTAAAAAAATAATCTTTGTACGATATTTGGATCAAAAATTACGAGCTATGAAAGTGCAAGCGGAATGTTCAAAAAGTACAAAATCATGATATTTTGCAAGCTTGCACTGCGGAAGTGGTTGCCCTCAAGGTCAAACAAAAAAACACGTGTCGACTATTTTTAGGTAGACAATATTCAAAAAAAAATTTATTAAAATCGCAAGAGGTCAGGTCAATTTTCGTCATTTTTTGGTTGTCCTGAGGCGGAACGACCCATACACACTAGATGAGGATTGACATTACAACGCGGAGGTCTCATGTTGAGTTGGAAGACACATTGCTGACATATGCTTCCCGGCAGCCCATCGTCGTGCGATATCTGTCAATGTCAAAGACATACACACTAGATGAGGATTGACATTACAACGCGGAGGTCTCATGTTGAGTTGGAAGACACATGGCTGACATATGCTTCCCGGCAGCCCATCGTCATGCGATATCTGTCATTGTCAAAGACATACACACTAGATGAGGATTGACATTACAACGCGGAGGTCTCATGTTGAGTTGGAAGACACATTGCTGACATATGCTTCCCGGCAGCCCATCGTCTGCGATATCTGTCAATGTCAAAGACATACACACTAGATGAGGATTGACATTACAACGCGGAGGTCTCATGTTGAGTTGGAAGACACATTGCTGACATATGCTTCCCGGCAGCCCATCGTCTGCGATATCTGTCAATGTCAAAGACATACACACTAGATGAGGATTGACATTACAACGCGGAGGTCTCATGTTGAGTTGGAAGACACATTGCTGACATATGCTTCCCGGCAGCCCATCGTTGTGCGATATCTGTCAATGTCAAAGACATACACACTAGATGAGGATTGACATTACAACGCGGAGGTCTCATGTTGAGTTGGAAGACACATTGCTGACATATGCTTCCCGGCAGCCCATCGTCGTGCGATATCTGTCATTGTCAAAGACATACACACTAGATGAGGATTGACATTACAACGCGGAGGTCTCATGTTGAGTTGGAAGACACATTGCTGACATATGCTTCCCGGCAGCCCATCGTCGTGCGATATCTGTCATTGTCAAAGACATACACACTAGATGAGGATTGACATTACAACGCGGAGGTCTCATGTTGAGTTGGAAGACACATTGCTGACATATGCTTCCCGGCAGCCCATCGTCGTGCGATATCTGTCAATGTCAAAGACATACACACTAGATGAGGATTGACATTACAACGCGGAGGTCTCATGTTGAGTTGAGTTGAGTTGAGAAACAGCGTCTCAGCAATGGTGGCTTAATGGTGCGGGAGCGGGATGAATGGACTTTAAGGAATTGACTTATTGATGGAACTATAGTAATTTTATATCAGTACTTAACGTAATTGACCTAAATACTTGTTACTGTCTTAGTAACATTGTCTTCACCATAAACCTCAACTGGCAATCTGCCGGTTAGGTGGAAAAAAAGCCATTAACTTGCTATAGGAGGATGCCCGAATAAAGGTCCTAATGCTTATTTAATAGAATTCCTTTTGACCTATAAAAGCAGGAAAATGTGTGCAAGCGGAACTAATTTCCAAGATCACTTCATTATGTGAATTAGCCCTGACTTTAACCCTACAAGTGCCAAGGCTAAAAAGTGTATAGTGCCAGCCCTATTTAGCAGAAATGTGGACATAATTGGGAAAATTAATTTGAAGATGAAATAATTGATCAACAATATTGGGATTGGTTTTAAAAGTTTCAGAAGACTCCAAAGAATCATATGAGTGCATGACATTTTAGTTTTTTTCGAAATATCAATTGATTAAAAATATAATTAATCGTATAAAATTTAATTACAAATAAAAAGGTATTTTGCCAAATTATTTGCACAAAATAATCACTAATTACCATGATCGTTTTTATCAAAATAAATGTAATTTACAATGCTGAGAAATACCAAAAAAATAATCAAACAATTATATGCAATAGAATAAAAGATACGTCGATTTTAGTAGTTGCGCATGCGCAATTGCACACATGGTAACAATAGGCGAGAATTCACCACCATCTTTATGAATCATGTTTCACGGCCTTCTAAAGTAATTTTACCGACTGATCCAGCTCAACAATAGATCCACTATTGATCAAATAAACAAATCCACCAATAAAATACACTGTGCGCCCTTAAATAAAATTTAGGGCCCCAATTTTACGAAGTGTCGAAAAAATCGACGTTGGCACTTAGAGGGTTAACACGCGGAGTTCAAAAAAGCACAGTAAATTTCCTACTAAATATTAGTTTTAAACTATTGGCTGACTGAGATTCTAACAAAATTCTAATTTACACACCTTTATTCACATTTTGAATTGAAAATCTAAATTAATTTGTCCTGTGTGCCAAAATGTGTCCTATGTGGCCATTAATGTGTAGCCGTAGGCCTGTGTTACAATTTCCTCATTTTATGAATATGGTTCTACCTACCTAGTTGAAAACTTCAAATGCTTGAAATATTAATAAATATTGTTAATCACAATAAAAAAAAATTTCAGAGAACTCTATTCGGGAATCCCTCCTTAATCTTGCTGTACTAATCTCCCCTTAATTTACGAGTGGCACTAGCTTACCTCTAACTGAACGACATCATTAATCTTCTTCAGAATCATTTCTTTCTTGTCAAATATTGGTGTAAGATTCTGTTTACGCACAAGGCAGAATCTGCACAGTGGAATCATAATGTGAAACTGCGGACTGAAGTTCGGAGATATGAAGAGAGATGACGTCTTATCTCGGTGGTTCTTCTATATGAGTTAGCACGGGCAGCAGGATATGTTTCATAACTAAACATGAAATAGGTATCACCAATTAGAAAAACCTACCTGACATGAAACTGTTAATTAAATATGATATATACTCTAGACTATGGACAACACCAGTAACGCCAGTTCAGTAAAAATTGCATACTAAAACCACGGACAGCAATATTTCGGGTGCCTTCTTCAAGCCAACTGAAGAAATATCAGTTAGCTTGAACGAGGCAGCCGAAGCGCTGCCGAAATATCGTCCGTCGTGGCTGTGTATGTTCTTTTTACTTTACCGGTGATGTCCAGTAGAAGTTTTTATCACACTCCGGGTACATTAACTCCTTTATTTAAGAAAAAATAAATATGTATAACATTCTCATCTGCCAATCGCTGTTCAACCGTTACAAGGATGTGAATCTGTTTACCAATGAGAATTTGTGTACTAGGTAGGTAGGTAGATAGACAATATCAAGCAATCAATCTAGTGGAGCGGTCGCTCCACCCAGCCAAGTCGTACTATACACTCACAGTCACTCAACATACCGTAAATGCCTAATAAACTGAGGAGCAGACCAAACACTTTTACTGTAAGCAACAACATGGCATTTTCGGCCTACTGGATCTTAAAATTGGAAAATCTCATATTGTTGTGAAATGTCTTAATTTCGAGCTATGGCCCACCCCACTACATATACCAAATTTGGGAACAATAGGTTATGCCATTTGCGCGCTAGAGGACCGAGAAAACAGTGAAATTACACCACTTTCTGATTCTGAAGATATCAGGAAACGTTGCTAACACCGCCACAGCCTAAACGGCTGAACCGATCGACCTGAAACTTTTACCACATATGCACTTTTGGCGTCTGATGATACCTTGCCTCTTGTGATTTTTTGTGCCGCCATTTTTAAACCGGAAGTGACGTCATAACTCAAAAACGTCTGGACCGATTAGAACGAAATTAGCGCCATTCGATTTAGATGGTCATCTATATGAAGTATCAATAAAAAAAATATTATTTTCTTATTTTCTAAACCGGAAGTGACGTCATAAATACGCAATATTTAACTTATTTCAACAAATTATACTTAAAATACGTACATAATTAACTTACATTGTAACATAGACAATACAATTTATATATTCAAGGTAGCAGTGTTCTCGGCCGCCATTCCTGAAACCGGAAGTGACGTCATATATCTAAAACGCCTGTACCGATTGCAACTGAACTAGCTCCTGCGTATTCATTCTGCTATTTATTTGAAAAATCAATTGTGAAAAATGAATAAATAAATAATTGGTACCGGAAATGGCGGCAGGAACCACTAAATGAAACCGGAAGTGACGTCATATATTACAAACGGCATGACCGATTTTACGGAAATATAGGGATTAGGAATTCAGATGGTCGTTCATGAAGGTATCAACTAGATAAAACTAGATTGTTTTCTTATTACCTATACCGGAATTCGGCCGCTATTTCAAAACCGGAAGTGACGTCATGTATCGAAAACGGCTGGATCGATTATAACGAAACTTAAGCTATTCTTCTTGGATAATCATTTTCATCTTATACCAAACGCAACTTTTCATAGTAACCAAATCGGTTGAGGCGTATTTTTTTAAAGAAATTAGTCCCTGCTCGGACATGTGCTACAAGCTGTATGAATAAACTAACAAAAGAAGTGATATCCCAGAAAAAACACTCCGTGTAAAAATACCAGCCAAGTCTCTTTAACTATAAAAAAAATAGAAGAAATCTAAAAATTCAGCACTGAAAAGGAGTGATATCAAAAAAGGAGCCAAGTCAACGAATTTTCCAAATTTTAATCGTACCATTGAAATAAAAATATCAACCCCCGAGAAATACTTAAAAAAAGGACTTGGCGCATCGTTTTTTTAAAGACATTTTTCTATTCTTAAGCTTATGCCACTCACATACTACGTAGTTCAGAAATGCCTAGAAAAATTGGGACAAAACTTTCAAATTAAATATTGAACATTCTGTAAAATATTTTAAATTTAAATATAAGTACGCAAAGAAACATAGCATTGTCTTACAAGCAATAAATACAGAACAGTTGTGTTTGTGATTGGTAGGTACCTATAGTTTTGTGGGTACATCAACATACCTACTACAGCATTATACTTTGAACCTTCTCGCCGTGTAATTAATTGCTATTAATTAACATTTTATACCAAAAAAATTCATAAATTACATAACGTATTACTTTAGATAAAAATCTAGTCAGTAATTATTTGAGCAGCATGGCTCAGTGCACTAGTCACTTATACAAATCTCATTGACGGCCTTCTTGTAATGAGCGCTTTCGCTATTTCCCTCAGTCACGATATTGAGAAGTATGATTGATTAATATGACCCTAGAAATAGTGGCAATAACGAATAGACTAGGCCGCTTCCGTTTATTCGTTATTCGTTTATCCGTTTATTTCCTCTGAATATTGACAAAATACCAAAACTGCCAGTAGGTAAGAGTACTAGTTATATTAAAACGTAGTATGATTCGTCGATAATGAATGTGATATACTCAGGAAAATATACTTGTAGAGTTCTTCCTATACTTTTAGGATAGAAAAGTGTCTTTAAAAAAACGATGCGCCAAGTCCTTTTTTTAAGTATTTCTCGGGGGTTGATATTTTTATTTCAATGGTACGATTAAAATTTGGAAAATTCGTTGACTTGGCTCCTTTTTTGATATCACTCCTTTTCAGTGCTGAATTTTTAGATTTCTTCTATTTTTTTTTATAGTTAAAGAGACTTGGCTGGTATTTTTACACGGAGTGTTTTTTCTGGGATCAATTTTACTGTAGAAGTTGTGGCATTGTTGTGGCAAACTACATACTGAATGAAGCAAAATATTCTTACATGGTACGACATAAGTATACCAGCGTACAATACCTATTTGTAAATTTAACAAAGAATAATTATTGTCTGAGAGTAGGGACAAGGATTAGGTTAGTTACGGTTAGTTACCTTGTCAAGTCGAAGTAGGTATTTTCCACTTACTACTCCTGGTAATGGACATTGCAGACGATGCTTGTGGGAATAATTAAACCGTTCCCCTATTACACAAATATTTAGTCTAAGGCTATAGTTCCCAACATTTGCTCGGCAATGATATTAATGAATAATATTCAAAATATGACAGCACAGCAGACATCTTGATGCAATGCAAAGTGCTGTCAGTACTGCCAACAGAACAGAAAATGAATTCAAACCAAATTAAACTTTTGTGAAGGCCGTGAAATTTAATGTAATGGCGCCAACTTGTTGAATTTTGAATATCACTTCACCTCGCACATGAGGCATGACTAATTAACAAGGAAAACGCTCGGTGTAACGCGTTGATGAGCGAGCACCGACACGCACGACATCGCCAATCATAGCACGATCCATTCAATCAAAGATAACTTACTATACATTATTTATTACCAATTTTCCTTGCAACTTTTCATAAACACTCTGGATCAATTAAATAACAGATTATTGTACTGATATTTTTCCATCAATCTCTTTGGACAGATATTCAAACACTTAAAACAGCAATAAGTCTGTAAATTCTTGACCGATTGGGCTGGAAATGTGTAAAATATGATGTTATCTAGTCAAAACGTCGTTTTCATAACTGTGAAACACAATCCATATCGTAAAATAAATTATTTTAGATAAGGTATACCTATACCTATGTATATGAAATACATACATTACATTTTGACTACATTATGTATTGCAATATGATCAACTAAGAAAAGAATCTGTCTTACTTGATATTGAGAATAGCCATCTATAAACTTTGCTTTGCTACATAGAGCAACCCAGAATGCAGTGGAATTTCTGTTTTGAAATGTCATTTCTGACAGTTATTAAAACTGTCAATAAGTGCATCTATGTTCTTGACTGGTAGGGCTGAAAATTTGTAAAATAAGAGACAATGTTGGTCTGAACGACCATGCAAAATATGAGTTTGATTGATCAGATTAATCGAAGACCATTTGATAGGTCAAATGGTGGTGTGGCTATAGGCCGTTTTAAATTAAGTATACAAATGAAAAATATTGGTGCCAATCCTTGCTAAGTTTTAAGTTGCCAATCCTTGCTAAGTTTTAAGTTGATCGATTAAACCTTTATGATTGAACGGTTCCTTGTAAATTTTCAAAAATCACAGGATCTCGTTCAAAAAATATATCTGGGACCACCCATATGATATGATATGTAGTGTGTGTACACAATATCAGATCAATCTGTTGAACGGTCATTATTAGTTTCATATCGTTTAAAACTTTCTGCTCTAACAACCTTGCCTTGTAGATTCGAAGTCGCCGTGAATTTGACAGCCAACACGCAAAATGTCCCTAAAATGACAAAAACTTTTGAAAATAACGACAGATTAGAGTGAAAATTGGCAAAAATACCTTAAATGTTGGTACCAATGACCATGCGAAGTTTTTAGTTGGTCGGTCAATCGGTTCCAGTTTAAATTTCAAAAATCACAGGAAAAATGGTTTCAAATTTGAACCAATTGGAGGATTTGGCTGAATTATTTTTTGATTGGGTACAATGTTGGTTGCAATAACTTTGCTAAATTTCAAATTGATCGAACCAACCAATCGAAAGATAATTTTTATAAAATTTGAACCAATCACAGGATCTCGTTCAGAAAAGATCCCAGGGATCGCATAGATTACGTTAGTATGTGTACAAAATTTCAGATCGATTGGTTGTGCGGTTTGACCTGGGCAGTGCAGGCAAAAAAAACAAAAAAAAACACACAGAGAAAGTGCCATAAGAGTACCGTGGTGACGCTCGCTACGCTCGCTCAATTATTCTAAAATTATGTTCACAGTCACTACCAGTCTTTTTGGATAATGTAGGCCACGATTGCCTCTTTCCCATTGGCCATAGATGATTGAAATAAATATTTACATTCTGTGAGTGTTAGGCCGAGAAAGATGACATTTCGTTTTTCAATGATATTATACACCTAGGACACTGTAATTTATATTTTTAAAGGTATTTGAGGGTAGAGACAAAGTGATCCCCGACAAACTGTACCCCAAAGTACAAAAACTGCTATTCGACAAACTGTACCCCGAAACACAAAAACTGATCCCCAACAAACTTTACCCCACAATGTGAAAAGTGATCCCCGACAAACTGTACCCCAAAACACAAAATCTGCTTTTCGACAAACTGTACCCCAAAACACAAAAACTGATCCTCAACAAACTGTACCCCACAATGTGAAAAGTGATCCCCGACAAACTGTTCCCCAAAACACAAAAACTGATATTCGACAAACTGTACCCCAAAACACGAAAACTGATCCCCAACAAACTGTACCCCAAAATTTGAAAAGTGATCCCCGACAAATTGTACCTCAAAACATAAAAACTGCTATTCGACAAACTGTACCCCAAAACACGCAAACTGATCCCTGACAAACTGTACCCCAAACTAACAAATATTCTGTCCCCACTATCTGTCCGGGTGGGTTGGCGTATACTTCCCCTACTCGCCGCGAAGTCTGAGTGGTAAGCAACTGCCTGAGAGGTAGGCAACTCATCGTGCATAGATGTATTTTGGAATGCAGCACTGCAGGATTAAAACTGCGCCGTTTATCACATCCCGTATAGAAAAATGACGTAGTGGGGATACTTTTGCGGGTAACTTTGCCAAAATTTTCAAGTTTTGTTAAAAAATGTCATCTTGAAAAGTTTATACCTACACATTAGAATGTTCCCGGTTGTTCTGGTGTATTTTCTGATGATGTGTCGGTAATACTGACTGCAAAGTTCATGGCTGATGCTACAGGGAAGTTTTTTTATTCTTCATTTAATTAGTTAAAAATATTTCATCAAATTTGCACAATATAAATATTTGGTGTGTATTTCAAAAAGTTATGTGAAAATTTACTTTAAACTTCAAGGAATTATAGCTTTGGGTTTAGTAAGCTGGTTAAAACTTGTTGCACGCTCCTAACGGGAGCAATCTTGCGAGGCAATGTTGCCCCGCAGTTTTTTACAATTCTGACGTAATTTTGCCATAAATTGTCGGGGGGTGACGGGGGGTTTTAAAGACATTTTTCTATTCATAAGCATATGCCATTTATATACAACCGTAATTTAGAATTTTTAGAATAATAGGGACACAACTTTCAATTACATATTATACCTACATACCTACTGTAAAATATTTTCTATTTGAATATGTACGCGATGAAACTTGTTGCCTATATTTGTAATAAATATACAATAGTTATCTTCATATTATTGTTTCGTGGTCAACATAATTAAGTCTCATGCGTTACACCTTCTCACAATGAAATACATTTCTATTAATCCACATTTTATAACAATACATTTCACAAAGTACACAGTGAAGTCACATTGAACAACTATTAAAACCATAATAATATATACCATATAATGGTATAATATATACCATAATAATATACTTCCATAATATAATAGTGTTCTATAAATAGTTAGTAATTATTTGACAACTTTTCATGATTTCCCTCAGTCATGATCAAATTATGAAAAGATATCCTTCTAATATCACCATATTAACAGTGCTATAAGAATATATATGAGCCCACTTCCTTGTTATTTAATTCTACCTCCCTTATTATTACTTCTATTACAGCATGACATCTTTCTTCTATCGCCATTACAAAATTATAAAATAGCCATTACCAAAAGTAGCTTGATTCATAGATCCTGGCTCAAATAAAAAGAGGAATATGTACCTACTTGTTAATAATCTTTCCACTTTTAGGATAGAATGATGTCTTTAAAAAAACGATGCGCCAAGTCCTTTTGTAAAGTATTTCTCGGTGTTTATACTTTTATTTCAAAGATACGATTAAATATTTGGAAATGTCATTGACTTGGCTCCTTTTTTGATATCACTCCTTTTCGGTGTTGATTTTTTTTTAAGTAAAGAGACTTGGCTGCCTTTTTTACACGGAGTGTTTTTTTCTGGGATTCTGGTTACGCGACGTCGCGGCGCTCTACCTTGCTGTCAGTCACTGGCCAAAACAGCAAAAAGTCACCCGGCGCTCATTGAGTACCAAAAGGATCATACATGGTTTGCAAAGAGATAATTGGCAAATTATGTAAAACAATTGTGTGCATTAAAATTACACTCTTATCTTCAATCTTGACTAGAACGTAAGATATGAATAAACCGCTTGTTGCATTACCTTCATATTCGCACAATCAAGATCAGCTCTGCACTCTAGTGGTGGAGATGTGGTACTAGAGGAAAGGGTTCAACATTTATTTCTCCATAAGGAACCTGTAGAGTTTGGATACCTCTACTTCATACACTATTAAACATAGAACCCTGAAAAAAGTAACGAGTATAGAAAAGATTATGCTTTATCGATCTGTCACCTCAGAATTTTTCTCCGAGGTTAAATTGCAGCGTAATAATCATGCAAACATGAAATGCAGCAGCCAATCAGAGTACAGGAAATGGTTCAACAGACCAATCAGGCTACAGTATAAGCCGTATTAGCTTCATACGGAAAGTTATTTTATAATTATTTAGACACAATAAATGCATTTCTGAGGTGACAGTTCGAATAAGCATAATCTTTTCTATACTACTTACAATTTTTATGGGGTAGGGTCATTGTGGGTCTCAACAAACTGGGTCCTAACAAAGTGGTACCCAAAACTGCACAAAGTGGTCCTTAAAAAGTGGTTTTTAGAAAATCGGACCCCGAACAAACTGGTACCCAAGTTGGTAGTTTAAAAACTGGGTCTGTAAAAAGTGGGTCCCAGCATCAAGTGCAAAGTGGGTCTTAGAAATCTCGTCCTCTGAAAACTGGGACTCTGGCATGCACACAAACTCGTCCCTAACAAACTGGGCCTGTACAAAGTAGATCCCAACATAAAATACAAACTCGGTCTTAGAAAACTCGGTCTGAGAAAAGATACGCCCACTTGCTTCTTACACAAACTGGGTTTCACCGATTGCACAAAGTGGGTCCGGAAAAACTGGTACTTAGAAGAGGGCAAGAACCTTTTCGCCTCCCTATGTTGCCACTTTTAAATGCCGACCCACACCCCTGAGAGGTAGACAACTGTTCTTTCACCATTGTAATGCGAGGTGTATACATATAGGGTTATAATATTGGAACACAATTTTTCGTTCATGTCGCACCCTTGTAGTAAAACAGTGACAGCCCGTATAGGCACCGAGAGTTCGCCACGAGTGAGAGAAATTAGCAACTTTTGTGGGAAGATCGTCAACTGTTTTATTTCTCATTGGCCGTGACCTAGCAACCGATCAGATGTCAACAAATGTACTCAAAATATTTCGGAATCAAACTAAGTCGCGCAAATTAATATTGTGATCAGATTCAGTGAAATTGTGAACACTTTATTATTAATATTTTGTAGGCGAATAAACATTAGATAAACATGTGTAAATTTTAAGAATTGATAATGCGTAATATGTGCAGCAACATAACATATAACTGCAGCGACTTGGACGCCTTGCCAAAAGGTAAGCTTCCTTCCCACAGATTAGGTGGCTCTGTCTGTACTTTTTACAGTGCCATCTGTTGTCTAAACACGCTGCCTATAAGGTAGCCATGAGGTATTCATCACGTATCATCTTATGGTATCCCGCTAGTATCAGATGGGCCAAAATAATACTATGTGATAATACCAGAAGGATACATTGTAGTATCGTGTTGATATTGACATGCTAGCCAGCTCGTGCCCATTTCGCTTAAGTGTAGGTATCCACTAGATGTCCGTAACGTAACTTCGATGTACCCGTCTGGTATCGAGGTGGTATCCTGTAGGAGGCCAGTTCGTGCCCATATAACTTAAGTGATGGTATCCAGAAGGTGTCTATTAGGTATCTCCTGAGTGCCCGCCTGATATCGAGCTGGTTTTGTAGCGAGCCTGGACGTGCCCTAATAGTATCGGACAGGTATCCTCTAGGTATCCCGAAATAAATGTATTTTAATGAAATTATTTAAAAGTAAAACTGTAATTAATCGTACTACATGGGTATTAATTGCATTTACACTTTGAGTACATATTTACATAGATTATCACATTTGTCATTAGAATCTGAAATTAAACGCACATCCATTATTTACGACTGGAGCTGGAATCGAACACACGACACGTTAGACAATCAGCAGGCTGCAGCGCTATCCAACCGGCTGGGCGGGGACGTAGAAGAACGTCTCGTCAAAGCTCGTTATAAGCGCAAGATGTTACGTTTTTGTTTCTCTGCAATAAAATTTATGACGAATGTGTATTATAAACAACTAGGTATATTATTAGAACGTATTTTCATGAGCTCTATATAATATCTATAGATATGGGATTTTTCATAATAATGTATTTTATTGATACATTTTATTTACATTTTTCACTGAAATATTTAAATGTGAATATTCAAAAGACAGCTGATTACTAGTGACATCACAGGATGTATTGCGTGTTTTCAAGTTTTATAATGAATATTGATGTTTATAATTGGTTATTATTGAGAAGTGTGATCAATTTATTAGATAATACATAAATAATCTGAAATATCGGCGGCTGTCTTTGTCGTTGTGAGAATTTCAACGAGCAAATGAAATTCGTATAACTTTCGAGATTCGAGATAATCTATTGACAGATGTTTTATACTCTCTAAGCCCGGCTATTTGCGTTTAAATATAATATTATATAATTTTTAATTTTCGCTATAAAGGTGAATTTCCGGTTTTGTTAGGATTTTCTATACCTTATTATTTTCTCAGATGCAATTGACAAATGTAATATTTTTAAAATCTTATTTCTGTTATATTAGGTTATAACTTCCTCATAACTAGGTAGGTAGGTAGGTACATATTTCGTCCAAGACAAGGAAACTGCTAATCACGATTTAATTCTTACTGTAAAGTGACTACTCACTTATATTTTGAATGAAGATGTACAACATAATTTTGGTCCTTGTTCATTCCAATTTCCAATTTGCCAGGCAGAATCAAAACAGTTTCAAAAGTTTTAACGTGACTTCATGCCGTAATGGGGAGTGAAGATGGCATTGACTTGACGGCACCGATTTTGCTGCAAACTTATCCATACAACTAGCATTGGCAGATTATGCATTAGTGGTAATTGGGATAAATAATTCAGAACATGCGGTTTAATAAAATTAATATTCTTTTGTACTTACTGGTTTCATTATTGAATAGATCAGCTCTTTAGTATTAAGAGATATTGCAATTCGAAGTGGGGTGAAATATGGTAAGTTGGTATCTATTAATCGTAGCGTGCGCCTGCGCATTATCCACCGCGGCACGGCGCGCGAAATGTAAACCGTCTGGGTGTAACACATGAATTTTCAAAAAGCAAACGTGTCAATTTTCATCGGATCGACCCTGAAAAAAGCATCGGGACTACCATTTTACGTCCGATTTTTAGTCGTTTTTGTTTTGATGTGTGTTTGCGATTTTTTTTTTAAATTTGTAATAAACCTGTTTTCCTCCAAAAATAAAGGCTTCATTATTTAAAAAACGACCAGTAGCTTGAAAGACGCGGAAAAATGTGCAGAGTACGATGGGTGCCTTTTGGAATTGAAAGGAATGAAAATGAGACAAGTTTCCCACCTGGAAAAGTAATTAAATTAGAAAAATGGCCAAATTCGTGTGAAAACGTGACATTTCGACACGTATGCAAAGGAAAACATTTGATCCTGAAGACATTTGCGATAGGTACAGTCTATTTGCGATGTAATTCAACGAAATTGAGAGATTTAAACGCATTTTTACTAGATCCACAGATCGGAGATCAAGACGGAGCACGGCTAGAAGGGGGTAACTAAGGATTATTTCCTCAAAATCGTTATGTTGCATACTCTGTCAAAATTTTGGGATAGGGACCTGAATTTCCAGAATCTGACTTGGTTTTTTTCGTAGATTTCGAAAACGGTGACGGCGATTCAAAATTTCAAAATGGTGACCGAAAAAAACGATGTCAAAAGTTTATTTTGGCTATTTGAGAAAGAAATGTAGGAAAAATTATAAAACAGAGTACCAAATATGTCGAGAAATTACGTGGAAAAAAATAAAAAAAATACTAGAAAATTTAAGTGCTCGATTTTTAAAAAAAAAATTAACATTATTCCGTCTCAAAATTTGGCCAAATCTTTGAGTTGCCGCGTCCACAGACAATTTATTCTGTTTCTATAGACCTAGACAAAGAATTTGCACCGAGCGGAATTCAAATGTCTCATCCACAGGCCGTGATTTAACCGTTTTATTGCGGTTATCGCCCAACAAGCAAGATTAATGTTGGATGCCACTCCATTTGACGCTTTTGGTACTTCTACGAGACGAAATGAATATTTTGAACATGTAATCAGTTAGAGGGGACTATGGGGAATCGAAAAAAGTACAGCAGAGCTCGGTAGCTCTTTTCGTCTGTATGTGGTAGCGTAAAAATGATTCCCGCCAAATTTATTGTCCATAAGATCCAATGCATAAGGTTTTCCAGAAAAGCAAAAGTGCCCATTTTCATCGTATCGACCCCGGAAAAAAAGCATCGGGACGGCCATTTTACGGCCGATTATTTTGTCTTTTTTGTTTTCACATGTGTTTGCGACAAAATGGGGAAAATTTGAATTGAACTTATTTTCCTACAAAAAGAAATACTTCGAAAATTCTAAAAAAAAAGAAAAATCAGTAGCTTGAAAGACGCAGACAAATGTGCAGAGTACGATGGGTGCCTTTTGGAGTGGAAAGGAATGAAAGTTAGACAAGTTTCCCACCTGTAAAAGCCATAGAAAAACGGACAAATTCGTGTGAAACATGACATTTTGACAGGCATCCATAGGAGAATAGTTAATCATGAATATACATTTGCGATAGGTACAGTCTATTTGCGATGTAATTTAACCAAATTGAGGGATTTAAACGCTTTTTTACTAGATCAACAGATCGGAGATCATCAAGACGAAGGGCGGCTAGAAGTGTACATCAGGATTATTTCCTCAAAATCGTTATGTTGCATTCTGTAAAATTTTGTAAAATCGACTTTACTAATGTTGGTTCCTGATATATTATCTTCTTCTTTCTTTTATTAGATGTCTCGCCCATTGGACGTTTTTTTGGGCCACCCGGTATAAATATGTTTCAAGCGTTCCTGATTTCAAAAATATGTGTTTCATTTTGCCTGAAAATGCCTTTTCCTCAATTTTTTTTTAATGAATTCAGTCTTTTTCTTGCTTTTTAATGTCTTTTTGTAATTTTTTTTAATTTATGGGGGGAAATAATATGAAATGCTTGTTGCAAGTTACAACAATTTTATGAATTTTGGTCTAGACCACAATTCATAAAATTTCCATCCACCATTTCGATGGCCAACAACAATTGACACTTAGCACATTGACACATTCATACAATAATTTAAGTGTATTTTTAATATATTATTCCAATTGTAACTCCTAAACCGATAAACCGAATAATAATATGGTGATGAATTTTAGATAAATTAAAATTTCATTGGTCCTTTTTAGGGATTTCGTGGTCCGTTTTTTAACAGTTTTAAGGTACTATTTGCCTGCCTTTTTGGACGTTTCATAGGTCCTAAACATCCTAGACCTTTACCACAGACTTGTGATAGCCTTCGGCTTGGCTATTACTATTTCTTTATCATCGCCATATCACAATAATTACGAACCAACATAGATACGAATTATTCATATCACTTTTAATCACTAAGTAATACCAATAATTTAGATCCCATTTATATTTAGATAAGTTGAACAAAAGATGGAATTGCTTCTATGCTACCTATTTCATTGAAACAAGTCTAATCAGTATTAATTTATCCCCATAAAAAACACTCAGTGTAAAAATACCAGCCAAGTCTCTTCAACTATAAAAAATAGAAGAAATCTAAAAATTCAGCACTGAAAAGTAGTGATATCAAAAAATGGGCCAAGTCAAAACTTAATTTGAAAAACCAAAATACACTTGGCGCATCGTGACTCGATGTGCCTCAGAAGTCTGAACCGTATTTACAACATGGCACCTACTTTTATCGGCGCTCTTGGCTCGTCCATTAACCGGTACTTGTCAGTGACGGGTTGGCAGGTCACATGGGAGACATGATCATTGGCCCTTCCATCAGCACCGATCATCTCCCGCTAATTGTCGACTCCGACGCCATCGACACCCCGCCCCAACGCCCTCTTTTCCGCGTGATCGCCGATTACAAGAAAGCCAATTGGGACCTGTACCGCCACACCATAGACCGTCTGCTGTCAGACTCCGTGGACGTGACAGACTGTGCCTGGATACGAACCTCGGTATCTGATGACTGCCATTTTAAAATGAGGGAAAGCGACAGCGATCCCGAAGAAAACCGTGGATGCTACTCGCTGTCCACCTGCCTTCCCACATCCTGATGCTAATCCACAAGAAACGCTGAGTATATAACAGATACAAGATATCACGTGATCCAGTACTGAAGATAGAGTGGAACCGTCTAAATATGTTCTCGTCCGTTTCCTTCGAGCTTTCCTGACCGATAGAATAGCCCGGGTCCGCGTAGAAGGTAAACTCTCCGATCCCTTTACGCAACAGCCCGCTGTCCTCGCCAGGGGTCGTGCCTGCGTTAGCGCCGGATAAGGTTTTACAAGTATGAGCTACTAACCCATAGCTAAACCCCCAGACTTGGAGAACCAGGATTTTTCTGTTGGGGTTATCTCCCTTAGTCGAGTTGTTCCGGTTAGATGGCGCCGGAGGGCCGCCATTCACCCTCTTCCGTTTACTACATGACGACCACCCATTAACCGCCATGCATTGCCCGGGAGTCACGCCGCGGACGTGGAAGTAGGATTCGCTGGCCGATCTGACTCGAAACTTCGAGCTTGCCACATGGCAAAATCAGTGGGCACTAACTAGCAGGGCCGTAACAAGGGGTGTGCGGGCGGTGCGGCAGCACAGGGCGCCGCCAACAAGGGGGCGCCAGTAAGCTAAATTTTTATGTATTGACTTTTTTGCACCCAAAATTTATTTTTGCGTATTAAAACACACAAAAATGCCCTGCGGGGCATGGTTGATGTCGGTAATGATTTTGGTCATACCCAAGTGGTCTAGTTCCCATGTTCCCTCCCTCCCCCTTTTCACAAATTAATGCGCCCTTTAAAGAATTTTGAAATCGTGTTTTGAAATAAAAATTATTCTGCTGGAAAAAAATTCAGTGAAATTGAATGTCAGAAACTATTAAAAACCATTAAAATTTAAAACCCTATCAAAAATAACAAAAAATTTCGATTCAGGACCCTGAACCGCATATGGTTAGGAGGTCCCCCCCCCCGCCAGGCCCCTCATTGCAGTCATTGTCAAGGGCCGTGGAAATGTTTGACCACTGCTTTGTATAATTACCAATTTGTATTGTGCACAACCAAAGTTTTGGTTTGTCCTAGTCTGAAGTCAAAACTGGTTGGGTATAGCGTTTTCTGTGGTGGTGGGGTTGGGGGGGTGGGGGGGGGGGGGGGGGGCGCCAAAATTTAGAGTTGCACCGGGCGCCGAAATCCCTAGTTACGGCACTGCTAACTAGGTTTTACTTGGGTGCACCATATCGACATATATACACCCCATACCTAGTACCCATACCAGCATTCGACTCCCCGGAAAATTATCAAATGCTAAAAACCAGAAAATAGATGCAAGACACTTAACCTTTATCTATTTATATCCACACCAAACATTATATTTAGTGTTCTTTGGTTAACAAGTCAGTATTGCGTCATCTATAATTACCTTCAATGGACTGGAATGATTTTTTGTGCAACAAGATGGAATGAGGAAATGCACATAAATATAAATTTTGTGAGAAATATGTGCATAGCTGTCAGATTGATTCTTCATTGACGTAGATTGTTTAAAGTTAACAAAAATTTAATTTAATTACCTATGTAATGCATCACAATACAGTCCTAAAACTCATTTTTATATTGATGCTATTCGACAAAAAATATCGATCCACCGATATATCGAAAGGAAAATATCGATTCAAAATATCTATATATCGAAACAAATATATCGATATTTCGATATATCGTATCGTACCGCCCATCTCTAGTTCACAGTTGTCTTCGGAGCTCCTAAGTGAAGAGACGTACTTGCGCTATAGTCAGCCACGGCGATCACGAGTATTGAATATTCCTTTTCTTATTATAGTTTGACAGTTGTGTTATACTTTAATTTTTTAATTTATAACTCTCAGTTTAAATTCCTATTTTTGTTTTATATTAATTAATTTACATTTAATCGCGCGCGCCATTTTAACATGTCCAATTTACCGGGACAGAGAGCCAACACCTCTGTCGTGTACGTAGAGGGCCACACGTACATTGATAAGAGTGATGGCCACAAGCGGTTTTTAAAGTGCTCCCGACGCAAATGCCCAGGACGCTGCAAGGACTCAGGTCATGGATATGTCATAACAACGCAGCATGTCCATGATCCTGATTTCTTCGCACGCGAGCGACGAGAAGTCCTCGCGGCTTGTCGGCGTGAAGCTCAGGAATCTCACCGACCGTTCAGGGAGATATTCGACGAGGAAACACGAAGGTAAGTGACAGCAAACTCTTTTACTACCTTTGGTAATTTTTGACCTTATTATATTGGTTCTAAATAGGTTACGGAAAAAACTTACCTGAAAATTATAGTGTTTAATCGAAGAATTTAATATGACCATTACTTTGACCGTAGCTGTATTTAAAATCAAATGTAGCAACAAACCTTTTAAAATTTCACAGACGTTGCACAATAATCGAAATCGTAGATAGAAAAGTGTCAGGCCCGTTAATATAGACGTGCAGCGAAGTGTTACAGTCTTTGCATTAGATACCTAGTCACATTGAGAAAATCACACGTCTGATTTCAGGCACAGAGGTACAATCTAAGCACGAATAAATTGCATGTCTCTTGTTTCAAACAGTGTCTTGTTCAGAACCTCAATACGCCCATGTGGAAGTCAAGTTAAAAATTCACATTGGAATTGCCGAATAGTTTGCTTTTTATAATTCTTAAAATTACGTCATTTTTTCTACATGAAGTCACATGTTATCAAGAAAAATATTCGATGAGGTGTTGCATTTATAGCCAAGATATATGAAAATCGTTTCGTCTTGCAGATGGTATTCACATCCTAATCGTTGTTTTCAGTTTTAGCAGCGATTTATATTACAAATCTCTTTCAGTTCTTGTTCATTGTTGCCTACAAGTTACATTGTTGTAACATTGTTATACTCATGGTGTTGAAAATACCAAATAAACGCAACAATGAAGTCTGCTTTTCTATTGTTGTCATATATTTGCTTATAGTCCACGCCCAGGTGGCCGGAGCTCCCCCCCCCCCTGCAGACGCATGGAGACAATACTTTTTCGACAGTTCGTTAAATTTGTAGTTGAATTTCACTTGTCTGCACTTTGGCGCCTGGTCGGTGCGGTCAGGGGGGCCCAAAAAGTCGAAATTAGACAATGTTCCAACCAGCATAATATTTTTTGATGCAAACACACGATTTATAATCAGGCTTCAAATCCAGAATCAGCAATAAAAAAATCTCAAAAAAATGTAGTGCATTTTTTGTGTGACTATAAAACACAAAAAAATGCACCCTACATTTTTTTGAGATTTTTTATTGCTGATTCTGGATTTGAAGCCTGATTATAAATCGTGTGTTTGCATCAAAATATATGCTGGTTGGAACATTGTATAATTTTGACTTTTAGCCAAAAGTTTTTGACTTTCAAGACTTTTAAGACAATAAATAAGTCGTCAATTAACGTCTCCACAAGAGAAAATGTAAACAAACTGTTTCGATCAATGAGAGTAAAGCATACATCGCTCAAATCTTATAGGTATTATATACCGGGTGGCCCAAAAAAACGCACAATTGGCGAGACATCGCTGTGACGAAACTGCTGCACAAATCGGACTGAAAATTTCAAATAATATAAACAACATAGTAAGGTCTGATTAGTGAAAATTTGAAATACATAACTTTTGTAGGAAAAAAGTTACAGCTGCTAGAATTTGGTTGTCGAAAAATCGATTATACGTGCACAAATAGCGCGTGTTAGAAAACGGCCTTTGGCCGGGACGTTGTTTCTTCAAAACCACTAAAGATATAAAGCTGACAATTTCAAATATTAACCAAAATATATTGCTTTCAATTGTCTAAAAATTTCATACATTTGGTCTTGGATCATTCAAACAAAAGATGTGGTTTCTTGAATCTGAGCTAAAAAGTAGAGGTGAATTTCACAAGTTTTCTTACACAAGTAATTTTAAAACGTGAAATTATCTCCCCGAGTTTCTGCGTTTAAGCTGAACTTCAAGATACCGTAACATCCGTTCCATCAACCCAAATGTATTGAAATTTTCGCACAAATGATAACAATATAACTTGAATAATATTTAATATTTGCAGCTTGAGTTTTGAAGAAACAGCGTCCCGTCCAATTGACGTTTTCTGAACGCGTGCTATTTGAGCGCCGTATAATCAATTTTGCGACAGCCAAATTCTAACAGCTGTAGTAACGATTTTCCCACAAAAGTAATGTTTATCAAACTTTCACACATCAAACCTTAGTATGTTGTTTAAATTATGTGAAATTTTCAGCCCGTTTTGTGCAGTAGTTTCGTCACAGCGATGTCTCGCCAATTGTGCATTTTTATTGGGCCACCCGGTATATTGCGCATATATAAATACGGCACTGCCACTAGGTACATGATTTTTTTAAAATTTAAGATGTACCGTTTACGTGCAAGACGGATTACAAATTTGAAACTGTCAGCGCCCTCGGTGGCAAAAATCATAATCCCAACAAATTTAAGTTTGTATTTTATTGCTTCGTTGCTTTAGTTCTTTACATCTGCAAAGTTTTAGAGCTGTAGAATATTTTGCACAATTTGCTTAATTATCGTATTTTTTGTTACGTGGGTATTACACTATGCAATTTGAGTTGGGCAATTCAAATCTGCCGATTAGAATTGCCCAATTTGACTAGTGTGATAGACAAGAAAAATCCAAATCTTGACAATTCTTGATTTAGAACCGGTTCTATTTTCCCAACTGCAGTTGGACAATTTGAGATGAAAAAACACTAGTATTGAAACAAATATCAAAACAGAGAACACAACTACGTATTATTTAATCATTATTATGTATAAAGATCACATATTAACGGAACAATTGAATGCTAATTGCTAATTGCTGTTTAGGACGATTGTTATGATAAAAACATAAAACTAACCTAACCTCAAACCTTTAAATTTACACATTCAACAAGATTTGAATTAGTACAATTTGAATCTGGAAGATTTGAGTTGCCCAAATTGAATTGCATGTGTAATACCACTTAACAATGTGAAGTTTTAAGCAACTTTTGAGCAATAGACTAATTGGTTCAGGTCAATTTTATTTGTTAAATGAACATATGACCAAATTCTAAGGTAGCCATTTTGTGAGCGATCCAGAGCACATTTCATACAAATTTGGAAAATGTTGTGTATAATTTGCAAATGTGAGAGAAGTCAAAAGAAACTTTTTTCTCAAAAAAGTTTCCAAAAATTGTAAAATGTGTATTTATAAGCATTATACGAACATTTTCACATATTATTCTAAAGATCTTTTTCGTTCTTTATGTTATTACGCAACTTTTATTTCCTTACAAAATATATATGTATATACTACTAGCCGTTTGGCCGCAATTGATATAACTAGATTTGCCACCCCACCACCCCCCTGCAGCCTCCTACACCCATGCGCCTTTGGCACCAACGCGATTAAGACACTCAAGTACCCAAGGAACAATAATATCATGGTGCCTATTCATAGGTTGCATGACGTGATGTCATCTCATTGTTGCCGTCGCCATCTTAATGGCACGCAGAATAGCTGTCATTCTCTGCTTTTTTGACGATATTGTAATAGCTTATTGGCCTATTTGGACGATAGGAACTCGCCATTTATAAGATGGCCACTGTGGATTTGGACGAGATAAACTCGCCAATTCAAATATTAGGTAAAACTGAAATCGACACTAAAAGTTGCAAGACGCCACTTAGCGGAAAAAATTAACATCTCTACCGCGAGTACTTCTGCTCATGCGCACAGGGCGCGAGCAGTCAAGTCACTTATATGTCATTCGTATAACGAGTTCAGTAAAAGTTATAATTACATCGCGAAATAACAGAAATTATTGATGCTTACCTCAGTGTCACAATCAAATACAATCGGCATATTTCATTACAGCACACATTCATTTAAATTATTGTGAAAACTAGATGTCTATACACCAAAAATCACCATTTGACAGATGCAATAGTTTTTCTCACGGTCTTCTGAAAACAAATTTTTCTTGACGCCTCGTTCAAACAATTGCAATCTGTCAAATAGTGGTTTTTGGTGAATAGACAACTCGTTTTCACAAGAATTTGAATGAATGTGTGCTGTAATGAAATATGCCAATTGTATTTGATTGTTGACACTGAGGTAAGCATCAATTTCTTTTATTTCGCGATGTATTTATAACTTTTTACTGAACTCGTTACGATTGACATCTAAGTGACTTGTATGTAAGAGTACGCACGCGCACTGGGACTGTACTCGCGGGAGCGGCCATCTTACTGATATCAGCGCAATCTCTTGGTACTTTTAGTGTCGAATAGCTGTGCAACTTTTTCTGTTGAAAATTAATATGCCTCCGGAGATATCTTTAGTACGAAGAGAAATCACTCACATTACAAAAATACGTCGATTTACCTCAATACATTTATAATCTGACCCGTCAACGTGCCAACGTAATGTCCGTCCTCAGGTGGAGAATTCATTAATTTAGCATTGCTGATATAAAACAACAATGACAAAATTACCACTCAACAATGAAAACTCCCAAAACAAAAGCAATAGACCAATTCAGAAATTATCTGGATGGCTCTGGATTCTAATGAATTTCACATGCAGTATGATTTTCCAAGTGTGTTTCTTATTGTAACCCATTGTTGTAAAACACCTATAGATATATGGAAAACCAAACCGCATGTGAATTTATCTAGAAACCAGAGCCACCCAGATATTTTCTGAATTGGTCTATTCCACTGCTTGCTTCCTAGAAGCCAGTGGCTGTTACTCCAAGAGAACAGGCTCTTCCATGAAGCAACCCTTCTCCCACAGGGTCTGTACCGTCTCAGGCATATTTCATTACAGCCCACATTCATTTAAATTCTTGTGAAATAGAGATGGAACTATTATTTTTTTGAAAAAGTCGAATTCCTTGCAACAATTAAAAGTTTCCTTCGACAATGTTAGGTCAACAATGACATTGACAATGCCCGAAACTCTATTGTTGCTGATATATGAAATATTACTGACTGCATTGATCGATATCACTTTCGGTTTGTAATAGGAGTTCCCAGTGGGATTCTTCTCGTAATCTAACAATACGCGTTTTTTTTATATGAACATATTTCGAACAAGGTACCTATAATTAGAATTTTAAATTGTTGAACGAATTGCAGTAAGCATTTACTCTAATCTCATTGAAAATGCTATTCTGACTCTGTATACATAATACATAAGAAGCGTTGGGAATAAAATTTTAATTGCAACAAAATTGCAAATGGACCAATCGGAGATGTCATTACTCATTACCAAGGCCATACGTTTCACTATACACGTTTACACGTATGCGAAATCAAGTGACAATGACGTCCTCACCAGACGATCTAATACGCCGAGAAATCGAATGTATTTGATATCGCGATTTTGTTGCTTACAGTTTTCAATTTTGTAATGTTTAATAATATGGTTTAATAATATATTAAACAATGTATACCGGGTGGCGCAAAAATTAATCCCCCTGATTGAGACGTCACTATATCGAAACTATTATAGATAGGATTCTGAAATTTGTACACATATTAGAAAACATACCAAAATGTAATATGTGCAAGTTTCAAAATCATTACTATTGTAGGAAAAAGTTATAGCTGTTCAAATATGGTTGTCAAAAAATTGATTATACGGAGCTCAAATAGCGCGCGTCGAGAAAACTTATAATGGCCGGGACGCTGTTTCTTCAAAACTAATGACGATATCAAGCTGAAAATTTCAAATTATTAAAAATAGATTAAGATCGATTGTGTAAAAATTTCAATCAATTTGAATGAATGGAACGAAAATTATGGAATCTTGAATTTGAGCGTAAAATCAAAATAATGTATTATTTCTAAACTTTTATTACACACGTTATAAAAGTGATTCTTTTCCCACTATTCTGTTTTCAAGCTCAACTTCAAGATTCCATAAATTTAGTTCCATTCATTCAAATTGATTGACATTTTTACATAACCGATCTTAATCTATTTTCAATATAATTTGAAATTTTCAGCTTGGTATCGTACGAAGTTTTGAAGAAACAGCGTCCCGGCCATTGGAAGTTTTCTCGACGCGCGCTATTTGAGCTCGGTATAATCAATTTTTTGACAACCAAATTTGAACAGCTGTAACTTTTTTCCTTCAATAGTAATGATTTTGAAACTTGCACATATTACATTTTGGTATGTTTTCTAATATGTGTACAAATTTCAGAATCCTCTCTATAATAGTTTCGATATAGTGACCTCTCAATCAGGGGGATATTTTTGCGCCACCCGGTACAATCATGAAACCAATAAATTTGAAATAATGTATGTATAACACGTATTTATTTTTGCATTTATGCATGACAACACGTTTGTTCAATCTGTTTTAGATTCCCGCAAATGACTCCGCCGTTGAATTTTAGGAAGCACATGCCTATGATGAGAGAGGCACGAAAGAAGTCACTACCCGGAATCCCTGCAACGTTGAGGGAATATGGGGAGCTATTCGCCACGCCTCAAATAATGGCCAAGTACGGCATGGCCGAACAAGTAGTAGGGAATCCTGTCGGACCTGGCCCTGTACCCCCACGCCAACCATTCTTTAGGAGTGTGTTGGTGGGTGCCGTTGAAGAAGGGACTTCGGTACTGTTCGCTTCTCCAGCCGTTTTGCCTTATCTGCAACGGGCAACAGAGATCCATGCAGATGCAACGTTCAAGGTGCGTTTCATTTTGAGTGGTTGATAATCTTTATAAATGTTTATGTCATTTAGGTAGTATCTTTGCTTATTGAAACTTACATTCATTCACAGGTCACTCCTCAACATCCAGTGATGAGACAGCTCTGGACAAATGGGGACAAATGGGGGAGTCGGAAATATATGACGCGACGGCGAAATCATCGCAACCATGTAGACGGTGACTGAAAAATCGTGCCGCAAAGCTACGTCGCGGCGAAAACATCGCAATGATGGAAGACGGGCTTAAGTAATGTAGTTTACTTCAAAATAATACAATTTTCTGAGAATTTGTCTATTTAGCCTTGTAGACGCCAAATTTGTCGAGATGAAAATAGGCTTAAAATAACGTCAAAATCGCGTAGAAACGCACCAAATCAATTTCTGAAATTAAAATTTTTTCGTAACTGTGCGCTCCGGACTAGCATGGGCCGTCCCCCATTGACCTCATGCAAATGTTTATTTTTGTAACAATACAATTGTGTAATATTTGTACATTAGGGGGGATGGTGATAGGGGAAGGGCTTGCCCCCCTAGATGTCAGAAAAAAATAAAAGTTTGACTGTGATTTAGTAAACTGTGCATTTTGTAAACAAAATGATCTCAAATCGTTTTAAAATTGATTTTAAAGTGCCAATAAAACTAAAAAACGCCCTGCGGGGCTAGGTTTTTGGGGCATGCCCCCCACATCTTATTGGAGTGAAAACGGTGAAAAATTTCAAAATCAAAATATACACCTCAGAACGTCTCAAAATTGATTTTAAAATATCAAAAACCAACAAACGCCCTGCGGGGCAACGTGGTGGGCTCGCCACCCACACCCCCCCCCCCCCCTTAGCGCGGGACAAATTTTGTTCCTTCACTTGCCACCCCGGGCAGACACCATCCCCCCATGGACTGACTTCCAATTCGACCACTGCGTACCCATTTAAAAACTACTTGAAAAAACAACATTTAGATATCAAATGTTATCTTTGTGACAAATTGGTAGCATTGAATAAATTGCAATTTTTTTTCAGTTGCGGTCATCAGATGTCCCATGCCAGCGGCAGTTAATTAGCTGCCAGTCATCAGCTACCAGGGTGAAGTCACTTCAGCAACTCATGCATGCAACTTCTTCCATGCCATTTGGAGTCAAGACATTCGGAATTAGTGCACATTTGATGCGAATTGATGCCGTATTAAAATTCAATCTGGCGAATTAATTGTAATTTTCATATCACGAGAATAAATAAATGTTTTTGTTTACCAAATAAACGTACCTTTATTTCTTACTGAATAAAAATTCCACTTGCTGCAATAAATAGTTCCCAAAATTATTTAATCCTAGAGCAATAAGTATATTATATTTTAACAAAATATTTTGTTTCCGTTACAAAATGTATAGGGATATTTGTTCCCACCACAAAATCGCTGTTCGACTTAACAAAATCTATAGTTAAAATGCTAACAAAATCATTTTGTCATGGAAACTTATGATTGTGTCGCCACTAGGTAACTTAATTATTTTGTTGGGATGACAATATATTGTTTCTGCCAAAAAAAACTATTTTTTCAGTGATGCATGGTCATTGGGTCCAACATTTTAGTTATTTTTGAGAATTTTTAGACAAATATGTTATGCATTTCACGAGTAATTCATACTTCACTATTTTTTCTGCAAAACAATCGTTTGCAAATATTTGTCAATTTTTAAAAGAAATTTCAAAGACAATGTCCATGCTCTTTTGGCGCTCATTTTATTTGAGCTATTTCCGAGGCTTGATTATCAACGCGTTACATGGAGCGTTTTCCTAGTTATCAGTATCTAATGATTTTTATCTATATAGATAAGATTCACTGTTCCATTTTGACTAATTGAGCGCAACTAAATATTTACATAATATATTGTGATGATCTATATGTAGTAAAATATGTAAAATATGTAGCAGTAGGTCTTGAAGTATGTTTTCAAAAATATGATTGTACAATCTTAAAAAATTTGCAACTCTCATAAAGTATGTATTTTTGGTAGGTCCTTTCATTATTTTTTGCGAGACTGACAATATTTTTTGCACATATTTTGTTTTTGCCCAAGAACCATACTTGATTGTGTTGTAATAGTTTAATAAAAACACCGGTTCAGCTGTGGCTGTAAAAAGTAGAGATGGTTCGATTTCATTTCTAATAAGTATAAGTATCGCCTTGATTTAATGTATTTCTCTTAGTGCTAAATAAATGCATACAATGCGTTATGTTGTGGTCATCTATTTTCTTTACTTTACCCAATTATCAACACTTTGTAGCAGGCAAACACTTCGCAGACCGTCGACGATGTTATGACGATTCCTATTCATCGTTACATTTTAAATATCTAGAATGTTTTTTTTTTATCAGTACATTTAATCAATGATTTAATGAACTTATTTCATAAATGTTACAAACTTCGATTCTCGGTTCGAGTTGGAGTGGACGGAAGTGAATATTTTGAAGTGGACTAACTTTTCTAATTATTTTAAATGCAAACTTTCGCCGGTTGTTGGACCATAATTTTCCCGGGAGATGGGGCCTCAATGACCGGGGAATTGTCCGCGCGACTCTCGGTCATAAGAACATTTTCACTGATGATTTAGTTTTGATTTATTCTATGCTATTATCATTCACAATTCTATGAAAAAATAAGCGTGAAAATACAAAGATTCACTTCCTCTATCTAACTAGTAGGTACATTATACAAAAGTGTAATTAAATAGCTGAATAATCAGGTTGAAAGGTGATGATGTTGATCACAGTGTTTTTTTCTCGCCACGGCAGCTACGCGAGCCTGGTCGAGAGGCGGTCTGGAATGCGGAGAGCGATAAAGAGGGTGACATCATAATAGGCATAAATCTCACGCTTTGACATGTTGACGACTCCTAGACGACTCTAGCGAGGCAGTTCGAGCCCGCCTATGAAACATATATATCCATATACATATATATATTAGTTTTGCTAGCAGCGCTGGAAAATATCACTACCACACCCTCTTAATCCTGCAGTGCTGCATTCCAAAATACATCTATGCACGATGAGTTGCCTACCTCTCAGGCAGTTGCTTACCACTCAGACTTCGCGGCGAGTAGGGGAAGTATACGCCAACCCACCCGGACAGATAGTGGGGACATAATATTTGTTAGTTTGGGGTACAGTTTGTCAGGGATCAGTTTGCGTGTTTTGGGGTACAGTTTGTCGAATAGCAGTTTTTGTGTTTTGAGGTACAATTTGTCGGGGATCACTTTTCACATTTAGGGGTACAGTTTGTCGGGGATCAGTTTTCGTGTTTTGGGGTACAGTTTGTCGAATATCAGTTTTTGTGTTTTGGGGAACAGTTTGTCGGGGATCACTTTTCACATTGTGGGGTACAGTTTGTTGAGGATCAGTTTTTGTGTTTTGGGGTACAGTTTGTCGAAAAGCAGATTTTGTGTTTTGGGGTACAGTTTGTCGGGGATCACTTTTCACATTGAGGGGTAAAGTTTGTTGAGGATCAGTTTTTGTGTTTCGGGGTACAGTTTGTCGAATAGCAGTTTTTGTACTTTGGGGTACAGTTTGTCGGGGATCACTTTGTGCGCTCCCGTATTTGAGAGTACAACAGACAACCAAAGGATATTAATACTTAAATTGGTCATTGAAACTCATTAAAACTCATTTAATGACTGTCATGAGTTCAATTTCTATGGGACATGTAGTCAATGTTTAAAACGCTTAAAAGTGATGTATTTGTGAATATTGAAGGCGATGGAAGGTGTAATAATAACTATAATGTTGAATAGCATATTCTAACTAAAAACATCATAAAAATCTAATTGCAGTGTCCTAAGTACCTATAATATTAGTGTAAAACCAAATGTCATCTTTCACGGCCCCACTTCACATTACAGATTGGTGTTTAAAACTTCAAAATTTCGTTTTTGGAATTGGAATTGGAAATTTTGCGTTTTGTGGTTTTAAGAAATGTCAATTTTGCGTTTTATGTTTTAGAGTATTAGAATTTCCATTGAAGAATAATAAAAATGAAACAGTGGGATTTTCATATACCTATTGTCACCATTTACTAGCTTCCATTCAAATGCCAGAGCAATGTTGTTAGGTAACTTGTAACTATACATTTTTCTCACGATCTAAAATTATGAAGAGGGTCAATATTATATCACTCAAAAATGTAAAGCATGCATGTGAGTGCATGTGACTGTCCACCTTGGTTTTTCATAGTGCAAAATCAAAAATTAAAATTATTATAAGCTGTTTCATGGTGTTTGTCATAAGTCAACTTTATTTTCACAAGATAATGCGAGGTCACTGTCAGTCTGTCAATCCCACCTAACCCACTAAGCCACCCCACCCAAGACGTTTTCTACACGAATAGGGGAGGGCACTGACTGATGTTAGAGATAACAAAGGTTGAATATTGGGGCTTACCTTTGTGATCCCAAAGGTGATCCTGAAAAAAATTAGAAAAGCAACTGCGAAATTTACAAAATAACAGGAAATATCTTCAATTTGGTAATATTTCGCGGTATATTTCGCGATTTAGTAAGTTTCGTGGTGTTTAGCGGTGTTTAGCGGTGTTTAGCGGTGTTAAGGGTAAATTTCGCATTTTGTCGCGATAAGATTCCAGTGTTTTTGAGTCAGAAACATATGGAAACCGTGAAACGCATTTATATTTACTATTAAGAAATATGTGTCTTTACAACACTTCGAAAATTTCGCGTTCACCATACTAGGAAAACGCTCTGTGTAACGCGTTGATGAGCGAGCACAGAACATGCTATATCCCCACGACAAGATACACGATACAGCACAAGACGATTTTCTCTGCAACTTTCCAATCTCCATATAAATACTTTGGAGGAATATCAGATCCATTGTGTCGTGACTTACCTACATACTTTTTCCAGCTTTAGACAACCTATACTAAACTCATAAAATGACAGTTAATAATTTACTAATTGGGCTTACAAAGTGTAAAATTTTAGATTATGTTGGTCTTGATCACCATGCAAAACATTTTCATTGTCGACCAATCAGAATATATTATTTAAACTTAAACCAATTGGAGTATGTGGCCTCTGAACTGCATCCGATTTTATAAGCGCTAGTTTTATTGTAAATTGTGGACTGCTTGGCTGCTCTACAGGCCTTGGTGGAGCAGAAGCTTAAAGAAGGCAGGGATGAAAATGTAGTATACGTTTTACAAATATTTCTAGATTATGGAATAAAAAATGTCACTAAAATGACAAAAACTTTTGAAAATAATGACAGATTAGACTGAAAATTGGCAAAAATACCTTAAATGTTGGTCCCAATGACCATGCGAAGTTTTAAGTTGATCGGTCAATCGGTTCTAGTTTAAATTTAAAAAATCACCGGACAAATGGTTTCAAATTTGAACCAATGGGAGGATTTGGCTGAAACTTTTTTTGATTGGGTACAATATTTGTTGAAATGACTATGCTAAATTTCAAATTGATTAAACCAACCAATCGAAAGATAATTTTTCTAAAATTTGAACCAATCACAGGATCCCGTTCAAAAACGATCCCAGAGACCGCATAGATTACGTTAGTATGTGTGCAAAATTTCAGATCGATTGCTTAAGCGGTTTAACCTGGGCAGTGCAGGCAAAAAAAACACACACACACACACACACACACACACACAGAGAAAGTGCCATAAGAGTACCGTGGTGACGCTCGCTACGCTCGCTCAATAATCTGATCTCTAAAAAAATATTGGCTTTTATAAAATGTATAGGAAATGTGTGTAGGTACTTCTTCTCCCATTATCTCCTAATTTGAAGTTAACGATTTTTCAATATATTATATGTTCTCATGCATGTAAATTTAACTTTTTGAGGAGTTGTAGATATCACTTTTTTTTTTATCAAACCCTGTGGATATTTTCACAGCTCTTAGAAACCACTTCGGCATATACACTAGGAAAACGCTCTGTGTAACGCGTTGATGAGCGAGCACGGATACACGCAACACCTCGAACCGAAATTATGTCTATCGAATGTCATTAAAAGCCAATAATTCTTTAGTTTCGTCACATACTTGTATAAAAATCTCCAAAATCTCCAAAAATATTGATGCCAATCCTTGCTAAGTTTTAAGTTGATCGATTAAACCTTTTATGATTGAACGGTTCCTTGTTAATTTTCAAAAATCACAGGATCTCGTTCAAAAAATATACCTGGGACCACCCATATGATATGATATGTAGTGTGTGTACACAATATCAGATCAATCTGTTGAACGGTCATTATTAGTTTCATATCGTTTAAAACTTTCTGCTCTAACTACCTTGCCTTGAACTGTAGATTCGAAGTCGCCTTGAATTTGACAGCCAACACGCAAAATGTCCCTAAAATGACAAAAACTTTTGAAAATAACGACAGATTAGAGTGAAAATTGGCAAAAATACTTTAAATGTTGGTACCAATGACCATGCGAAGTTTTTAGTTTGTCGGTCAATCGGTTCCAGTTTAAATTTAAAAAATCACATGAAAAATGGTTTCAAATTTGAACCAATTGGAGGATTTGGCTGAAATTTTTTTTGATTGGGTACAATGTTGGTTGCAATGACTTTCCTAAATTTCAAATTGATCGAACCAACCAATCGAAAGATAATTTTTATAAAATTTGAACCAATCACAGGATCCCGTTCAGAAAAGATCCCAGGGATCGCATAGATTACGTTAGTATGTGTACAAAATTTCAGATCGATTGGTTGTGCGGTTTGACCTGGGCAGTGCAGGCAAAAAAAAAAAAGAAAAAAACAAACAAACAAACAAACAAAAAAAAAAACACACAGAGAAAGTGCCATAAGAGTACCGTGGTGACGCTCGCTACGCTCGCTCAAAAAGCTGTAACACTCCATCCTCATAATATGAAAAAGTGTTTTTCAAGAGGATAAGAAAATATAACATGTAAAATGTAATATTCATGGAAATAAAGCAATCAATCAATCAATCAATCAACCAAATATCTCACTTTCTCCAAAAATTTACTTGTATTTTGTATCATTCCCTAGCCTACATAAATATATACCGGGTAGCCAAAAAATAAGTTCCGTAGGCTGTGATAAATGCTGTGATAAATAAAACTACTGCAACAGATATTATGAAAATAACATATTTTATTTAAAAAAACATGCTAATGGATATTTAAGAAATACTTACCTATAAATACTAAGAAACTTCTTGCTGAATCTCTAGTTCTATCGATTTTTGACTTTTGTGATGCAGTACATGGGAATAAACAAATCCACGTCCCAGCGCATACAAAAAATACAGAATTCATGTGTACGTTTCATATTAAATACACCCTTCAGGGAACAGATCTCTCCTCATCTTATAAAACTTGGCTGGTTAAGGTGATACAAGCGCTCGGCCGTTTTAGAAAATTGAGAGAGACAAATTGTTTCATAAGTGAGTGTAACTTTTACAGGATGTTCACATGATCAGTCTGATTGTATATTAGTAGCCCTTTTTAATTTTTGCTTATTGCATCGTTAATTAGGCGCCGGTTATTCAACAAAACCGCGCAAAACGATGAAATTTGCGGTACGATTGGAGACCAAACCCGTAAACCAATTGATCTCAAATTTTAATCATGATTAGATGAAAGACAAACTTAGGGTTATCCCTTGGCACATTTTTGAAATTTAATTTTTTACGGCGCCCAGGGAGACAAGAAAATATCTAATTTTTCACCCAAAATCCACTAATTATTACTAATTAACGAAGCAAAAAAATAAAAATGTACCAAGGGATAACCCTAAGTTTGTCTTTTATCTAATCACGATTAAAATTTCAAGTAATTTGGTCTACCCATTTCTTCTCCAATCGTATCGCAAAAAGTGTCTACAAAAAGCAGCAAAATCGCTCGCGCTTGCAGCACCTTAAACATGGAAAACCGCAGAATACTACATCTTGCAACTTTTATGCATAAATTGATAAATACCAAGTCACCAGCCTATCTTTATGATAAAATTCAACTCTCTAGAGATTTACATAATCACTATACACGACAAAATAATAACCTGGTTTTCAATCATCACAACTCTGTATCCTCCTCTTCTTTTTCTATCAATGGTCCGAGGATATGGAATAATTTACCATCAACCTTAAAAGATACCTCGTCCGTATTAATTTTTAAATCTGAATATAAAGCTTTATTGCTGAGAGAACAAGAGAAAAAATAGTCCTAAAAGAGTTGCCAAAATATAAAAGACCTCTCTGGCCTGTCTTATATATGTCAATTTATTTTTACTTGCTATTCTTGTTATTCATGGCATTGTATTGAATTATCGACTGACTGTTCACATTATAACAATGTACATGTATTGCCTACAAATATTTAAGATATTTTTATTTTTTTATTTTTACCTACTATTATTATCCATATTAGGATAATATATTACTTGATTCCAGTATCTCAAATTTTCTTATGTTTAGTATTTATTTAATTTTAATTTTATTTTATTTAATCTAAGTCAATTACTGAGTGCTACAAATTGTTATGTATTCATAGATATTATTATTAGGTATAGGTAAAGTAAAGGTTATATGGAAGATCAGGCTCAATGTCTGAATATCGCCTGTTTGTATTGTATTGTACCTATAATTTCAATGCAAATAAAGACACATAATAATAATAATAAATAAAGTTACAGCTGTTCGAATTTGGTCTCGAAAAATCGATTACGGAGCTGAAATAGAACGCCACCAGGAGGTCTATTCTATAGAACGTTTCCCAGTTCCATTCTAATGGAATCTGGTCTCGGCCACAAGGTTAATAAGTTCTAGAATAGGGCCCCTGGGGCCCTATTCTATATCTTTTTTTGATCTCGTCGCGGCCGCCTTCGTCTCGGCGTAATGCTATCTTAATGGCAGTGAAACAAAGGCGGGCGAGACGAGATCAAAAAAAGATATAGAATAGGGCCCCAGGAAATGTCCATCAGGCGAGACACCGATTTGTGATATTACTTTTTATTATTATTATTTATTTATTTATTTATTTATTTATTAGTCAGAAATACAAATTACATGCTATTGTGGCATGGCATGTTTTCTGCAAAACCAATGGGCTATAGTTTGTCTGCGGGGCTACTAATTGAGCGAGCGACTCCTTTTGGCTTCAATTGGCACAAACCTCTGTTTTTCTCCAGTTCCAGTTTCTCTCTGTTTCTGTCCAGGACGCTCAACAGGTCACACCATTTCTCCGATCAAGCTGAAATTTTGCTCACATGTAAAGACCAAAACTGGGGTTTTCTGGCCCTAATTTTTTTTTGAAATGCGTTGATTGGTTCAAATTTAAATAAAAAAAAACATGTGATTGGTTCATCCGATCATTTTGAAATTTTGCAGGGTCGTTAATACTAATATTGTCTCAAATCTTACAAAGTTTCAGCCAAATCTTCCTATTAATTTTTTTTTAAAAATATTCCGATTGGTCGAAAATCAAAATGAACCGATGATATTCAAATTTTGCATGGGGTTCAAGACGCACATTATCTCATATTTAAAAAAAAATCTCAGCCCAATTATAGTAAAGTATTTACAGAATAATTGACCAATGTAGATCTCTTCCCACCACTACGTCATAAAACAAAAGTCAATGTTTGGTTACTGACAGCTGTCAGTGACCAAACAGCTGTCAGTTTACAGCTAATTAGCTGTTTCTTACGGAATTTAACAGCTTTACATTCTTCAAATTGCCATAAATAATAGTAATGCGTTAAACTATCTACTTGAATCTTGTTCAGTCTCAATTAACTTATCATAAGAGAGGTAGGGCCTTTCTAAGTTGACGAAACTATAAAGTAAAACGCTTTGGCAACATACCTGGCCAAATATAATTTGTTTCGTTTTCGTTGTACCTCTGTAATAATTGTCCAGCATATCATCAAACATGATTTATATGAGTTTCAATATATTGATTGTACTATTTCAAGTGGTAAATTAAACTATTAATTAAACACGTGTGAGCTATTTCTTTGATCTTTTTGAATTTCATTTGTCTGAATGAAAAATTGTTATTTTTCTAAGAACCCTGGAGTTACCATGGTAATACTTTTGTATTTCATAAGGCAACGCCCACCTTCATTGGTCAATTACTATTTAAGTTACAAAACCACGCCACATGGATCTGCAATTCGTCCTGAGTCTAGACATTGGAAAACAGTTGATTGAGGTGATTAAGTTTGGTTTGAGTTGTTGCACGTATCGGTGCTCGCTCATCAACGCGTTACACAGCGCGTTTTCCTAGTTATATTTATGGGTACCACCTATAGTCTAGTTTAATTAAGCGAGCGTCACCATGGTACTCTTATGGCACTTTCTCTGTAGGTATATAAGAGAAAGAACACAAATAAAAAATCACACATACACGTGTGTTTTTTTTGCCTGCAGTGCCCAGGTCAAACCGCACAACCAATCAATCTGAAATTTTGCACACAAACTAAAGACGGACGACGCGGACGGACGACGGAGACGGATACGATGTTTAAGGATATTATGACAGGTCTAGTAGTAACGTTCTGGCTCAGTAGATGGCAGTACATCCGTTTTCGACCGCGAAATATGAACATGACTTTTAAACATGAAAAAGAGGAGATTTAGCCCCAGGCTGCGGAATAATAGGGGTAGGGTGGAGTGAGTCGTCTGCCTTATCGCATCAAACATCTATACCTGTCGAGCAATTACGTGACCTTTGCCAATCAGTAGTAACAACAAACAACATCATTGTGTTGTGACGATTGAAGGAATGAATGAATGTGTGAAACAAACATGCCTAAGGGTCGTTCCACGGCCCATCGACCAGTTTTGAAAAAAAGTGGCCGCGGCCTGATTTTTGATTCTTTTCAAATTTTGCACAGTTGTTACCTATCATATGCTTAGCTTAGCCACATCTCGCTTTTATTTTTGTGATGCGCCGATATCGAGTTACATGGCGCCAAAGTTTGAATGTGGCGAAAAATCGACGAAAAGACGCTCTCATATTTTCTATGTTCATTCCAACACTATTATAGATATCAACTTGAAACCAGCGGCAATCTTTTCCTTAGATATGAAACTATCATTGTATGTTAAATGGTAGTCATAAAATTTCCATACAAGTGGTAAAAATTTGGGGTCAAAAACCACAAAAATTTTGCATTTTGCAGTTTATTTATGACGATATTTTTCCATGAAGGGCTTAATTTAAAAATCCAAAATATTTGTGTGATTACTACACATCTGTATCAACAAAGTTTACCCCTTAAGTGTTTGTGTTTTTTACCCCTTCAAACAGAAATGTTGTCTCAAAACTCTTAAAATGTCAAAATTTGGCATATTTGACCCCATTTTGACAGAGAAGGGTCAACATTACAGTCATCCAAAAAATATAATTATTTAAAGTTATCCTTTGTCTACAAATTCCCGCAAGTTTCATGTTGTGTTTCGGGTTAGTTACGGAAATATGCATTTTCAAACGTACTACTATAGCGAATGAAATTTCCATCAATGCCGTGGCGTAAAATAATGTAATTAGGTATATTACGTACTAGAGGTGAGCGCGTGACGTGACTTACGACTTTTAGCGTGAGTGTGCGTGAGTGTGCACACGACTGCTAAAAGTCGTGCGTGAGTGTGCAAAGTTACTGGTCACGCGTGAATCGTGACACGCGTGTCACACGGGACTAAAATATTCACAACTGTGATCTCTTGGTCTACTTCAGAGCTTCTTCAGTCTTGAAGATATAATTGATCTTATTTTTCATTCAATTGTGAATGAAAAATTATTTTATGGGTATTGAATTGGGTGAAATAGTTTTGGGTTGTTCACGGAGCAGCTCTTAATAAGTAACTTTTTATACTAGAATATTTCTCTATTTTGTATTCAATTAATAATATTTTAATCACCTTTTTACCAATTATGCAGCCATGTCTGCGTGCCAAATTAGTCTCTATAACGTTAAAATTAAAATAAACGCCCGGCGGGGCATGATTTTCTTAATTTTTACATAATTTTTCATTACCATCAACCGATTTCTGTACATGGTCATCTTGATGTTAAAATTAAAGGGAACCTTGATAATCAAATTTAAATATTTTATGCGTCCCAACCTATAGTTATTATCGGGTATAAGAAAAGACATGTAAAGGTAGTGCGTGGCCAAGTTACATTTCTCAAGCTAGACATTTATAATATTTTAAATTTTCCAAGACAACTTTTTGAAAAGTGTAGACGGCTGTTGTTGTACTGTGTTGAAGGGTGTTACTAATTACACAGACGCTCCTGGAGATCATCGTCTCTCAAGTAAAGAACAAATAAGTGAATAGTATAACTTGCTCGTTTACCCAGTGGTAACTTTGTCTCTCATCCTGGACCACGAATGTAAAGTTTTCAGAAAAATCACCCGAAATGATGCACTCTTTTCGCTGTAGAGTTTCCCTTCTCTGTCTCTAAAAGCAGCTGACTGTATACAGGATATAAAATGATGCTGTTTAAGATTGGTGAGTTTGTCAATTAATGTTTGAATGATATCTGTGTATGTTTCCTTGACGTTGTTGAGTCTGCAGCGATCTGTGAAAGCCACTGCTTGAAACTCACCCACTCCTTCACACAATCTTCTGCACCAGAGTAAAGAGAACCTGTAGCACTGATATGCACTATTTTTGCAGATTTAATCTAAATATATTTCAACAGCACACTCCATTTTTATGGATGCTTTCGATCTACTCGGATGAAAACTTTGAACTGAACTGATTCTTAAAGCATGAAACAAACACAAAACCCTAAACTCTGTACAAGTGCTGTGCCAGATCACTTCATTAAATCAGTCATCATCTTCAAAAGATAAGTCTAAGAATTATTGAATATGACAACTTCTGGTCTGATTCCTAAACTCCATAAATCGCCCCGCGTTATTCATTCACCACTTAGAGCCAGTCACACATATGTAAGTCTTCATAGCGATTCAATAAATATATGTTAACAATACGTTTACCGTTAGAGTAAATAATGTTGTTATTAAAAAATTGAGATATTACATTCATACCAATAATAAACCATAACACAAAAATTACAAAATTCATTAATTTAAATTTTGTCATTATTCATGAAATTATTAAGTCACTAAAAAATTCATATTTCCGTAACTAACCCGAAACACAACATGAAACTTTCGGGAATTTGTAGACAAAGGATATCTTCAAATAATTATATTTTTTGGATGACTGTAATGTTGACCCTTCTCTGTCAAAATGGGGTCAAATATGCCAAATTTTGACATTTTAAGAGTTTTAAGACAACATTTCTGTTTGAAGGGGTAAAAAACACAAACACTTAAGGGGTAAACTTTGTTGATACAGATGTGTAGTAATCACACAAATATTTTGGATTTTTTAAATTAAGCCCTTCATGGAAAAATATCGTCATAAATAAACTGCAAAATGCAAAATTTTTGTGGTTTTTGACCCCAAATTTTTATCACTTATATGGAAATTTTATGACTACCATTTAACATACAATGATAGTTTCATATCTAAGGAAAAGATTGCCGCTGGTTTCAAGTTGATATCTATAATAGTGTTGGAATGAACATAGAAAATATGAGAGCGTCTTTTCGTCGATTTTTCGCCACATTCAAACTTTGGCGCCATTAATAACTCGATATCGGCGCATCACAAAATTAAAAGCGAGATGTGGCTAAGCTAAGCATATGATAGGTAACAACTGTGCAAAATTTGAAAAGAATAAAAAATCAGGCCGCGGCCACTTTTTTTCAAAACTGGTCGATGGGCCGTGGAACGACCCCTAAGTGTTTTATCGCAACCGTAATAATAGATTGTATACGCTGTCTTGTCTTAGAATTAACTTACTAATATTGACGACAGAAAAAATTCATATTGCAATTATGTGTCTACTAAATGAATGAATTAATTTATGGGCGAGCGTCTACTTTTGTTTCTTTGGCGTGGTCATATTTTGTGTTTTTATACATTTCACAACTTAAACTTTTATCACAACTTCACATTTTTATTGGCACAGCCGTCAAGAGAGAAGCAATCAACTAGAATTAGCTTACCAATATTGGCAACAGGAAAATGTTTTTATTGCAAGTGTCTTACAATTAAAATGAATTAAATATAAAGTATAACTGCTCCCTGAATTATTAACATGCCATAATTCACTAACGGGCAAAATTTAATAAACATTGTGTTTACATGGCGAGAGAATCGTTGAAGGGGGATTTGGGATGCTGTAGGAGCTTGGTTGCTTTAGGCTGCAAACACACGGGGCGATTTTCAGTCGCTCAGTCGCGGCGACAAAAAGACGCTGCAGTTAGGTAGCATTGAGTCTTATGGGAGCAAACGCACGAGACGCGCAAAAGACGCGCGTCTAAAACTCTCCAGGGCGCAAAATCGCCAAGCTTTATTTTTATTTTTTTTACTTTTAATTTTTTTTAAATTAAATTTTAAATATTTTTTTTTATTTGTATTTTAAGTTATGTAAAAAAAATGTTTTTAAATTGATTTTGTTAACGTTTTTAAAATTTGAATACTTTCTATTTTTCGTTATAAATGATTATAATTGTTTTAAAGTTTATACTATTGTTACGAGGACCAAGAAGATGGTCGATTTTGGTTTGGGTCCTCGTGATTTCCTGCCTCTAGAGGCGACGTGTGTCGGATGTCAGATAAATGACGTCAATGCAACAAGATCTGCAACTCGGCAAGTCCTGGCTTCTACGCGGCTATTGTTCGTCCAGGTCCAACATCACCAGTGGACATAAGCCGGTCTTGCATAAACATCTACTGCAAGACCGTGCTAGAGCATCAAGAGCCTCGGCCGCGCTGGACGAACAATAGGCACGATTCTAGCGTGGTAAGCGTTGACTATGCAAATCGCACGCTACCCAGGACTTGACCGATGGAACGACGAGAGAAGCGAACGAGTCGACCACGGGGAGAAGAGCTCGAGACCACGGGACGGAAGGAAGGCTGGACGACGCAGACCCAAGAACATCAGGGGAGAGGGACTCTGCGCCCATGCCGACATTCAGATAAGTCAATAGGTTAAAGTGTAAACCCACGCAGTCACAACTAAACTCTTTGTGTAATTTTATTTAAATAAACTCATTCTTAAATTCATTCTAAGGGTAACTGAATAATTTGTACACCAGAATAAACTCCCAGATCCCTAGTAAACTCGGTACCATACGTGGCTATAACTGAGCTGCACGTAACACTGGTGGAGGAGACGAAGCCACGTAACACTGGTGGAGGCGCCGTGTTTTTGCGTGGGTTCTGTCCCTGCAAGGGAGGTATTTGTGTTTTGGTGTGCAAAGTATTAGGTTTCGTAAATTCAAGTCAACTAAGAAACGGTGGGTTGCTATTTAAATTTGTTTTCAAAAATGTTGTGGCTGCGGGGTAGGTTACTCAAGGGTGGGTAAAGGGTCAAGTAAAGGGTCAAACTGGAGGTAACAACGGGAACAGGAATGGTCCAGGATGATAGTTTTTACACGGGAAAAGTTCATTAGTGAGGTATTGGAAAAAGAATATGAAAAAAAAACGAAAAAATGTGTAATCAAAATTTAAACGGTATTTTTGTTAGTGTGGGAACGAAGAAGTGTTACTTGAAACAAAATTTGAATGGTATTAAATTGTCCAAAATTGGTGACTGTACTGTAAAAGAGTTACTCGAATGAAAAGATCAAGGATAGGTTCAGTTACCTTTGAGAGGCGAAGAAAACACAACAGAGTGATTGTGCAGATGTTTGGTGTAAATAAACGCTTATACTATGTTTTGTGGCAGTTTGGAGCGTCTTTAGTGCTCATTATAGTGTTTATATACTGTGTGTGATTGTGCGGGTGTTAAATGAATGATTTCAAGGTAGAAAGGCCGGAGTTCGATTCTCTGGAAAGCCTATCAGGATTGTGGTTTATCGGGATTTATATGATGCGAGCGTGCGTGTGTAGTAAAGCAGTTCACTACACAGCGGTCGCCTTCTATGATAGTTGCATACAAAGATCAACGTTCAGAACTCTTGCAGCTGTGCAGGTGTCATTACACGTGCAAGGTTGCACTTTTGCAACTAGGTGAGATTGTGTGTTATGACACTTGAAGCGTAGGAGTAAGAACGTGTGCAAGGACGATGCTAATCTAGGGCACATTGAATGCTTGAATCCGGAAATCTAGGAAATTGTTTTGAATACAAGGAGTAAACAAATGCAAGTGTGAGGGCACACATATGCAGGGGGCATAAATGGGTCTTCGTATGAAAGATATTACTGTGACATGAGGGCAAATTCGATGTTGTTATTCTTGTGGGTTTATGGGTGATCTCGTCATGGGGTGCATGGCGATTTGATTGAGTCATTGCCGAGGGTAGAATGGGGTTGCTTCGTGTTGAGTTTTATGTTGTCCAAGGGGATTAGTCCGTCAGACCACGATTTCGTCGAGGTCCCCAAAAGTTGCTCAGGTGTGTTGTTTGTTGGTTACCCGATAGGGAGGGCCCAACACGCGTTTTCGACTCGCTCTGGCTGTGTGTTATTTGGCGACTTGTAGTGTTTCAGAAAGATACAAAAACTTTTTCTCAAACGGAAATTATCCCGGGTAAATTGTGAGCTGATTGTATGCGAAGTCAGCGAGTTTGACATGAGGGGTTTGTTTCATGATTCACTGCAAGGTCAACATCAAATAGGTTGGGGATGGCCAGAGTAGAGGTTCATGGAGCTATTTTGGAGTTTTGGGGATGGACCGACTTTAGGGTGTTCTTTATGATGGTGGTTTGTGGTCTGACTGGGACTGAAGCTTCTACCCTCCGATATGCACTCCGCCAAGACAGGTCACCTGTGTCATTGCCAGTCACGGGTAATTATTCTGAATTGCCAGGTCATTTTAAATTTGAGTCTTCATGGAGAGATTAATAATTGGTAAAGAGAGTTTTAGCAAAATTGTTGATTTTGGAAAAGATTTCCGGGGGTTCAAGACATGGAAGTATGCAAGGGAAATGTGTGAATGTGTGTGTGATAAAAAATTATTTGGGATACCTCCTCAGCTTTGGCTGTGTGTGAGAGACATAAATCTAGTTAAATAGGGGGTTATAATTAGACACACTACCGTTTGGCAGATGTGCAAGAGTTACCGGTATCGTCTTCTACGAAAATGGAGATTGTGACATTCCAACTTTCCGGGAGGTCATGGTGTTGCAAACAGAGATGGACGGCATCAATGATTAATTTGAGTTTTGTCTCTTCCAGACTTTGTCAATTCTCTAGAGTGAGATAAATTGTTATGAGAAAAATGTTCAAAATAATATTGTTGTTGTTATGGCTTCATTGTTTCAGTTTGAGATTGTTCAGTTTAAATTACAGGGTTGCATGTTAATAAATAAATTTTCATCTTGATGCTGTAAAAGTTTTTATGCCATCTCTGTTCAGGTGTAAAGTTTAATGATAAGTATAGGTTTTATTATATAAAAATAAGAGTTTACTTATAGATGGTGTTTTCCATTTTAGAGATGAGGTATCATTGTGAGAGATGGATGTCATGCGAGATCGAGGACCGGGGAGCTCTCGGGACGGGAGGCGCATCACAGTTCTGGAACTCCACTGCTGAGCCACCGACGACTTGGGAAACGCGCTCAGTTTGGATATTCACGCCTGCAAGATACCACCTGCGCAGTGCGTTGACAGGAGGAGTGTGAAGAGTGCGTGAGGACGTCGTCGGGTGCAGTGTTTTGTGAGTGCGGTGCTGTGTTGTGTCTTCGGACCGAGAAGTAAACCAAGTTCTCGAACTTGTAGCATCGAGATTGTAGATTCTAAGCAACATGAGTAGTAGTTTGATAAGTTGTTAGCAGTATTTCATTAAAATCCAAGAAATAGATATTCACACAACAGACTTGGCTGTTTACGAAAATTATTGTTAACTCTTAGCAGACACGTGATTTTAATTTTATTGTTATATTTTTGTTGAGAATTGAGATGTTGTTTGTTTGAGTCTATGAAACTGGAAATTTTGAATGTTGAATTTGACATATTTTTGGTTTTTGGGTTTGAGTTGTGGCTGTAGGGGTATTTTAATTGGTATTTACAATTACACTGGTTGAAATAATTTTGATGAGAGACATTGCGAGATGGCTGGAGGCCTAGGGAGAACATTACAATTTGGTGAAGACGGACTTGATTATTGGCGATAGGAAGAAAGAAGATGCGAAATTTTGGCGAAACGGCAATTGGACTTTGAGAACTTTTGACTTTTGAGTTTTGACAATTCGGTATTCTGAATCCGACACACCTGTCTAGAAAGCCGGGTCGCTTTCTGGAGGGGAAGGGGGATTGTTACGAGGACCAAGAAGATGGTCGATTTTGGTTTGGGTCCTCGTGATTTCCTGCCTCTAGATGCGACGTGTGTCGGATGTCAGATAAATGACGTCAATGCAACAAGATCTGCAACTCGGCAAGTCCTGGCTTCTACGCGGCTATTGTTCGTCCAGGTCCAACATCACCAGTGGACATAAGCCGGTCTTGCATAAACATCTACTGCAAGACCGTGCTAGAGCATCAAGAGCCTCGGCCGCGCTGGACGAACAATAGGCAGGATTCTAGCGTGGTAAGCGTTGACTATGCAAAACACACGCTACCCAGGACTTGACCGATGGAACGACGAGAAGCGAACGAGACGACAACGGGACAAGAGCTCGAGACCACGGGACGGAAGGAAGGCTGGACGACGCAGACCCAAGAACATCAGGGGAGAGGGACTCTGCGCCCATGCCGACATTCAGATAAGTAAATAGGTTAAAGTGTAAACCCATGCAGTCACAACTAAACTCTTTGTGTAATTTTATTTAAATAAACTCATTCTTAAATTCATTCTAAGGGTTACTGAATAATTTGTACACCAGAATAAACTCCCAAGATCCCTAGTAAACTCGGTACCATACGTGGCTATAACTGAGCCGCGTAACACTGGTGGAGGAGACGTAGCCGCGTAACACTATGATGGTTCACATAGAGATTCACTCAATCTTAAATTTGGGCACAATGTTTGGTTTATAATGTCGTGCTTGGCGGCAGTAACTGGGCGAAATGATTTCACGAATTTTAAGTGCGAAAATGTTTCAACAATATATTATTGCTGGGACCTTCTTTTAGATCGCAATCCTTTTAGGGGGAAAGGTGCTTGGCAGTCTATATACAAGTTTTTGTTTTTGTACAACATGTCACATGAGGTAAAAGTTTATAGCAGCTTTCATTGATGATTGAGTGTTACCTGTCATTGCATTGTTAACGCCAACAACGTCACTTCTTGTCTAAAGTTTTCTGTTTTTCTTCCAATAGTTCCAAAGATAGTATAACGAAAGGGTCAATTTCTTTTGGTTGAATATGAGTTATCTCAACTTTTAAATTGTTAAAGTTCAAAACTTTGAGTCATGTGAATAACGTAAATTGTAGGTGTATTGTTACGGTGTAGACAGGAATTTGTGCGTCATCTCGTACTACGCATATTTGTTGCCAATTGGTAAACTGAAAGGTTCACGAAAGGATTGTAAATGCGTTTTCCTCAATTTTAAATTCTTCCAGGTTCACTTTTTTATGTCATATATAACTCAATTGGTAAAGCGTGCAAATGTTAAAAACACATTTTAAATAAAATCAGAATGGTTTTTGGAAGGCAATGTAACTTAAAAGAACTTAGTTACTAAACTTTCCAGTTCCTGGAAATTTTCCAGGTAACTTTCTAGTTCTTTATTTGAACGGAACTAGGAACTGAAACTAGTTCCTTTTTGTTCAATGGAACTGGAACAAGTTTCTTGTTTGAGGAACTTATTCAACACTGCTGTTTAGTTATAGTCCCACCATGGATTATACCTCAATTTCTTCATCCAGCAGTTTGATAACGTACCAAAAATGGGTTTATGCAGAATATTATGTATATTTAATTTTCTATTACATAGGGGTGGTTACTTAAAATTTGGGGATGTTTGCGTAAGGGTGTAAGTACCGTACGGTATGGGTTATTTCAAATAGAATGTGTATATCAAATTTTGTTTGAGATCGGTCAAAGGGTGTATATGGAGTATATAAGAAAGAACGTTCATACCAAGGAGCGTTTTCCTAGTTTATACATCGAGACACTTATAATTATTTTAAAGGAATTACGGCAAAGGATGTGGCCATTTGATACTGCCTTGTTGTGAAAATTGATTTTGAAGATTTCAACCTAGAATTCCTTTAAGATTAACTATCTGAGCCACCTGGTGTTTACAGTTTATAGTGCTGGTGGGAAGGAGTAGGACGTATATCATTAACACAAAACACACCACACACACGAACAAACCAACAAAGAACGGTCAACCTGAATGTACTGACTGATTGCCATGATACCAGAGAAGCTAAAGCCCCGTAAGGATTATATATTCAAAGGCTAAAGCACTATTTTTGCCGGAGAACAGTCACACAATCCTAGATCACACGCTTATAAATTCCCTAAGGTGTCTACCGCTTCCATCGGTAGTAATATGTAATTAAATAAAAATCAATGAACCTACACATATTTTGTTTAAATCTCACTAAACGACAATTAACATAAAAAAATCTCTATTGATTTAAAAAAATATATATGATAACAATGAGAAAAAGTAGTAACACGAATCGTTTTTTTATCTCCTCGGTCCCATTCAGTGCGTACCTATACATTAAAAAAAAACTGTTGCTAGTCAAGACTCAAGTGAAAAAAACATTGTTTAGGCTTAGACTAAATAACTGTGGTTTAGGTAATAAAATATCACTTTATCCATTTTTAAGGAAAACACATGTCATATACAAGCAAATGTTCAATTTCTTTTTAAATGTACCAAATATAGTTATGAATGTAATTTACGAATAAGATTTTTCTAAATTTATTTTGAATGAAATAGCTTTAAAGAAAAGTCCTTTACGAATACTAATTTCACCCTGGGGAAGTCTTCTTCGAACGGGTTGTGTGCTTACTCATTATCTTGAATAAATAATATCTTGAATATCTTGAATAAATAGTGTGAAAATAAGTTATTTGAAAATACAATTGTGCTAGAAGACAGCCTCCTACTGCAGCAGAATCTATTATTCTATTATGTTACATTATTCCAAAACAAGTGTCATCTACGTACATTTGTATTTCTTTTGTGTCAAGACAACATAGGAAACCAAACCTCTGATAATCACAACACAACCTTCACCCCTTATTCACCAGCTACTGAATGTTTATCTCTAGATCTGAATATGCTGTGTGTATTTTCCAAGCAATCCCTGGTTGAACTATCACCAAAATATTTTAGCTATATCATCATAATCCTGGTGTTATCATCAGGATTTTTGGTTGCATGATCAAAGCTTAATGATATCACTAAACAGCTTTAGCGATGTGACTAAGAGTTAGTCATATGACCAAAACAATATTTTGACTATACCACCAAGTTTAGTCATATCTGTACGTTTTAGGATTGTAACCAAAAACTATTTTGATGATATCATTATAACTTGATGATTTTGAAAAATGTTTAGTGGTGTAATCAAATATAGTCATGTGATCAGAACATAATTTTGAATATATATCCATATTTAGTCATATCACTATGATAGAGTCTGATTCTGGTAACCAAAAAGTTATTTTGCTATGATTAAAATAAAATAATTTCGATTTTTTTTTTATTAATTTCTTATTAATTATTGGATTTAATGTATGAATTTTGAAAATGTTAAAAAAGCTGGGTCCATTACTCCCTTTTTTGGAAATTTTTCCCCAAAACTTACTATCAACCTAAAATCGTTTGTGCTGGTTTGTGCAACCAACATTATCGTTTGTGCAAGTCTCCTCCATTCCCAAAAATTTTATCAAAATTTGGTCCAGCCCCACTTTTTTGTTTTTTGCCCATAAAACTATCGCAACCGTTTGTGCTACGTGAATGCTGGTTTCTGCAATCAAAATTTTAGTTTATGCAGGTCTTCTTCATTCCCCAAATATTTATTCAAAATTTGGTACAGTCCCACATTTTTTGTTTTTGCCCATAAAACTATCGCAACCGTTTGTGCTCAACATTTTCAACATTTTCAACATTTTCGTGTGTGCATGTCTCCTTTATTCCCCCCAAAAATATTCAAAATTTGACAGCCCCCACTTTTGGGAAATTAGCGTGTGTTCTCTTTTGTGAAGACAAAAGTTTCGTTTCTGCAGTTCTCCATTATTCGCAAAATCGAAATTATTATAAATGAGCGTAGCTACCGAAAAAATTTTAAGGAGACCTGCACTCTTGCACAAACAAAAAAGTTGATTGCACAAAATAACACCAACGAAACACAACACTTTTCCGTGTGCTAGAATTGGTAAATATTTTTATGGTTGGCAAGTAAACAAAACTTTGATCCCACAACAATAATATTTTTATGGTCGTGCAAGCTGCAAGCGTGTATTGCAAGTTATTAGTTTGAATATTCCCGCGATTAGTCACGTGATTGCATTCAGCGCCCTCTGGAATACAACAGCTGGTTGCTCACAACTACAAGTGACGGTTTGTTTTCAAAACTGACAGCGAGCCGCAGCGAGCGACGCTTCGCCCTCTCGTAATTTTGTAGTTTGTATGTCATATCAGTGATTTTAATTAGTTTTGTTTAAAGTATTAGTGTTAATTACTTTCACAGTAATATGTTTGTGTCTGTTATGTGGTCAATATCATTTATTTCGACAGAAGTCATGAAATATGGACGGAATTTTGTCTCAAAATGCCGCATTTGTTCTGGTGAGTAGTACCTACTGAGTAGTATTATCTTTCTTTCACTATTATTACTGAACAGGTAGATGTAGATAGATGTAGGTATAGATATAAGGTAGAAATACTTTGGTTTTATGTTCTCAGAACACTTGTGATGTGTAAAATTATACCGTAGGTACTAGTAACTAGGTACCTACTAAAATACACTGATTTCTTACAGGATACCTAGCACAGCCGACAACCAAGCAGAGGTGAATGCAGAAGGCACACAGATGGACAAAAATGACATAATACCTACTTGGTAGCTACCTACTAGGTGCATATCATAACGGCATTCCATACTCCTTGAATTGTAAGTGTACCTACCTATGTATAGGTACTAAAATTACTTCTACACAATTACCGTAGTACCTACAACATGCCTAGGTAGTACCTACCTACCTAGTCCTATGCCCTCTAGTAGTACTACCCTGCTTGAAAAAAACATGACATTTCTGATAAAATCTGGAGTATTTACCAGACATCTCCAGTGAATTTCAGACAATCTCAGAATCCAGACACACTTTAACCAGACTCTTCCAGAGTTTACCAGAGTTTACCAGAGAAGCCCGAGACGCCAGAATTATTCAGGCATAATCAGTATAAACCAGACAAATTAGTCAGACTAACTCAGAGTTTTCCAGACAACCAGAATTAATCAGGCATAGCCAGACTTTACCAGACAAAAGAAGTCAGACTGACTCAGAGTTTTCCAGAAAGGTCAGGAAAACCTTTACATAAGAATATATCAGACTATACCAGACAAAATGAATCCAGAGTTATCAAGATAGATCCAGACAAATCAAGAAATAGTAAATAACCAGAAAATATCAGACAAACCTGTAACAAATCTTGCCAGACCTTACAAGACAAAACCAGAATGAATCAGACAATTACTTTCACCAGAATATACCAGAAGATCAGACATAGTTTTAACCAGACTAAACCAGACAATTCCAGAATGCCACCAGATCAATTTATTCACCAGAAAATCTCAGAATCCTCCAGACAATTATACAGACAAAACCAGACGATACCAGACCAGCTACCAGAATACACCAGATCCAGAAAATATCAGAATATACCAGAAGAAATCAGACATAGTTCAAACCAGATTAAACCAGACAATTCCAGAAAAATACCAGATCAATTTATTCACCAGCAAATCTCAGAACCCTCCAGACAATTATCCAGACAAAATCAGACGATACCAGACCAGCTGTCAAAATACACCAGATACAGAAAATATCAGAATATACCAGAAGGAATCAGACATAGTTATAACCAGACTAAACCAGACAATACCAGAATGACACCAGACCATAGTTCATTCACCAGAATATCTCAGAACTTACCAGAAAATTATCCAGACAATTCAGACGATACCAGACCAGCTACCAGAATACACCAGATCCAGAAAATATCAGAATATACCAGAAGAAATCAGACATAGTTACTAGGAAAACGCTCGGTGTAACGCGTTGATGAGCGAGCACCGACACGCACGACATCGCCAATCATAGCACGATCCATTCAATCAAAGATAACTAACTATACATTATTTATTACCAATTTTCCCTGCAACTTTTCATAAACACTCTGGATCAATTAAATAACATATTATTGTACTGATATTTTTCCATCAATCTCTTTGGACAGATATTCAAACACTTAAAACAGCAACAAGTCTGTAAATTCTTGACCGATTGGGCTGGAAATGTGTAAAATATGATGTTATCTAGTCAAAACGTCGTTTTCATAACTGTGAAACACAATCCATATCGTAAAATAAATTATTTTAGATAAGGTATACCTATACCTATGTATATGAAATACATACATTACATTTTGACTATACATTATGTATTGCAATATGATCAACTAAGAAAAGAATCTGTCTTACTTGATATTGAGAATAGCCATCTATAAACTTTGCTTTGCTTCATAGAGCAACCCAGAATGCAGTGGAATTTCTGTTTTGAAATGTCATTTCTGACAGTTATTAAAACTGTCAATAAGTGCATCTATGTTCTTGACTGGTAGGGCTGAAAATTTGTAAAATAAGAGACAATGTTGGTCTGAACGACCATGCAAAATATGAGTTTGATTGATCAGATTAATCGAAGACCATTTGATAGGTCAAATGGTGGTGTGGCTATAGGCCGTTTTAAATTAAGTATACAAATGAAAAATATTGGTGCCAATCCTTGCTAAGTTTTAAGTTGCCAATCCTTGCTAAGTTTTAAGTTGATCGATTAAACCTTTATGATTGAACGGTTCCTTGTTAATTTTCAAAAATCACAGGATCTCGTTCAAAAAATATATCTGGGACCACCCATATGATATGATATGTAGTGTGTGTACACAATATCAGATCAATCTGTTGAACGGTCATTATTAGTTTCATATCGTTTAAAACTTTCTGCTCTAACCATAGACATTTATACTCACTGCGTTCGAGATATGCATCTACGGGTTGGAGAGGCGTACCCAAGGTGGTTCCTAGGCCGTTACATCATGCTAAGCAATAGCAGCCATGTTGCGGTATTGGTTTGCAGAATTGGCAATCTGCCATGATGTCTACCACGTTTTGACGCACTGACAGAATGTAAACAAATAGTAAGTACCGCAACATGGCTGCCGCATAGAGGTCGAGCATAGGTTCCCACGTCACCATGCTAGATGCATATCTCGAACGCAGTGAGTATAAATGTCTATGCTCTAACTACCTTGCCTTGTAGATTCGAAGTCGCCGTGAATTTGACAGCCAACACGCAAAAAGTCCCTAAAATGACAAAAACTTTTGAAAATAACGACAGATTAGAGTGAAAATTGGCAAAAATACCTTAAATGTTGGTACCAATGACCATGCGAAGTTTTTAGTTAGTCGGTCAATCGGTTCCAGTTTAAATTTCAAAAATCACAGGAAAAATGGTTTTAAATTTGAACCAATTGGAGGATTTGGCTGAATTTTTTTTTGATTGGGTACAATGTTGGTTGCAATGACTTTGCTAAATTTCAAATTGATCGAACCAACCAATCGAAAGATAATTTTTATAAAATTTGAACCAATGACAGGATATCGTTCAGAAAAGATCCCAGGGATCGCATAGAATACGTTAGTATGTGTACAAAATTTCAGATCGATTGGTTGTGCGGTTTGACCTGGGCAGTGCAGGCAAAAAAAACAACAAAAAAACACACAGAGAAAGTGCCATAAGAGTACCGTGGTGACGCTCGCTACGCTCGCTCAATAACCAGACTAAACCAGAAAATTCCAGAATGAACCAGACCATAGTTCAGAACCAGAATATCTCAGAACTTACCAGACAATTATCCAGACAATCCAGACGATATCAGACCAGCTACCAGAATACACCAGATCCAGAAAATATCAGAATATACCAGAAGAAATCAGACATAGTTCAACCAGACTAAACCAGACAATTCCAGAACCACACCAGACATTGTTAATTCACCAGAATATCTCAGAACTTACCAGACAATTATCCAGACAAAACCAGACGATACCAGACCAGCTACCAGAATACACCAGATCCAGAAAATATCAGAATATACCAGAAGAAATCAGACATAGTTCAACCAGACTAAACCAGACAATTCCAGAACTACACCAGACATTGTTAATTCACCAGAATATCTCAGAACTTACCAGACAATTATCCAGACAAAACCAGACGATACCAGACCAGCTACCAGAATACACCAGATCCAGAAAATATCAGAATATACCAGAAGAAATCAGACATAGTTATAACCAGACTAAACCAGACAATACCAGAATGACACCAGACCATAGTTCATTCACCAGAATATCTCAGAACTTACCAGAAAATTATCCAGACAATTCAGACGATACCAGACCAGCTACCAGAATACACCAGATCCAGAAAATATCAGAATATACCAGAAGAAATCAGACATAGTTAATACCAGACTATAAACCAGAAAATTCCAGAATGAACCAGACCATAGTTCATTCATTCATCGATACCTATGATGTCCCAAGATGGCGGAAGCTAAGGAAGTTCCATCCTGTGGCTCGTGTAACATAATAGTTTTTGACAGCCAAAAGGCAGTCTTTTGCGACGGGTTCTGCGAAAAGTGGTTTCATATAGCGTGTGCGTTCATTGGGGACAAGGAATACATCGCCCTGGCCAAAACATCGGCCCAGTGGTGGTGTAAGAAGTGCATCACACGTCATAAGCTGCAAAAATCCACAGACGGCTTCGACAATGGCCTCCGCGATGCCATAGAAAAGATAAGTCATAGTGTAAACCAGCTGTGCGCGGACATGAAGCAGTCGAAAATTGAAACCAGGATTTTATCAGGTAAAATTGACTGCACAAACAATATATTAGTAGACCTGGCGCATTCTGTCGCAAAGGAGGGAGGAAATTATGCAAACAATACAACAAATGCAAAAAAGGCGGCAGGCCCGGACGTGAAGAAAGTTGGCAATACGGTAAACGAAACGCCACCCCTGGCAGGTGCAGGCACGTCGACTGTATACGTCAAGGCAGAGGAAAACCAAGTGGAAAGTGAACCCACAGTGAGGGTAGCAAACCCAGTGACGTCAGCCGTGACAGCAGACGCGTTGCTGCTGCAGGACAAGGCAGAGGAAGACCTAGCGGATAGTGAAAGTGATCAAACAGTGAGGGTAGCATACCCAGTGACGTCACCCGTGTTAGCAGACGCGTTGCTGCTAGAGGACAAGGCAGAGAAAGACCTAGCGGACTGCATAGACGATGTCGAGGGCGACCTATTTAAAGCGCCCCAAGGGCACGCTCTCGCTTTCTGAGTCGACTGAATAGCGCCAACTGGAATAACGCCAACGGAATTACGCCAACATTTTGTTGGCGTTGTTCAGTGGAATAACGCCAACAAAATGTTGGCGTTATTCCACTGGAACAACGCCAACAAAATGTTGGGGTTATTCCAGTGGTAAGAAGTAATTCTGTCGTCCCCGGAATAACGCCAACAAAACGTTGGTGTTATTCCAGTGAAATAACGTCAATTTTATGTTGGCGTTGTTCCAGTGGAATAACGCCAACAAAATGTTGGCGTTATTCCAGTGGTAACATGAAATTCTGTCGTCCCCGGAATAACGCCAACATTTTGTTGGCGTTGTTCCAGTGGAATAACGCCAACATTTTGTTGGCGTTATTCCACTGAAACAACGCCAACAAAATGTTGGTGTTATTCCAGTGGTAAGAAGTAATTCTGTCGTCCCCGGAATAACGCCAACAAAATGTTGGCGTTATTCCAGTGGTAAGATGTAATTCTTTCTTCCTTGGAATAACACCAACATTTTGTTGGCGTTGTTCCAGTGGAATAACGCCAACAAAAAGTTGGCGTTATTCCACTGGAACAACGCCAACAAAATGTTGGCGTTAATCCAGTGGTAAGATGTAATTCTGTCGTCCCCGGAATAACGCCTACAAAACGTTGGCGTTGTTCCAGTGGAATAACGTCAACTTAATGTTGGCGTTCTTCCAGTGGAAGACCACCTACAATGAACGCATACGTTTTGTAGGCTTTATTCCAGTGTCGACGTTGCGATTTTGTCGACACTGGAATAACGCCAACTCACCTCAAACTGGAATAACGCCAACAAAATGTTGGCGTTGTTCTAGTGGAATGACGCCAACAAAGTGTTGGCATTCTTCCAGTGGAATAAAGCCAACAAAATGTTGGCGTTATTCCACTGGAACAACGCCAACTTTTTGTAGGCGTTATTCCAGTACTATTGGACACTTTCTTGTTTGGCAGAACCCTTCCTTGTCCCGTACACTAGCACTGAACTGCGGCAAGTGTATGAACTACGTCGATTTTCTTTGATGTGGTGGGTGCCTACCTATCGGGAGTAAACAGGTGACCATTGCTTTCGAGAAGTTGTATTTCTTCGGCCAGATCCTTGGGTCAGATCAATGTCAATTAACATGAAAATGTTTGTCGCATTTTTTTGTATTATTATTTTACGTACTGTATTATGTAGAGAGTTCAGTAAAAAAAAAAAAAAAAACGACATAACTTTACAGACTGATTTAGCATCAGAACCTCTCTTTTGAGAATCGGCGCTCAATTAAATTTAAATTAACAATTTTTATTTTTAATCAATCAATATGCACTATACTAAAGTATAATTTAATCCAATCATTTGTAACAGATCGTAGAGCGGCATATAAGTGAGTGGAAACTTTTTGGAACATTTAATTAGTGGCCGTGCATAAAGACGTCACATTAAAAATGGGTTATTTGACTCCCCCCTCCTCTTGTCCCACTGTGTCACAGTTTCGAAAGGATGTTACAGAACTATCTCTACCCCCCCCCCCCCCCCCCCCCGCCCACCCAAAATGGAATTGGTCGGACTGAGACACTTGATCCATTTATGCCGTCCGTTTTCACGAATTATAATGTCAATTTTTGAACCGTCCCTCTGGCTCTAGGCCCCCCTCGCCCCTGTTACACTATGTCGCAACATAATGCCCCCTCACTCGCTCATCAGAAGCGTGATCCCTTATGCACAACCCATTAATGGACTAAACAATCTGCATTTAATCAGTCTTAGAGGTAGGTACCTAGATGAAATTCAAAATTTACACTCATGACATTTCTATAATTAGGTGAAGCAAATGAAAACGTACGATTTTTTTTTCATATGCACTCAAATCATTTTAAACCACTCTAAATTATCAATTAAAATTTTAAGAATCTACTGCGCGGCATTTTTTGGGAGTGGGGGGGGGGGGGGGGGGGCGGTTAATTTACATTTATTTATCTGGTCTGTTGTTGGGTTTGTACCTAAATAATTACTTGGAGCATGACTAAGATAATTATCCCACATTTGTTATTGTTAAAGACTGTTGCACTCATCAGTCCAATTGGTTCACTTTGTGGTTGTTGTAATCTCTTCTAATCTCTTGTAACCTAACTTTCACACATTAATAAGGTGTCAATTAAAAGAATAGGTAAGTCCAGAATCATCTTTTGCTTGTAGCTGGATAACACCAAAACGTGTAAAAATTTGAATACGCAATTATTTATACCAGTTTCTTTACTATACATTTAAGTTATTTCACGGCGTCATCCGTGAAGTTATATCCGAACACACGGATGTTATTTGGGTTGCCTACATCCAGGGGAATCTTCTTCAAGCACAATGCGCCTCCCCATCCGAGTCGGAGAGTGAATGCCCCATCGTCTTTCATCTTTTATAGTTTATATTTTCATATACAGAATTGTTTGATTCCTAATTATTTTTTGTTTGTCTTCAAAGATATTCAATTGCCATGATATTTACTTACTTAAATCTGAATGTTTCTGTGCGTTTTGTAAAATATAGAAATGTTATATTATTTTTACAAATGCCAGATTGAGTTTGCATGCTCGGTTGTTTTTGCTTCCATTGAATGCGAAGTGTTTATACCTATTCTCTTTCCATTTCACGCAGTGATGTTCAAATAAGTGTACTATCTACATGATGTTGACCCGAAATGATCATGATTCCTTGGTGCTCAATAAATATAATTTGTTTCAGTTAAAAACAAGTTCAATCATACTTTAATTGCTATAGGATGATCTGGGTCTTTCATTTGCACACAATATTTAATATATTTTTATACCTACTACATAAATTGTTTGATCATTATCTCGGAATACACGGAGCAAAATATTTATATCCTAAATAATAGTAAAATTGCTTAGTAATATTGGTTTATTTCTGCTAAACAAAAACGCTATTAGAAATATCAAAGTATTGAATGTCTTATTCCTGATGATCACAAAAATATTTATTATTTTGTGTCATTGACAAGTGACACCAAGTAATTAGAAACCACACACTGCAATCAGACAGAGTGACCTTCCTAGATCAGACAATCAACTAGATTCGTCGAGGTTTTATTGAAACAGTGGGCGAGGGTAGTGGGTACCCCTGTATGTAGGCATCCCAAATAACGTACGTGTGTTTTGGTCTAACTTCACGGATAAAAGCCAAATAAGGTACCTTAAATGCGAATCAGAAGACTTAAACAAAATCCCCATAAAAAAAACACTCCGTGTAAAAGTACCAGCCAAGTCTCAACAACTAAAAATAAAGATATGAAATCTTAAAATTCTGCACTGAAAAGTAGTGATATCCAAAAATTAGCCAAGTCAAAACTTTATTTGAAAATCCAAAAATACTTGGCGCATCGTGTATACATAGTTTAGAAGTATAGACCAGATAGAAAATATACATCAAATATACATAATACATGTAGTATACCTATTATGCCCTAAAAAACGATGCGCCAAGTATTTTTTGATTTTCAAATAAAGTTTTGATTTGGACCATTTTTTGATATCACTACTTTTCAGTGCAGAATTTTTAAGATTTCATAATTTTTTTTAGTTGTAGAGACTTGGCTGGTATTTTTACACGGAGTGTTTTTTATGGGGATATCACTCCTTTTTTTAGTTTATTCTTAGAACTTGTGACGTCAATTGAACAATTACTAAATCCATTAAAAATAGTCGCCATTGACAATTTGGTTTACTAATGAAAATCTGCGTATGGTACTATATATTTGCTTTAAATGATCTTTCATGAAGAATAGCAAAGGTTTCATTCCTATCAGTTAACCGAGTTCCGAGATATGGCAACACTTCGGTTTTCAAAATGGCTGCTGAACTTACTGCACTGCCACATAGAATGTATATCTATAAATGATGTGTATCATTTAAAGCTTTCTGAATATGTATTTATTATATAGGAGGGGATTATAATAATTTTTAAATTTGAATGATGTAATTTACGGTCTTATAAATAGGAAATTTCTAGTGTGACTGTTCCCATTTCATAGAGATGACCTTCCGAATCGTTTGGCGGTAGTTTCATACCGATCAGTCAACCAATTTTCAAGATATGACGTTACTTCCTGTTTCAAAATGGCTGCTGAAATCACTGACCCCTTGAATTATAATTTAAACATGATTACATTTTATTATAAGCTGTCTCAAATAGTATATTTATTGTATCAAAATGTAAATTTGTGAGATTTTTAAAATGTGTGACGTCATTTCCGGTTTCGGTATGGGAAACTGCAAATATTATTGATGATAATACATAAAATTGACCGTCTAAATTGTTTAGCGCTGGTTTCGTTCAAATCTATTTAGCCGTTATTGACATATGATGTCACTTCCGGTTTCAAAATGGCGGCTTCCGGTTGGTTTTATAATAAGTCAAATGAGATATCAAAAGTACATACGTTACATTAATAACAAAATAATCGGATCAAATTTGTTGCCGAAATGCCAATCGATGTATTTCAAATTTCATGACGTCATTTCCGGTTTCGTTAACATAAATTTTAGTCTGTTGCTATTGATAATCCATATAGTTTACCGTCTGAATCGTTTGGCGCAAATTTCGTTCCGATCGGTATAGCCGTTGTCGAGATATGACGTCACTTCCGGTTTCAAAATGGCGGCACAAAAAATTTATGGGGTGAAGGTTAAATCAGACGCCAAAAGTGCACACGTGGTAAAAATGTGAGATCAATCGGTTCAGCCGTTTAGGCTGTGGCCATGTTACCGGATTTGAATTCCAGGAGACTACTACTACTACTGAGATTATTATTATTATGAAAACCGCCCTAAAACACTGTTTTCACGGCCCTCTAGCGCGCAAAGGGCGTAACCTATTGTTCCCAAATTTGGTATATGTTGTAGGGTGGGCCATAGCTCGAAATTAAGATATATCGCAACAATGTGAGATTTTCCAATTTTAAGATCCAGTAGGCCGAAAATGCCACTTTGATGCTTACAGTAAAAGTGGGTTTGCTCCAGCCTTTATATGAGAGTGTGCGCGCGCCGTACGACTTGGCTGGCGTGGAGCGACCGCTCCACTAGATCATTTTAATTCTGTATACCATGGAACTGAAGTTTTTGTTTTTATTTAACATTGAGTCGTACTGTTCATATTTTTATAATGCTTAAAATGCTTAAAATAATAATATTGAGTTATTCACGATACATTTAAATATTTTAAAAATAGTTACACATGGTTTCTTTTTTTCTAATTTACATTGTACACTACAGGTGTGCATTGGGGTTAGTGTGGGGTTAGTATGCACCTTCCACAGATATAACTATAAAAAAGCCTTGATTTGCATTTATGATCGGTCATTCCGTGAGTTGAAAAAAATTATCACGAGAGACAATTCTTTGCCAGCACATCAGAGTAGTTTTATTTTAATGGTGGTCCATCTTCAGTTATGCATTGCCTTGCCCAGAAAGAGAGCTTATTGGGTCATGTATTACTTGGCGGGGCTCTCTAGTTATTAGATAAAAGCCAAACTTAAAGTTATCACTTGGTACTTAACTTTAAATTTTTGGCTTAGTTAATTAGTAATAATTAGTTAATTTTTAGTGTAAAATTGTATATTTTCTTGTCTCGCTGGTTGCAGTAAAAAAAATTATTTAAAAAATTTGCCTAGTGATAGCCCTTTGTTTGTCTTTTATCTAATCATGATTAAAATGTGAGGCTCGTCTCTAATCGTATCGGAAATTTCATAGTTTTTAGCGGTTGTGTTGAATAACCGGCGCCTAGGCAGGCCATTTATTTTTTCCCGCCAACGCGCGGTTTGGAGCGGTGGTAGAAGGAAATACAAAATATAAATTGCCATATTTGGCAAACGGTTATGAATATCGAAAAATTAAGACTTAGGTGACATGTATTGAACCTTTATCTACAATTTCATCGCTTACTGTCATAACTTTGTTTCTACTATGTCGTCAGAATTTGTCGGGTACAAAGTAGGAGCTAATAAAGATTCAATACAATATGTCACCTAAGTCTTAATTTTTCGATATTCATAACCGTTTGCCAAATATGGCAATTCATATTTTGTAGGTGGCGCGATTACTCGAGTCATAGTCTCAGATCTTCATAATATTTTGTGTGTACTTATTGATAATCATGCCATACACAATCCATGGAAAAATGAAACACTTCTCGTGTCTAGTTTCTGGGATAATTTGAATTTTATCCCCCATGTTATCTTATGGCAGCCAAGTAAAACCGTGTAATTTAGTTATATTTTTTTTGGTATCGTACCGTTCACACGCCCACTTATGAAACAATTTTGTTTCTCAATTTTCTAAAACGGCGGGCGCTTGTATCACCCGACCGAAAAAAGTCGATATTATTTTTCTTAATAATAAAAACCGGGACGTTAGTATACTACAGTATACTATACTACTATAGTACTACAGTATACTATACTACTATACTACTATAGTACTATATGATACTATAGTATAGTATAGTACTATGGTAGTAACTACTATAGTAGTTTGGCCAATAACGTTCTTTATCTTTTAGAAGCTCGTGGTATTCTCAAGAGTTGTGTGGTCAAGGAATGTTGGCTACGAAACCAGCGAGGATCTCCTGTCTATTGTCCCCCAGACACCAACCATCCGCTTGATTAGCTCCATAGTCCTCAACCTTGGAGCACATCCCGAGGTTTCCTGGGGTTTTGACCCATAATTATTTGGATTTTATTATGATTATTAGTTGTATTTACCATCAGGGTGATTTTATGTGTCTAATTTAAGGTTTATATAATATAAAAGTATGTCTGTATTGAGTAGCGAGAGAGTATCTACAGCTGTTGAACATTTATGTGAAGGAACGTTTGAATATTGGCGCGGTTGCGAGCTAGCGACGTTGTCAGGGTACGCCATCTTGCGTTGCTAAGGACGCTCAAGTGTCATCTTCCGTTGCTAAGGACGCGTGAACATTTCATCCCAGGGGTGAATACAGACAGAAATTGATTTGTACTTGTGATTCGGAAGGCTGTATGCAAATTTGGTCTGAGAGCCAATCCGATAGCCGGGTTCAAGAAAATTTACCGCATAACGACACAAGTTCGGAAATCGACTGGATTCTAGCCGGGGAGAGGCAGAGTTTGCTCTGAAGGAAATCAAGAAAGTGGTCAATTTGTCGGGGAGCGGCGACAGAAGCCAGGTGCAGCGAGGCGAGACAGTCAGTCGGCGTCTAGCATTCACAGAGGTAACTTCGCGCCAGGTTGATGCAGAACTTTAGCACGCGGTCTGCCGTGATCAAGGCTAAATGCAGTTTTTCGAAGTTTAATGCATTTGAGTAGTATCAAATAAGTTGTATCATGTATGGAACAGTATTGTTGTCGTGAAATAGTGACAGATAACGAATGGAATAACGTAAAAGTGATACAAGCAACGCGATTGACTGTGACGACGCGTGAGTGTAAGCGGCGGGTGTGCTGTATACGGCGCTGGCTGAGATGCAGTTCTAGTGCAGTTAAGCGCTGCAGTTTATAAACGGCTTAATAACTACCGCAATTATGGACCGATTGAGTTGAGAATTGGACAGCAAGGACAGTATTAATTAACGCATTAATGAACGAACTCAGACAGTGTGCAAGTGACTCGCATGTACCGTAAGCCGTGTTCAGGACATTCAGGACATCCAGGATGCTAGTTCCATGCATTCGTGACACCAGAGTGAGTGTGATTATGAATTGACTTCCACACCCGTATATGATCGACGGGAACGACAACGAGGAATGGGCTTGGACGTGGAGGTCGACTGCAATGAGGCGGGCGACACTAGGACGGCGATGGAGGGTGGCAACGGACGATGACCGGCTCTACGCTTGTACGAACGATCCCAGCGCATAATAGCATTCGAATACGCAACACAAGGATTATCCTAACGGATGAGTACCGAACGAAGAGTATCATTATTTACTGTATACATTGTTAGCATATAAGATGTAAAATTGTAATGACTTGCATGAATATAACCAGGATAGATAGGAATCCAGCTGGAAGGTTAGAGTGTCATGACTGTATTGTAATTTCATGTGAATATATCAGTAAACAGGTTTATTCTTGTTGTCAATGGAGAAAACAACCACTGCTAGCATGCATCCCACTGAGCTAAGAAAATTCATAATTTGCAATTTTGATGGAGTTTTGAGGGAGCTTATCTCATAGTTTATTATTTCTGTTTTGTTGACTAAAACTTCGGGCAACTTTAGAAAGCATTTCAGAATTGGCGCCCAGTACGTGTGGCAGATGAGGGTTTTATTATCCCCCACGGTTAACTTGAGTGTAGAGTTTCTGTCAAATTTTGAATTTTTAATGATGGTTAGATTTTGTTGTATGGCCGCAATTTCAGAATTGGCGCCCAACAGGGAGGCTCGATGTGGGTGTTTTTACCTCCCATGAGTACCCTGAAAGACAGAGTTTTTGAATTGTTAAAATGTTGTGTTTTGTAAAGTTGGCGCATTACAGTTTTAGCGCGACCAACTATAGTTTGTCAGTTTGTATGGAAAATTTAGGCAAATGCTCAGTGGGTATTGCAATTAAAGTTGAGTTAGATTCATACGGAGGTCTTGGATGTGTGTTTCAGAGACTTTTATTACGTGGTTCATAATTAAAGAACTAGCTGTAGGTCACTCAACGTGCTAGGTTATAAGCATGTGCAAATAAGTAATCTAACCAGTAGTATTGCATGATAGTTATTGATGCATGGCATGAAGTAGCTAGAGTTTCTTTTGTTTTAAAAGTATTTTGTTGTGCCACAGCATGAGTGGAATTGAGGAGACGCTGTGTGTCACGGCGGATGAGGGTGTAGGTGTAGAAGACGTTGTGGTAGATAACGCAGAAGACCAGATTAGTGACATTAAGTCAGATTCTGGCAGTAACGAGTGGGATCAGAAACCCGTGTACGATGCGAAGGAGGCAGTTGATCGGTTTATGCGAGGAGTCGATGAAAAGTTTGAGCAGTATCGGGATGAAAATATACGGTATGCTAGGGAGAAGAGGGAGGAGGAACAGCAACGTCAAAAAATTGAACAAGAACGGTTTGCTGCGTTGCAAAACATGTTTGCGGAAATGTGTGCTAGGCATGACCGGGAGGCGGGTCGTGTTGGAATTAATGAGGTCAAAGTGGACCAAGTCAAGGAGGGTTTAGAGAACCTGACGGAGAAGGTAGAGAAGTTGGAGACAGAAGGGGAGAACTTTTGCCAAGGGGTAGATGTCAAGTTTGGGCTTTTGAACGGCACTGTGAACGATATGAATCATAGGTTGGGTAGGCAGGAATTGCAATCGGAGGAGCAATATGAGATAATTAATGTTAATGTCCGAACTGAAGTCGATGGTTTGAAAAAGTCAGTCAATAAGAATAGTAGTGTCTGTGAGAGTAAGGCGGCCAAGCTTGAAAACAGGACTGTCAGGCTGGAAACCCAGCTTGAGCAGACGGCGGCTAATGTCCAAGAGAGTATTGCGAAGTTGCAAGAAGGATATGAGAGTGAGGTTAGGAACATTAACGAAGCACAGAAGGAATTTGAGAAGAAGTTCAAGATTAATTTGGATAATACCAGTGTTGTCATCAATGGGAATGGGTGCGGCAACATCGTTACACAGTTAACCACGGAATTGAGAAATGAGGAGATCGTGTATAACGGACGGAACGAACAATTGCATGTTCTCGAGTTTATTCGGTTAGTCGAGATGAAATTTAAACAGCATCCAAGTTTGACGGGGTATCAGAAGTTGGTAGTGGTCTCGACGGCCATGCGACATTTGGCAAAGACTTGGTACCGGGAGCAGGTGTATGAAGATTACGAGGAGTTTAAGAGGGGCATTGTGGGAAAGTTTTGGGGAATACGTGAGCAGTCGTATGTTTTAGAGCAAGTTTACAACGGGAAATACAACGGAACGCCGAGCATGTCGGAATACTTCAAGAAGCTAGTCAAGTTAGCAGGGTATCTTCCGAATGCCATGGAAGACGGTGAGTTGGCGAGACAGTTACTGCGTCATTTACCGATCAAGACACGTGAATTATTAAATACGAGAAAGGGAAGCACGAAGGAGTTAATTAAGCAGCTAGTCGATTGCGAGAACGAAGGTCTTTACTGTGTATTGTTAAACACGAGGTATCAAGGTAACGGGAACAATCGTAGGGGGCCACCAGTAGATAACCCCATTCAAAATGTGAATCAAGTAGCAATGCGGAGGGACGATGCTAGGGGAGGTTTCCGGGGACGAGGACGCGGAGGATACCGCGGAGGGAACCAGGGAGGTGGCGCGCAAGGCGGGTACCAAGGAGGCGGTGATCGCCGAGATGAGCAAGCGAACCGGCAGAGGGATGATCGGTATCGAAATCGAGCGGAAAACGCACAAATCCAGGGAAACGGGTAGTGTCGCGAGAGAACAGCGCAAATCACGTGACAGAATTCATGCAGCGCGAAATTTACAACATTAACATGTACGGAGGAAGGGAGTTGTTGGAAGAAGAAGTAAATGACGTCAATGGAAGCGAGTTCATTAGATGTCCAGAGATTCTAGTAAGCCTTCAGGGAAGGAATGTTATTGGTCTGCTAGATAGCGGAAGTGAGGCAACATGCATTAGTACCGAGTTGTTTGAAGAAGTGCATGCCAAGAATGCGAAGTTAGACATATTGCCCGTTGTCGGGGTTAGTATTATCGGAGCGACTAGCTCGAAGGGTCAGAAGGTGAGCAAGCAAGTGCTTCTACCTATTACTATTGAAGGTATCCCCGCGGAAATCGTGTGTCTTGTCGTACCGGGATTACAGAGAGAACTAATCATCGGCATTGACTCCATGTCACAGTTAGGAGTACGCATTTGTTTTGACTCCAACTCTATTTATGTCAAGGGGAAAGAGATTAACGGAAATAGTACGCTATTTGAAGGAAAATGTACGTCAGAAGTCTTGTCAATTTGTTTGGAGATCAATCGGATGAAAGAAGGAACACAGGATGGGCAAGAGCAAGAATTTTGTGAAATCAGGTACGAGGCAGAGGAAGACAAGGACGGTGGAAAGAAGGAGGCCATTGAATTGACGTCAGAGCAAGAGGATAAGCTCGAAGAATTGTTGAAGCGGTATGAAGGAATATTTTCTACTAAGCCAGGATTAATTAGAAACTACGAACACAAACTGAAGGTTAAAGACGTTAAATTCTACTTTAATTAAAGTTATTCAGTTCCGTATCCGCACCGGGAGGCAGTAGAGAAACAATTGAAATGTATGCTGGACTGGGGGATTATTGAACAAGCAACATCGCCCTATATCAATCCATTAGTCGTCGTCGTGAAGAAAGACAACTCGGTTCGCTTATGTCTAGATGCGCGTAGTTTGAACGCAATACTTATACCCGAGTATGAAACGCCAGTAGAGCCAGACGAACTACTTCAACAACATTATGAAAGTCATTGGATGTCAACTATAGACCTCGTATCTTCGTTTTGGCAGGTGCCTCTGGCGAAAGAGAGTCGGAAATACACTGCTTTTAAATACGGCGGACGCGTTTACTGGTTGAAGGTTTTACCGTTTGGTTTATCCATTAGTATTGCTGCTTTTGCTAGGGCATTGGAATTCGTACTGGGTCAGGATTTGAGTGATTCAACCATAACTTACGTTGATGACATCCTCGTGGTTAGCAAGACGTTCGACGAACACATGGCGAAGCTTTTGTTACTGTTTGAACGATTCAAGAGAGCAGGAGTAACCGCGAGCTTGAAGAAATCGGTATGGTGTTGTGAGGAAGTGCCCTTCCTTGGACACATGCTAGGAAGAACTGGAATTCGACCGAACCCGAAGAAGCTGTTAGTCATACAGATTTGGCCGGTGCCAACTAACCAAAAGCAGTTGAGAGGTTTCATTGGACTATGTAGTTTCTTTAGGAAATTTGTGTCGAAAACAGCGAAGTATATAGCGTTTCCCGAAGTAGGAGGACCTGAGATTCCGCACGACACGAAGATCATATTAGCAGAAAATCAACTGAAGAAGATGGGCGAGAGAAGAAAGAAAATACACGAAGAAAAGTTTACGAAGAAGACGGTATTCAAGGTGGGCGATTTGGTGCTACTCAAAGCGATTCACGTTTCAAATTACATGTCGAAAGAAACCAAGAAGTTTTTCGAGTTGTACTGTGGAGTCTACACTGTGACGGCCATCCGAGGAAGAAACGCATACGAATTGACAGATGAAGCTGGAGAAATAAAAGGAATATACAATGTTGTATTGCTGAAGGCATACAAGCAGATGGGCATGATTGTCTGAGTTCAGTAGTCAGGTTTCAGCTTGGCAGTTCTGTTCTAGTAGGATGTGGGTGTAAATAGTCAATTGATAAAGAAGTTAGTAAATAAGTTAGTTCGTAAAGTTGTTAGTTTTAGAAGTGTATGAATGGATGAATGTTTTGGGTCAAATTTGTTGGTAACGTAAGGTCTGGTGGGGTAATTGGAACTGCAAAGTATAACGAAGTCAGGGAATGGTGGGGTAGATCAAGATAGATAGGCAAGTGTGTGAGAAAATGGCGTGTGTATGAATGAAAAATAGAGTAAGTACAGTTGCGAATGCGTGCGTCATTAAAATCTGCTTATTTTGTTTATAATATGTCATGCAACATCTTGTGGGACTTGCCCACAGGATTAATAATAGCGCGAGAGAGTGAATGAGAGAGTGTGTGCATATTTCAAGGTGTTTGCAGCAGAGCTCTGGGTGGATAGTTTGGCGATAACTAACTATCAACAGAGGGAAGAGTGAAGAGAAGAGCTTGCACTGGCGATAAATGTGCATGGGAAGGACGAAGGATGAAAGGAGGGCCTGCAGATGGCGTTAAATGTGCATTGGCCGGAAAAGAGTAAAGAAAGGCACTAGAGAGGATGTTTGTCGAGAGAAAATGAGAAAATAGCATTGTGAATTGTGTGTGAATGAAAGTTAGTTTAGTTGTAAATAGTTAGTTGTACGGTTAGTGTAAGTTATTTCATGATTAGCATTAGTGGAAGTGTTTCGATTGATCGTGGAAAGAATGTGTGTAAGAGGAAGATGTAATTGACGATGTCCAGGTTCGAGACGGGACGATGGCTAGTGTGCTTGTGGTCTCTCATGATTCACGAGGAATGTAGGTCGAGCGAACAGCTGTTCGCAGTGCGAGTCGAGGTCGCTCTGAGTAGGAATGTAGGTCAAGTTCAGACAGCTGTTTGACTTGAAGAGTTTGAAGCGTTTGCGTTCGATGTTTAGTGGACGTTGGAGTAGAGTTTGAATTGTTTTATGCATGATGCATGATTATGTGGAGTTACGACATGGTAGACGAGAATCATTTCTCGATTTTAACGAGTTTTTGAGCTAAGGGACTTAGCAAGTTTTCAAAGATGATTTTGCTTTTTGAAGCATTGATGCATGATGACACCGAGGTTCGAGCGGGGATCTTTCATATTCTTTGGACGGACATTAAGAGGAAGGATGCCTTGATGTGCCGAAAGTATTTTTGTGGTTTTTAAGTAAATTTTGTACTTTGTATTAATTAGCAAGTTAAGATTGCATGATATTGAGTTGCATGTAGTATTTAGTAGTAACTATCGTAGTTTTAGTAGTGCATGAATGTTACGATGCGGTTTCACGTGCGTTGACCTACTTTGGGTCTACTTTACGTGTTGGAATGATTCAAGGCTACGGTCTTAAAGGAGGTGTAAGTTTGAGTTTGCACTTTAGTAGTAGATAATTAATATAATGCATGGGGCTCTCTAGCATGATATAGTGAGCACATATAACCAATCTGAGTAAGCGAGCACGAGTGACAAGCAGTTTAAAGGGAGGAGCACGACTTAGGTCATTTCCTCTTCCTGTAAACAAGTTTAAACGTCAGAGTAAACGGATGGGGTCTCTGGAGCACATCCCGAGGTTTCCTGGGGTTTTGACCCATAATTATTTGGATTTTATTATGATTATTAGTTGTATTTACCATCAGGGTGATTTTATGTGTCTAATTTAAGGTTTATATAATATAAAAGTATGTCTGTATTGAGTAGCGAGAGAGTATCTACAGCTGTTGAACATTTATGTGAAGGAACGTTTGAATATTGGCGCGGTTGCGAGCTAGCGACGTTGTCAGGGTACGCCATCTTGCGTTGCTAAGGACGCTCAAGTGTCATCTTCCGTTGCTAAGGACGCGTGAACATTTCATCCCAGGGGTGAATACAGACAGAAATTGATTTGTACTTGTGATTCGGAAGGCTGTATGCAAATTTGGTCTGAGAGCCAATCCGATAGCCGGGTTCAAGAAAATTTACCGCATAACGACACAAGTTCGGAAATCGACTGGATTCTAGCCGGGGAGAGGCAGAGTTTGCTCTGAAGGAAATCAAGAAAGTGGTCAATTTGTCGGGGAGCGGCGACAGAAGCCAGGTGCAGCGAGGCGAGACAGTCAGTCGGCGTCTAGCATTCACAGAGGTAACTTCGCGCCAGGTTGATGCAGAACTTTAGCACGCGGTCTGCCGTGATCAAGGCTAAATGCAGTTTTTCGAAGTTTAATGCATTTGAGTAGTATCAAATAAGTTGTATCATGTATGGAACAGTATTGTTGTCGTGAAATAGTGACAGATAACGAATGGAATAACGTAAAAGTGATACAAGCAACGCGATTGACTGTGACGACGCGTGAGTGTAAGCGGCGGGTGTGCTGTATACGGCGCTGGCTGAGATGCAGTTCTAGTGCAGTTAAGCGCTGCAGTTTATAAACGGCTTAATAACTACCGCAATTATGGACCGATTGAGTTGAGAATTGGACAGCAAGGACAGTATTAATTAACGCATTAATGAACGAACTCAGACAGTGTGCAAGTGACTCGCATGTACCGTAAGCCGTGTTCAGGACATTCAGGACATCCAGGATGCTAGTTCCATGCATTCGTGACACCAGAGTGAGTGTGATTATGAATTGACTTCCACACCCGTATATGATCGACGGGAACGACAACGAGGAATGGGCTTGGACGTGGAGGTCGACTGCAATGAGGCGGGCGACACTAGGACGGCGATGGAGGGTGGCAACGGACGATGACCGGCTCTACGCTTGTACGAACGATCCCAGCGCATAATAGCATTCGAATACGCAACACAAGGATTATCCTAACGGATGAGTACCGAACGAAGAGTATCATTATTTACTGTATACATTGTTAGCATATAAGATGTAAAATTGTAATGACTTGCATGAATATAACCAGGATAGATAGGAATCCAGCTGGAAGGTTAGAGTGTCATGACTGTATTGTAATTTCATGTGAATATATCAGTAAACAGGTTTATTCTTGTTGTCAATGGAGAAAACAACCACTGCTAGCATGCATCCCACTGAGCTAAGAAAATTCATAATTTGCAATTTTGATGGAGTTTTGAGGGAGCTTATCTCATAGTTTATTATTTCTGTTTTGTTGACTAAAACTTCGGGCAACTTTAGAAAGCATTTCAACCTCAACCCTTCCACCTGACTACCTCGAAAGTCAGGCAAAGACGGAAGAGCGCCAAATGTTCCGTTTATAACCAAATTACTAGCGAGATGGTTGTAATTTTCTTTTGTAATTTTATAGGTGTTAAGGATGAACCATCGCTTTGAATGACTATATTCATAACATGAGATACATTAATTCAGAAAGGCATGTTTAAACTTTAAAACATAGTTTTATAATGTAATATGTGGAGAATACTACGATATGAGATGATGAGGATTTTTTTAACAAAGTTTTCGTAAAATAATTTTGTTAAGAATACAGCAGTGGTTTTGACTAGTTCAGTTGTCCCATGTTAAATGGCCATATATCAAGATTTTCAAACATTTAAATGCCAAAGAGTATTTTAAGTTTTCAATGCATTCAGTATTAGTCGAAGAATATATCAGTATGTTTTCTGTTGAAATTGTTGGTGCGGATTAAAAATAATTTAGAATAATGTAGGAAATTAATTCGTTCCCCCATAAGAGCCATGTAAAAATCTTGAACTTTGAAATCGTTTTACATAAAAGTTAGGTCGGCAAGGTATAAATTTTTTGATCTTATATTGTAGATAATACTATTAGGAACAAAATAAAATGGTTTGGAAAAAAATGTTGGTAGATGACCTGGCGCTGGTTCATCCTTAAGCAGTATCCTATCCTTCACATTTATAAAAGAATAATAAAATATAATTTAGTGGCTGGTTCATATTCAGAGAGCTAATATTTACATTTTAATTTTTTTTTCAATTTTTTAGATTTTTCCTTTTTTAATTAATTGTGTACATAATATTATTCGATTTATATACGAATAATATTCGATTTTTCTACCAATCATGTCCAAAGAACATCAAATAGGGAAGTCTCGAGAATAATGTTATTAATTCAAATATCATAGAAATTTTTGGCGGGAAAAACGGCCTGTAACAAGAATCAGAACTGTGATGTAATTTCCAAGTCTTCAACAATGTGTTGCCATGGTGATTCCTTTGTTGCCATGGCAATATAGCAAATTGATGTCATTGTCAATTAACCTTGTTGTCGAGCTGTTCTGGTCGACCGATGTCTAACTGTTCGTCCCACAACAAAAAAGCAACATCTCAACTGTCATAAAATAAAAATTATTCTGAAATCTAATCATCACGGACTTCCCCATTGCTTCAAATTGAAATTACATTTTAAAAAAAAGTGCAATGTGTCACATAATTGTTGGGGGGGGGGGGGGAGGGGAACTCATCCCGACCCATAATTAGACCATTTCCCTCCACCACCACCCCCTGTCATATATCCTGTGAACGCCAATGTTCATTTCGTAACAGTGGCGCAACTAGAGATTGATGGGCCCCTGGCAAAATATTCTTCTTGTGCCCCCCCCCCCCCCCAAATAAATATATTTTTGTTATAATTGAATATGTTGAATACTGTACAAAAACAATAGGTACTTGTAAAAAGACTACCAAGCACCGTCTCACCTAAAAGTTCGCACTTAGTTCGCACTTAGTTCGCACTTAGTTCATGAAATCAGTCGAAGTATATACTGCATACAAGCACTACACTTAACTTTGTCACTGAATTTGACATAAATAAGCCTCCAAATTTAAAACGTTAGCCGTAAAATAAAATGTAAACAAATTAAAAGTTAAAAAATCGAAATAATAGAAAAAAAGAGATTAATGCGCCTAAAGAAGAAAATGAACTAAAGAATAATACAATATAGAATAGAAGTTCGTGTCCGGTGCAAAATCAATGTGCCAAGCTTTATTTTTTATTAAGCGAGCGGAGCGAGCGTCTCCACTTGACTCTTGCGGCACTTTCTCTGTGTGTGTGTTTGTTTTTTGTTTTTTTTTTTGTTTTTTTTGCTGGTTCAACCCACGTCGCACCGGTCAACGTATCGATCTGAAATTTTGCACACACCTTCATCTCATACTAACTTAGACCTGTATAGTTTTTGAGAAAGATCCGTCCATAAATAAAAAAAAAAATCATGTTTTCCCATATAAATAGCATTGTAGGTTCGAGGAGTCCGTTGCGGCCGCCCGATGCGCTCCATTCAAAACAACTCGGAAGCAAGCAGCTGTCTATCTATTTTATTGTTAGAATACGTTTTACGGTATGATATATAGTTATAGCAATACCTGCTAGGTTATGCTTAGGTTTTATATTATTTTCTTGAAGAAGATGTAATTAATGTAGGTATAGGTTATTATAAGAGTTTTAACATGCAGTCTTACTTTAAATCCTTTTAAATGTTGAGCTAATTATTTGTAGAACGGCAAGTCTGCTTGATTGTAGAAACAGTTTGGTTAGTTGTTAATTGAAATTAATTTTATAAAATATTTTATTTATTTAGTCGATATGTTTCTTATAGATCCAACGAGTTAGGTTTATGTTAGGTAAGCAATGTGTTAGGTAAGCTCTATTAAACGGAACGGTTTGTTTGGATAATATTTCTTAAATTAGGTTTGCTCATATTAGCACTTAGATAATGGTCTATTTTGTGGATTGAATCTATGTATTTTTATTTTGTATTAATCCATAATACCTAAATATTCCAATAAATACACATGAGTGTAGTGTTACTTGCAATGAGAAGCAAATTCATTTTTTTAATATAATTTAATGGATCGTGCTTCTAGATTTCAATTGTTTTACGTATATTATTGATTATGGTTCGAGGTGTTGCACGTATCCGTGCTCGCTTATCAACGCGTTACACAGAGCGTTTTCCTAGTTTTATTTAAAATTGTTTCGATTTTTAAGCGAGCGGAGCGAGCGTCTCCACTTGACTCTTGCGGCACTTTCTCTGTGTGTGTGTTTTTTTTTTTTTTGCTGGTTCAACCCAGGCCGCACCGGTCAACGTATCGATCTGAAATTTTGCACACACCTTCATCTCATACTAACTTAGACCTGTATAGTTTTTGAGAAAGATCCGTTCACAAATAAAAAAAAATCGCGTTTTCCCATATAAATAGCATTGTAGGTTCGAGGAGTCCGTTGCGGCCGCCCGATGCGCTCCATTCAAAACAACTCGGAAGCAAGCAGCTGTCTATCTATTATTGTTTGAATACGTAACAATTATTTCTTTGCGGTTAGATAATAGTTAAAGCAATACATGCGAGGTTATACTTAGGGTTTATTTTATTATTTTTGAAGATGTAGTTAATAGGTATAGGTATTTATTGATTATGAGAGTTTTAACATGCAGTCTTACTTCCAATCTTTTCAAAGGCTGAGCAAATTATTTGTAGACCGATGAAATGTCTGCTTGATTGTAGAAATAGATTGGTTGGTTGATAATAGGGAAGTCTCGTGAAGATTAGAATTCAGAATAATATTTATTTTATGAAAGTTGAGATGTTGCTGAACACAGATGTGGTATTATTTTTGTTGTTGGACGAACAGTTCTCATGTAATTAATTTACAAAGTTTGATAGATCTCCTCTCATTTAAAAACAGGAAAATTGGCAATGACATCACAGTTTGCTATATTGCCATGGCAACAAGGGAATCCCCATGTCAACACAATGTTCAAGACTTGGAAATGACATCACAGTTCTGATTCTTGTTAAAGGCCGTTTTTCCGGCCAAAAATCCTATGATATTTGAACTCGATTTTTATGAATGAAAATTTAAGATTTCACAGGTAATAAGTGTATTTGACATTATTATTTGTGTTAATTTATAGAAATTTACTAGAATAAAATTTCAGGAGACTTCGCTATTGAAATTATGTTTATGAAATATTTATTTCATTTGTATCAGATACAATGTGTTAGGTTTGTGTTAGGTAAGCAATGTACTAGAAGAAATAAGCCCTTTTATACGGAACGGCAAGTAATTGTTTGGATAATGTTTCTTAAATTATGTTTGCTCATATTAGCACTTAGATAATGGCCTATTTTGTGGTTTGAATCGCCGTATTTTTTATTTATAATAATTCCATAATACCTACGTACCTAAATACTGAAATAAATACACATGAGTGTGTATCATGTTGCAATGACTTGCAATAACTGTTGCAATAACTTGCAATGAGAAGCAAATTCAGCTATTTTTTATATAATTTAGTGGATCGTGCTTCTAGATTTCAGTTGTTTTAGGTATATTATTGCCGGCTTTTAAGGAATTATGGTTCGAGGTTTTGCACGTATCCGTGCTCGCTTATCAACGCGTTACACAGAGCGTTTTCCTAGTGTAATATTTAGTACCTATTCTATTACGGCTAATGTTAGAAATTAGGAGGCTTATTTTATGCCAATCTGATGGTTCACACAACATACAAATTATTACTCTACTTTTGGAATCGATGTAAGTATATACCACGTTGAGCAAAGAAAAATATTCGGAAAAATTAAGGAAAGTTAATAAAAATCTACTTTATTTTAAAAGTGCCCGTGGTGCCCACCTACCCCCTAGTGTCTGAGCCACCGGCATTTTGCCGACCCAGCCTCCCGGTAGTTACGCCACTGTTTCGTAAGAAAGAATTCGGTCACAACCTGTTTACTCCCGAGAGGTAGGCACCCACCACATCAAAGAAAATCGACGTAGTTCATACACTTGCCGCAGTTCAGTGCTAGTGTACGGGACAAGGAAGGGTTCTGCCAAAACAAGAAAGTGTCCAATAGTACTGGAATAACGCCTACAAAAAGTTGGCGTTGTTCCAGTGGAATAACGCCAACATTTTGTTGGCGTTATTCCACTGGAAGAATGCCAACACTTTGTTGGCGTCATTCCACTAGAACAACGCCAACATTTTGTTGGCGTTATTCCAGTTTGAGGTGAGTTGGCGTTATTCCAGTGTCGACAAAATCGCAACGTCGACACTGGAATAAAGCCTACAAAACGTATGCGTTCATTGTAGGTGGTCTTCCACTGGAAGAACGCCAACATTAAGTTGACGTTATTCCACTGGAACAACGCCAACGTTTTGTAGGCGTTATTCCGGGGACGACAGAATTACATCTTACCACTGGATTAACGCCAACATTTTGTTGGCGTTGTTCCAGTGGAATAACGCCAACTTTTTGTTGGCGTTATTCCACTGGAACAACGCCAACAAAATGTTGGTGTTATTCCAAGGAAGAAAGAATTACATCTTACCACTGGAATAACGCCAACATTTTGTTGGCGTTATTCCGGGGACGACTGAATTACTTCTTACCACTGGAATAACACCAACATTTTGTTGGCGTTGTTCCAGTGGAATAACGCCAACAAAATGTTGGCGTTATTCCATTGGAACTACGCCAACAAAATGTTGGCGTTATTCCGGGGACGACCCAATTTCATGTTACCACTGGAATAACGCCAACATAAAATTGACGTTGTTTCACTGGAATAACACCAACGTTTTGTTGGCGTTATTCCGGGGACGACAGAATTACTTCTTACCACTGGAATAACGCCTACATTTTGTTGACGTTGTTCCAGTGGAATAACGCCAACAAAATGTTGGCGTTATTCCACTGGAACAACGCCAACAAAATGTTGGCGTTATTCCAGCACTTTTATTTAACATTGTGTTGGCGTTATTCCTGTTGGCGCTATTCAGCGTCCCCTCGCTTTCTGCGTAACTCGAGACATGAGAATGGACAGAGGGATTGCAGCCCTGTTCATAGACAAATATGAAAGAAGGGAGGAGCTGGCAGCTTTCAAAAAGAAAGTGGGGGAAACAGCTACCATCCAAACGCAAGACAGGACAGTTATATGCCTTGTTACAAGGGAAAAACCGCAAGACAAAACATCAGTCATAGACTTCACCAGGGCAGTAATAAAGCTGCGCGACATCTGTCTGGAGAAGCAAGTAACACACTTGGCGATACCCCGGATTGGCTGCGGGGTGGATGGGCTGAACTGGGGCATAGCTCGGCCAATCATCGCGAGCGCGTTCAGGGGTGCGGGGGTCCAGATAACTGCATATCGCTACAACGGGGGTGTCAGGAGAGTTAAAACGCGCAGCAAGAAGTGGCCCATGCTACAACGGGCGAGAGAATGGCGAAGAAGCCCTGAGGCCCCCCCCCGCCATCCACCATCAGCCACAACATCGACGCCAAATACCGAGACGCAGCCGCAGCAGATGCAGCAGACTCAGCAGTCCACAAGCCCACAAGCACAACCAACATCTTCAGTGCTCAGCGCGCAACCGCAGCCTATGCAGCAGACGCAGCAGTTTACACGCCAGTACGCACAACCAACATCGTCAGTGCACAGCGCGCAACCGCAGCAAATGCAGCAGACACAGCAGTTCACACGCCAGTAGGCACAACCAACATCGTCAGTGGTCAGCGCGCAACCGCAGCAGATGCAGCAGACGCAGCAGTTTACACGCCAGTACGCACAACCAACATCGTCAGTGCACAGCGCGCAACCGCAGCAGATGCAGCAGACGCAGCAGTTTACACGCCAGTACGCACAACCAACATCGTCAGTGCACAGCGCGCAACCGCAGCCAATGCAGCAGACGCAGCAGTTCACACGCCAGTACGCACAACCAACATCGTCAGTGCACAGCGCGCAACCGCAGCAAATGCAGCAGACGCAGCAGTTCACACGACAGTACGCACAACCAACATCGTCAGTGCACAGCGCGCAACCGCAGCCAATGCAGCAGACGCAGCAGTTCACACGCCAGTACGCACAACCAACATCGTCAGCGCACAGCGCGCAACCGCAGCAAATGCAGCAGACACAGCAGTTCACACGCCAGTACGCACAACCAACATCGTCAGTGCACAGCGCGCAACCGCAGCCAATGCAGCAGACGCAGCAGTTCACACGCCAGTACGCACAACCAACATCGTCAGTGCACAGCGCGCAACCGCAGCCAATGCAGCAGACGCAGCAGTTCACACGCCAGTACGCACAACCAACATCGTCAGTGCACAGCGCGCAACCGCAGCCAATGCAGCAGACGCAGCAGTTCACACGCTAGTACGCACAACCAACATCGTCAGTGCACAGCGCGCAACCGCAGCCAATGCAGCAGACGCAGCAGTTCACACGCCAGTACGCACAACCAACATCGTCAGTGCACAGCGCGCAACCGCAGCCAATGCAGCAGACGCAGCAGTTCACACGCCAGTACGCACAACCAACATCGTCAGTGCACAGCGCGCAACCGCAGCAGATGCAGCAGACGCAGCAGTTCACACGCCAGTACGCACAACCAACATCTTCAGTGCTCAGCGCGCAACCGCAGCCAATGCAGCAGACGCAGCAGTTCACACGCCAGTACGCACAACCAACATCGTCAGTGCACAGCGCGCAACCGCAGCAGATGCAGCAGACGCAGCAGTTCACACGCCAGTACGCACAACCAACATCGTCAGTGCTCAGCGCGCAACCGCAGCCAATGCAGCGGACGCAGCAGTTCACACGCCAGTACGCACAACCAACATCGTCAGTGCACAGCGCGCAACCGCAGCCAATGCAGCAGACGCAGCAGTTCACACGCCAGTACCCACAACCAACATCGTCAGCGCACAGCGCGCAACCGCAGCAGATGCAGCAGACGCAGCAGTTCACACGCCAGTACGCACAACCAACATCGTCAGCGCACAGCGCGCAACCGCAGCAGATGCAGCAGACGCAGCAGTTCACTAGTCAGTACGCACAACCAACATCGTCAGTGCACAGCGCGCAACCGCAGCCAATGCAGCAGACGCAGCAGTTCACACGCCAGTACGCACAACCAACAACGTCAGCGCACAGCGCGCAACCGCAGCAGATGCAGCAGACGCAGCAGTTCACTAGTCAGTACGCACAACCAACATCGTCAGTGCACAGCGCGCAACCGCAGCCAATGCAGCAGACGCAGCAGTTCACACGCCAGTACGCACAACCAACATCGTCAGTGCTCAGCGCGCAACCGCAGCCAATGCAGCAGACGCAGCAGTTCACACGCCAGTACGCACAACCAACATCGTCAGTGCACAGCGCGCAACCGCAGCCAATGCAGCAGACGCAGCAGTTCACACGCCAGTACGCACAACCAACATCGTCAGTGCTCAGCGCGCAACCGCAGCCAATGCAGCAGACGCAGCAGTTCACACGCCAGTACGCACAACCAACATCGTCAGTGCACAGCGCGCAACCGCAGCCAATGCAGCAGACGCAGCAGTTCACACGCCAGTACGCACAACCAACATCGTCAGCGCACAGCGCGCAACCGCAGCAGATGCAGCAGACGCAGCAGTTCACACGCCAGTACGCACAACCAACATCGTCAGTGCACAGCGCGCAACCGCAGCCAATGCAGCAGACGCAGCAGTTCACACGCCAGTACGCACAACCAACATCGTCAGTGCACAGCGCGCAACCGCAGCAAATGCAGCAGACGCAGCAGTTCACACGACAGTACGCACAACCAACATCGTCAGTGCACAGCGCGCAACCGCAGCCAATGCAGCAGACGCAGCAGTTCACACGCCAGTACGCACAACCAACATCGTCAGCGCACAGCGCGCAACCGCAGCAAATGCAGCAGACACAGCAGTTCACACGCCAGTACGCACAACCAACATCGTCAGTGCACAGCGCGCAACCGCAGCCAATGCAGCAGACGCAGCAGTTCACACGCCAGTACGCACAACCAACATCGTCAGTGCACAGCGCGCAACCGCAGCCAATGCAGCAGACGCAGCAGTTCACACGCCAGTACGCACAACCAACATCGTCAGTGCACAGCGCGCAACCGCAGCCAATGCAGCAGACGCAGCAGTTCACACGCTAGTACGCACAACCAACATCGTCAGTGCACAGCGCGCAACCGCAGCCAATGCAGCAGACGCAGCAGTTCACACGCCAGTACGCACAACCAACATCGTCAGTGCACAGCGCGCAACCGCAGCCAATGCAGCAGACGCAGCAGTTCACACGCCAGTACGCACAACCAACATCGTCAGTGCACAGCGCGCAACCGCAGCAGATGCAGCAGACGCAGCAGTTCACACGCCAGTACGCACAACCAACATCTTCAGTGCTCAGCGCGCAACCGCAGCCAATGCAGCAGACGCAGCAGTTCACACGCCAGTACGCACAACCAACATCGTCAGTGCACAGCGCGCAACCGCAGCAGATGCAGCAGACGCAGCAGTTCACACGCCAGTACGCACAACCAACATCGTCAGTGGTCAGCGCGCAACCGCAGCCAATGCAGCAGACGCAGCAGTTCACACGCCAGTACGCACAACCAACATCGTCAGTGCACAGCGCGCAACCGCAGCCAATGCAGCAGACGCAGCAGTTCACACGCCAGTACGCACAACCAACATCGTCAGTGCACAGCGCGCAACCGCAGCAGATGCAGCAGACGCAGCAGTTCACACGCCAGTACGCACAACCAACATCGTCAGTGCTCAGCGCGCAACCGCAGCCAATGCAGCGGACGCAGCAGTTCACACGCCAGTACGCACAACCAACATCGTCAGTGCACAGCGCGCAACCGCAGCCAATGCAGCAGACGCAGCAGTTCACACGCCAGTACGCACAACCAACATCGTCAGCGCACAGCGCGCAACCGCAGCAGATGCAGCAGACGCAGCAGTTCACACGCCAGTACGCACAACCAACATCGTCAGCGCACAGCGCGCAACCGCAGCAGATGCAGCAGACGCAGCAGTTCACTAGTCAGTACGCACAACCAACATCGTCAGTGCACAGCGCGCAACCGCAGCCAATGCAGCAGACGCAGCAGTTCACACGCCAGTACGCACAACCAACATCGTCAGCGCACAGCGCGCAACCGCAGCAGATGCAGCAGACGCAGCAGTTCACTAGTCAGTACGCACAACCAACATCGTCAGTGCACAGCGCGCAACCGCAGCCAATGCAGCAGACGCAGCAGTTCACACGCCAGTACGCACAACCAACATCGTCAGTGCACAGCGCGCAACCGCAGCCAATGCAGCAGACGCAGCAGTTCACACGCCAGTACGCACAACCAACATCGTCAGTGCACAGCGCGCAACCGCAGCCAATGCAGCAGACGCAGCAGTTCACACGCCAGTACGCACAACCAACATCGTCAGCGCACAGCGCGCAACCGCAGCAGATGCAGCAGACGCAGCAGTTCACACGCCAGTACGCACAACCAACATCGTCAGTGCACAGCGCGCAACCGCAGCCAATGCAGCAGACGCAGCAGTTCACACGCCAGTACGCACAACCAACATCGTCAGTGCACAGCGCGCAACCGCAGCCAATGCAGCAGACGCAGCAGTTCACACGCCAGTACGCACAACCAACATCGTCAGTTCACAGCGCGCAACCGCAGCCAATGCAGCAGACGCAGCAGTTCACACGCCAGTACGCACAACCAACATCGTCAGTGCACAGCGCGCAACCGCAGCCAATGCAGCAGACGCAGCAGTTCACACGCCAGTACGCACAACCAACATCGTCAGTGCTCAGCGCGCAACCGCAGCCAATGCAGCAGACGCAGCAGTTCACACGCCAGTACGCACAACCAACATCGTCAGTGGTCAGCGCGCAACCGCAGCAAATGCAGCAGACGCAGCAGTTCACACGCCAGTACGCACAACCAACATCGTCAGTGCACAGCGCGCAACCGCAGCCAATGCAGCAGACGCAGCAGTTCACACGCCAGTACGCACAACCAACATCGTCAGCGCGCAGCGCGCAACCGCAGCAGACGCAGCAGTTCACACGCCAGTACGCACAACCAACATCGTCAGTGCACAGCGCGCAACCGCAGCCAATGCAGCAGACGCAGCAGTTCACACGCCAGTACGCACAACCAACATCGTCAGTGCTTAGCGCGCAACCGCAGCAGATGCAGCAGACGCAGCAGTTCACACGCCAGTACGCACAACCAACATCGTCAGTGCACAGCGCGCAACCGCAGCCAATGCAGCAGACGCAGCAGTTCACACGCCAGTACGCACAACCAACATCGTCAGTGGTCAGCGCGCAACCGCAGCCAAAGCAGCAGACGCAGCAGTTCACACGCCAGTACGCACAACCAACATCGTCAGCGCACAGCGCGCAACCGCAGCAAATGCAGCAGACGCAGCAGTTCACACGCCAGTACGCACAACCAACATCGTCAGCGCACAGCGCGCAACCGCAGCAAATGCAGCAGACGCAGCAGTTCACACACCAGTACGCACAACCAACATTGTCAGCGCACAGCGCGCAACCGCAGCCAATGCAGCGGACGCAGCAGTTCACACGCCAGTACGCACAACCAACATCGTCAGCGCACAGCGCGCAACCGCAGCCAATGCAGCGGACGCAGCAGTTCACACGCCAGTACGCACAACCAACATCGTCAGCGCACAGCGCGCAACCGCAGCAAATGCAGCAGACGCAGCAGTTCACACGCCAGTACGCACAACCAACATCGTCAGCGCACAGAGCGCAACCGCAGCCAATGCAGCGGACGCATCAGTTCACACGCCAGTACGCACAACCAACATCGTCAGTGCACAGCGCGCAACCGCAGCCAATGCAGCAGACGCAGCAGTTCACACGCCAGTACGCACAACCAACATCGTCAGTGGTCAGCGCGCAACCGCAGCCAATGCAGCAGACGCAGCAGTTCACACGCCAGTACGCACAACCAACATCGTCAGTGCACAGCGCGCAACTGCAGCAGATGCAGCAGACGCAGCAGTTCACACGCCAGTACGCACAACCAACATCTTCAGTGCACAGCGCGCAACCGCAGCAGATGCGGCAGACGCAGCAGTTCACACGCCAGTACGCACAACCAACATCGTCAGTGCACAGCGCGCAACCGCAGCAGATGCAGCTGACGCAGCAGTTCACACGCCAGTACGCACAACCAACATCGTCAGTGCACAGCGCGCAACCGCAGCCAATGCAGCAGACGCAGCAGTTCACACGCCAGTACGCACAACCAACATCGTCAGTGCACAGCGCGCAACCGCAGCCAATGCAGCAGACGCAGCAGTTTTCACGCCAGTACGCACAACCAACATCGTCAGTGCACAGCGCGCAACCGCAGCCAATGCAGCAGACGCAGCAGTTCACACGCCAGTACGCACAACCAACATCGTCAGTGCTCAGCGCGCAACCGCAGCCAATGCAGCAGACGCAGCAGTTCACACGCCAGTACGCACAACCAACATCGTCAGTGCACAGCGCGCAACCGCAGCCAATGCAGCGGACGCAGCAGTTCACACGCCAGTACGCACAACCAACATCGTCAGTGCACAGCGCGCAACCGCAGCCAATGCAGCAGACGCAGCAGTTCACACGCCAGTACGCACAACCAACATCTTCAGTGCACAGCGCGCAACCGCAGCAGATGCAGCAGACGCAGCAGTTCACACGCCAGTACGCACAACCAACATCGTCAGTGCACAGCGCGCAACCGCAGCAAATGCAGCAGACGCAGCAGTTCACACGCCAGTACGCACAACCAACATCGTCAGCGCACAGCGCGCAACCGCAGCAGACGCAGCAGTTCACACGCCAGTACGCACAACCAACATCGTCAGTGCTCAGCGCGCAACCGCAGCTAATGCAGCAGACGCAGCAGTTCACACGCCAGTACGCACAACCAACATCGTCAGTGCACAGCGCGCAACCGCAGCCAATGCAGCAGACGCAGCAGTTCACACGCCAGTACGCACAACCAACATCGTCAGTGCACAGCGCGCAACCGCAGCCAATGCAGCAGACGCAGCAGTTCACACGCCAGTACGCACAACCAACATCGTCAGTGCACAGCGCGCAACCGCAGCCAATGCAGCAGACGCAGCAGTTCACACGCCAGTACGCACAACCAACATCGTCAGTGCACAGCGCGCAACCGCAGCAGATGCAGCAGACGCAGCAGTTCACACGCCAGTACGCACAACCAACATCGTCAGTGCACAGCGCGCAACCGCAGCTAATGCAGCAGACGCAGCAGTTCACACGCCAGTACGCACAACCAACATCGTCAGTGGTCAGCGCGCAACCGCAGCAAATGCAGCAGACGCAGCAGTTCACAAGTCAGTACGCACAACCAACATCGTCAGTGCTTAGCGCGAAACCGCAGCAGATGCAGCAGCAGTTATGCCTTCCACCGTCGGTGCTCGGTGAGAAAACATCATCGTGACTAAATGCCCCCGCACTAAATGAGGGAGGGCTAGTACTGCTCCTGGACAATGCCAGGAGCCTCCTCAACAAAATGGACGACCTCAGAAGCAGAGTTGCAATCTTCAAGCCGGATGTATTCATCATTGTGGAGACTTGGCTTGACGAAGGGGTACTAGCGTGCGAAACTGCTGTGAACGGATACACTACGCACAGGAGGGACAGGAACCGGCACGGAGGAGGTGTCCTCATAGGATGCGCCCACCGTCTAAATGCCTCACTGCTATGGACAGACTCAACCTTCGAATTACTCTGTATCCGAGTGAGACCGGGGAAGGGGCCTCTGGACATCATGGGCGGCTACAGAAGTGGACCCGACGGCTCGGACTTCCTCAAGGCGATTGAATCGCGTGTGGCAGAGTACGGGGCGGAGGAGAAGGTGGTGCTAGCGGGCGACTGGAATTTTCCTCATATTAAATGGACTCCAGGTCAAATGCATGGTGCAACCCAGCGTACGGCCAACAACATCATGAACGCTGGGTTTGAGCTAGCCGTGAAGGTTGACACAAGGTTCACTCCATGGGGAAGCAGCAACCTTCTCGACGTTGTACTAGTCAAACCATCAGGAAACATCTATAGGAGTGAGACATCAGACGGAATGAGCGACCACAAACAAATCCTAGTGGAACTCATAGAAGAGTGCCCTGTTACTGCTGACAACAAAGCCGCCTCTAAACTCATATGGTGCATGAAAAAAGCCAACGTAGCTGCCTTGACAGACGAACTGTGGGAAAGGTACCCCGAGTGGGCACTGAAACCCGGCACTGTAGATGACAAGTGGACAGGCTCGGTGAATATATGTCACGAACTAATGGAAAAATTCATTCCCCGCAAGAGAATTCGGACCAGCGTCGACCCCCCCTACTTCGGAAAGAAGATTCATAGACTTAAGAGACAAGCTCGTCAGTTATACAGCAGGAACAAATACTGCACAGGGAACAGGCATGCGCTGAAACTGAAGAGACTTGAGCTCAATAGAGAGAAGAGGCTCGCGCGCGATAAGCACCTGCTGAATGTAGTCAGCGACCCGAAAGATGGTTGGGCAATGCTCTTCAGGCACATTCGTAACTCCAAAAGTGACGGAAGAACACTGCCAAACTTATCGGATGAACTAGGCAACATTCACACAGGGCCAGCGGACAAAGCGAACGCCCTTAACGCCCAGTATGCCAAGGTATTCACGGCGAAGGAAGCACACAGGACTGAAATTCCTAAGAGGGAGTATGCCACTTGCGATAAGAGCGAAGAGTATTGCGGAGCTGCTGAAGAAGCTGAAGAACGGCAAGGCCCCGGGAGGCGACGGCCTGACGAACACGTTCCTCAAGATGTGCGGCGTAAGCATCGCAATATATCTCGACACTCTCTTCAATGCCGCAATAACTGAGGGCAGCATACCATCTAGCTGGAAGAAGGCGGTAGTCATCCCTCTTTTCAAAGGTGGCGAGAGGGGCCTGATTACTAATTACCGTCCCATAAGTCTGACGAGCGCGGTATGCAAAGTCTTTGAAAAAGTATTGCATGCATACATTACCAGAATCCTAGAAGAGAGAGACTGGCTAACACCCAGTCAGCACGGGTTCCGCAGGCGCTACTCTTGTGAGACGCAACTCTCTGCCTTGGGGCAAGAGCTGAGCGACGCACTTGACGCAGGTGATGAGGTCGATGCCATATTTCTAGATATGAGCAAGGCCTTCGACAAGGTACCACACTCCCTCCTCATAGACAAGCTGGACGACCTGGTTGAAGACAAAGCCGTAGTGCATATAGTCCAGGAACTGTTGTTCAACAGAACCCAGCAGGTGAGGGTTGATGCCACCTTGTCTGAGGAGGTCGATGTTACATCAGGCGTACCGCAGGGAAGCGTGATTGGTCCCCTTCTTTTCATCATTTTCATCAATGATATGTCCCTGAACATCAAGAGTGGCAAGCGACTCTTCGCTGATGACTGCGTCGTCTACCGCAAGATACGCGGAAAGGAGGATGAGGAAGCGCTACAAAACGACCTGGATGAAATCGTCATCTGGACCGAAAGGAACAAGATGGAGCTTAACACATCCAAATGCGAGGTAGTCCAGTTCTGAAGGAAACACAAAACCAGAGAAGTAGGCTACACGCTTCAAGACAGACCGCTCCTGAAGTCTACTGGGTACAAGTACCTTGGGATCTGGCTAGATCAATGTTTGAAGTGGAGGCCCCAAGTCGACAGAGTTACCGCCAAAGCCGCGAGGAATCTCAACTTTGTTATGAGGTCTCTTCGGGGAGCTAGCGTAGCAGTGAAGGAGAAGGCATAGGTACATAACGCTGATACGGCCCATTCTCGACTACGGCAGTGCTGTGTGGGACCCCCATAGAGCAGGCGAGATAGCCGACCTGGAGAAGATACAGCGTGTTGCTGCCAGAAGAGTGCTCGGAAGAAACGGCAAGTGGAGGATCGAACACCCTGCTGGCAGCGACCCAGTGCGAACGTGGGAGAGCCCCTCTGAGATGATTGCCGAGCTAGGCTGGGAGCCATTAAGTCACAGAAGAAAAAAGGCTCGCCTCGGAAATCTGCTGAGGGCCAAAATAGGACACACTGGCTGGGCGGAGTGGCACAGCCAGGTACAGGGAGCCAACTCAACGCACAAAGTTATGGAAAGAGGGGCAAGGACGGATGTCGGCAAGTTCTCCCAGCTAACAAGGACCATCAAGGACTGGAACCAGCTGAGCGACACCCTGCGAAATGAAGCCCTACAAAACATGCTAGTCAGGGAGTTCCGGGACTTGTTAGACGCAGAACTCGCTCCTAACCTATAGGCACGGGATGTGCATTTGAGATGATTCAGGTCGTAAAGCCGGAAACTGCGCAAGTGCGGGTTCTGTGTTCTTCTTCTTATATCTTTAATTCTCCTATCACCTGTATGTACACACCAAAGACTGGGATTATTACAAATGTCAAAAGAGGCGCAAGACTTGACCATATTAGTATGTATTTCATGGTATTACGTATCTCATGTCATTATGTATTCCATATTACATGTTTTATTATTATTTTTACTATTATTTTTATTATTATTATTATTATTATTATTAGGTATGTTAATATTCTTATTATTATTTACATCATTATGTGTCGCGTTTAGTATTACTACATGTATCTCATGGTACTATGTATTTCATATTGTTAGGTTCTCAAAATTATTATGTATTTCATAATAATATGTGTTGTATGATACCATGCACTTCATATACTATGCGTTCATATTATTATGTTATGTTTTTTCATATTATTTGTAATTCATATTTTGTGTATTTCATATTTTATGTGTTTCTTAAGACTAATATGTATTTCATAGTATTATGTGTTCGTACTATTGTGTATTTCATGATAGTATGTAGGTACCTCATATTATTTTGTGTTCATATTTTATGCACTTCATATTACTGCTTCACTTCATATCATCTGTATTTCATCATTACGTTCTTGTGACGGAGAGTCTGTGATTAATGATTATGAAGTCTAGGGGAAAAAAATGTCTAGTGTCTAACCTACATACCTTCAATATTCTATCTATTATGTTACTATTATGCTAGGAGCTATACCTTACCACTGTATACATATACAAATTGTAAGAAGACCAATAAATTGAATTGAATTGAATTGAATATCATACGTCCGATTGCACTGATCGTGTTCATCTCGGACATCGATCGATACCTACACTCAATTGCTCCGTTCCGACCCAACCATCGGTTTTTTTATTACTGTTCGTGCAAAAATCACTCGGGTTGATACACATTTGTTGCAAACAGTCGTATGGATGGTGTATGCTCGGACGTTTGTGTCTAGTCGTAGAGTGTCATAAGTACGGCATCTAGGATTCTACGATGAAATTGCGATTGTGTGTAAAGGTTCTAGGTATTCTAACGTAGTTTGCAATTTTCATCGCTAGAATCTAGCCAGTGACTCAAATTGAGGCTGTCGGCCAGTGTGATAGCCTCCAAGAAACATTTTTAAATATGCATTCACACACTCGTGTCACTATTTAATAGTTTTAATTTCATTTTAGATACATCAAATTTTCAAAGTAACAAAAAAAATTTTCAAGGTTATTTTATTCCAGGTCAGATTAACAAACTGAAACACATCTATTAAATTTTATTGAGTTTGATGTGATTTATTTCTACCTACATTTCTTTGGGAGAGGCTCATGATTATGTTCCAACATCACACACATGTGTTTTATCTCCCAGATAGCTAACAAAATAAGTGTTCTACAAAAAAAAACGGTGGTATGACAGTTCGTAGTGAGCATTCTCTACCTTCATTCCATTCTCCTCGGAGATCTCTAACCCTCATCAGTGCGTTGTGTTTGTGTCTAATGTCCGTCCGACCGGGTAGCTCACACCCGGGAGCTCTCGCCCGGCAAGTGAGAGATCCCGGGTTCGAGTCCCGGTTTGGTCAGATATTTTTCACGACGCACGGCACATCCCTTCCTATCATCCTGACTCCATGGAAGTTTTCCACATAAACCTACATTCCCAAAAAAACACTTGACTGATGAAACGTTATTTAAATACAATCACCGTAAGAAAAATGACTTTAAAATCTACTGTCAAACCATAGTCGTTCAGCTCAAATTTGATTTTTGAAAATATTTTAATGACTGTAAAATATCGTTACCTACCTAATAAGTAATAATAGATAGAGATAGGTTGCTGATGGCAATCTAATAAATGGATGACTTTATGTTTCAATGTCGATCATTCTCACAGTGAATGGATTTAGTAACAGACAATGAGTAAGCGAGCGAAGAGAATCTTATTGTACGCTTTCGTCTCCGATGTCTGTCTTCTTCCTTTTTTGTAAATTTACTGCAGCAATAAAAATCACATTATTTCTCCAATCAAGCTGAAATTTTGCACAAAGTCTAGCTTCTTTGCAGTTTTGCAGTATTTACCCTAAATTGGTAAAAAAAAGTACCTACCTAGGTAGGTACTACACCTATCATGTTTGTACCTAGCTTATAAAATTTAAATTCTCTGAACAAGTAGAAATTTGTCTTGGTAAACACGACCAATATTTCAATACTAGAGGTGTAGGTATGTCGGTTGGTATATTTTACAAATTTTCGTCAAATCCTGTGTCTGTATAAAAAAAATCTGAAAGTTGAAATTCAAAACGTTCTGATTACCTTTGTTAAATAATACAAGGGCGACTTTCTAATTTTACACAATTTTCGGACTACAAAAAATGTGATATTGGTTTAAAAAAAAACTAAATTGTAAATAAATAATGGACTCTGTACAAAAATTACAACCTATAAGTACCGTACGTTGTCTTTGTTAGAATATACCGTTCTGCCCTATAAAAGTAGTTTTGAAGAAAAATCAGTTTAAGATTGTAGGTAGGTACACTCCCCCAAATAATAAACGGTACTCGAAAGGAAATGAATTGACTGATTAAGGTTTGATGGCATCATCCCATGAAGTCAGTGCTAACGCATTATCTAACTCTTTTAGATGAGCTCTGATTTCATTGATAATAACAATTGGATTGATTGTCAAGGAACCGGCCCAGCAGCCAATACGTTTTGTACCAAGTACCGTTTATTATTTGGGGGAGTGTACCTACCTAAGTGAAATAACATCATGACAAACTCGCAAAGAAAAATTATTATAAAAATCTACCAATCGTATTATCTAAAGGCTTTTTTATTTTGAAGGAGAAAAGCAGTGATACAAAATAACCAACAAGTAAAAATGAGCAATCTTTAAAAAAAAGTGTTTTGAATAGTGAATCGTGTTTTGTTTTCAGTTGGCTTTTATGTTATGGTTTTGTAATGTTACGGCATTTTTTGTTTGCATATTGGATTTCGATCATCAATGCAATGAATCATAAAACTATTTTTTTGATAAATCAATAAGTGCCTAGTAGGCTATAGCCGAATTAATAAAATCCGAGCATTTGTATTGGCCAGACGATTCTTCTGTTTTATTTTACGATCCATCAATGATGTACCCTTACATCTATCTAATCATAATAATTGTTTGCAGGATGTATCGAGGAATTCTGCGTCAAGACTTCACAGGCAGTGGTCTACTAAGTGTGTATGAACAGAATATGAAAAATATTAATCAATAATATTGAACTTTAACCGAAATATGATTTTAATATTAGGTCTCAGGTACCTATGTAAGTTCTGAAAGCTTTATTTTTGAATGTGTATTTGAAACTAGGTACTGGTTTCATTTACATTTTATACTATCATGCGCGTTTTATAATGTTAAAATTTCTTGAATATAATTTTCTTTTAATTTTAATGAATGTACACTTGGCCAAACAAAAATTGAACGTTCAATAAATCTGATAGGCTGATGATCGCACCATCAGAAGTCAGTCTAAGCGATCTCATTGTCTCACTCTAGTTTCTAGGTGACCTCACATTTCAATGATAATAACAAGCTTTGATTGGTTATGGGACAGGACCAGCAGTCATTCAAATTTGGTCAACGTTCAATTTTTGTTTGGCCGAGTGTAGGTACCTATTGAAATTACTATTTTATCCAATAATATTTTCTTGACTTTATAATTAGTATTTTATTCACTCAAGGTGTCTGTCTTACCCAGGAGAGGCAATCTATTTTGATTAATTTGAAAAATTGCAGATAGTCAATTTTATGATGTTAATTGGTGCCCCTTTTCTGTGAGACAGACACGTTGCCCTAAACGTCCCTGATCAACAACCATCAGACGATCCTTGGTTGGATAAACATTTCTTTTCTTTTGGGTTCTTTTACAATTTTAACCGGCTGAACTACTCACCAAAGGTCAAATTTTTACACCGAGATGTGCACATGTTTCGAGGAAGGAAACAATACTTGGCCAGTTATAACCACGCATGAATGAGCAGCGATTATTGTTCCGTATGCACTTCCAGGTGGAGAGGGGTTGACATAACTGAGGGGTTTGCAAAACCACCAACATATTTTTAATGATATCACCAAACCTGGTTATATCACAAATCCTACTGTATAAATAAGACCAAACTTAGTGATATAACTAAGAATTTCCTGGTGATATAACTAAACCATATTAGTCGTATCACCATATTTTATAGGCATATCACCATATTCTTTTAGTCATATTACTATATTTTATAGGTATATCGCCAAAACGTTTTAGTCGTACCACTATATTTTATGGGCATATCGCCAAAACATTTTAGTCGTATGACTATATTTTATAGGCATATCGCCTAAACATTTTAGTCGTATGACCATAATTTATAGGCATATCGCCAAAACATTTTAGTCATATCACTATATTTTATAGTCATGTCACCAAAGATTCATAATGATATGACTACAATATTTGGTCACATCACCAGAAATATCCTAGTTATATCACTAAGTTTGGTGGTCCAAATTATACAGTAGGATAGTGATGTAACCAGGTTTGGTGATATCATTAAAAATATGTTGGTGGTTTTGCAAACCCCTCAGTTATGTCAGTTAAGACGAGTCAGACCCGCCAAAATATATAATGCATTGAGGACCAATGACGTTTCCAGCCCGCCAATTGCCGCTATGATTCAAACCATTCTAGTTCACTTGATTCCTCACAGATGGTGTTAGTAGTACTGATTATTGTAGTTGAAGTGTTAGAGAAGGGAACTAAGTCACTGTTGAGTCAATAAAGTAGTGTTTTACTTTAAAATCCAAAGTATTTAGATTAATATTCAGCACGTCATTCAAATTAAATGGATTCTTTTGGGCAAAGTATTTTCAGAAAAATTGAGTAGGGAAGGGGTTAAAAAATATTTTGGTGATAGTTCAACCAGGGATGGATTCACGATATTAATTGACCTTTTATTATTTGTTTATTGATTATGGTGTGTGTGTGTGGGGGGGGGGGGGGTGTTTATGTGTTTATTACGCATAGATCATACAATCAATTAGTCTACCGGTCCTTATTCCTGATGATGATGGCATATTGTTGATACATCTAATTGAATTATTGTTTGCGTTTCGATATTTTAGACAGAATGAATTATTTCGTGCATTTAGGTAGGTATTCTTTTAAAAATGCCATTACATATTGGGTGAGGTCCAAAATAGAAGCTGGTTGGGCGTTGACGTCACCATAGGATTTACGGGTTAAATCAAACTTGCCGCGTCAACAAACGAGCTGAAACCAGCTGAAACCAGTACCCATAATACTCAAGCTCAAGAGGTCGGGCGTTGTGATTACTCTTTTTTCATTCATTCGACCACGATTCGACTCAAGGTCACGCCCAGGTGTTACGTCACAATGTTAAAAGGATAGAAAAACTGGGCGACCTGATAATAAATCGGTATGCACCCATTGTTGAACATGTTTGTAAACTCACAGACGGAAGATTCCGCGTTAGGCAATCGATTGGCGTCAGAATACAATACTATTGTTCATTGTGCGTAGTTAACCTATTATCTAGTGGAGCGGTCGCTCCACGCCAGCCAAGTCGTACGGCGCGCGCACACTCTCATATAAAGGCTGGAGCAAACCCACTTTTACTGTAGGCATCAAAGTGGCATTTTCGGCCTACTGGATCTTAAAATTGGGGAATCTCACATTGTTGGGAAATATCTCAATTTCGAGCAATGGCCCACCCTACAACATATACTAAATTTGGGAACAATAGGTTACTCCCTTTGCGAGCTAGAGGGCCGTGAAAACCGTGTTTTAGGGCGGTTTTCATAATAATAAGTAGTAGTAGTAGTAGTATCATGGAATTCAAATCCAGTAAACAGGCCACAGCCTAAACGGCTGAACCGATTGATCTCACATTTTTACCACGTGTGCACTTTTGGCGTCTGATTTGCCCTCCCCCCCTTGACTTTTTTTGTGCCGCCATTTTGAAACCGGAAGTGACATCATATCTCGACAACGGCTGAGCTGATTGGAACGAAAATAGCGCCAAACGATTCGGACGGTCAACTATATGGATTATAAATAGCAACTGACTAAAATTTATGTTAACGAAACCGGAAATGACGTCATGAAATTTGAAATACATCGATTGGCATTTCGGCAACAAATTTGATCCGATTATTTTGATATTTATGTAACGTATGTACTTTTGATATCTCATTTGACTTGTTATAAAACCAACCGGAAGCCGCCATTTTGAAACCGGAAGTGACATCATATATCAATAACGGCTAAATAGATTTGAACGAAACCAGCGCTGAACAATTTAGACGGTCAACTTTATGTATTATCATCAATAATATTTGCAGTTTTCCATACCAAAACTGGAAAAGACGTCACACTTTTTAAGAATCTCACAAATTTACATGTTGATACAATAAATATACTATTTCAGACAGCTTATAATAAAATGTAATCATGTTTAAATTATAATTCAAGGAGTCAGTGATTTCAGCAGCCATTTTGAAACCGGAAGAAACGCCATATCTCGAAAACTGGTTGACAGATCGGTATGAAACTAGCGCGAAACGATTCGGAAGGCCATCTCTATGATGGCCTAGATGCCATCATAATAGGAACATAGTAACAGTCAAACTAGAATGTTCCTATTTATGAGACCGGAAATGACGTCATTCAAATTTATAAATTATTATAATCCCTCCTATACAATAAATACATATTCAGAAAGCTTAAAATGATACACATCATTCATAGTTATAAATTCTATGTGGCAGTGCAGAAAGTTCAGCAGCCATTTTGACAACGGATATGTTGCCATATCTCGGAACTTGGTTGACCGATTGGAATGAAACCTTTGCTATTCTTCATGAAAATAACCAAATTGTAAAGGGTGATTTTTTTTAAGGATATAGTAATTGTTCATTCGATTGTCACAAGTTGTAAGAATAAACTAAAAAAAGTAGTGATATCCCATTAAAAAACACTTCGTGTAAAAATAACAGCCAAGTCTCTTCAACTAAAAAAAAATATGAAATCTAAAAATTCTGCACTGAAAAGTAGTGATATCAAAAAATGAGCCAAGTCAAAACTTTATTTGAAAATCAAAAAATACTTGGCGCATCGTTTTTTTAGGGCATTATAGGTGTACTATGTATTTGGATATTTTATGTATATTTTATAATTGGCCTATACTTCCAAGCTTTTTATATACACGATGCGCCAAGTATTTTTTGATTTTCAAATAAAGTTTTGACTTGGCTCATTTTTTGATATCACTACTTTTCAGTGCAGAATTTTTAGATTTCATATTTTTTTTTAGTTGAAGAGACTTGGCTGTTATTTTTACACGAAGTGTTTTTTAATGGTTCTTCATTCTACACAAAACGAAGTTTCCATACTCTCGAAACTTAAATAAATTTAGACATTATAATATTCATAGGTACGTGAAGTAGTAGAACTAAAGATTTCATTATGAAACGGAATCGATGTCTGTTATTCGTTTGTTGTCTCATTACTTGGATATCCATAATAACTATCCAAACGAGTTTTCTCAAATGGTTGATACTACGTCATATTCTGTCGTCATATTGAGGTATATTTGAGGTTTGAATCTTTCAATGTGACAAAATTATGAAGTTCACCTAGAATTCTACGAGCGGCTAGAGACAGAAGGTGCTCCAGGCGGCGTAGGGCGCGCGCATAACTTTTACTGGGCAGCCTAAGGAATAAAACTCTCTATGGGTAGACAAAGTCGAACTGGCGAAAATTAATACTGTGCAACCTAAAAAAATAACTCTATGGTTAGGCAGAATTAAAACTTGTAGAAATTGCAAATAAAAAAGTACGACCCCGGCCGGTATCGAACCAACTTAAAAAAATAACTCTATGGTTAGGCAGAATTAAAACTGTGCCCAACGGCTGGTGTGTGTGCCCAACGGCTGGTGTGTGTGCCCAACGGCTGGTGTGTTGGATACCTCGAGGTTAAGCAACATTGAGCGCGGTCAGCGATTGGATAAGTGACCATTCAACTCTGCCTTGCCAGGTTGCTGCCGTTGGGCCAGAGAGACTGGGGTGTTTGGGGGTCAGTGTGACGACCTCCCTCCACCTGTTATCAGTCTCTCGACGGCGCGGGTTGTGGAGGCTCGTGCTGTGAATGTTACACCGTCCTTCGGAAGGGACGTTAAGCCGTTGGTCCCCTTGGTATCTTTCGTCAGTAGTAGGCTACATGCCGGTACCGGGTTTCCTCTCCTCCCTTCTCTATATTACATTCTCACTAGTGAAGCCTGGCTCGGTTGAGAATATAGACTTAATAATAAAAAACTTGTAGAAATTGCAAATAAAAAAGTACGACCCCGGCCGGTATCGAACCGGCGACCCCTAACACCGTAGGCCAATGCACTGTCTATTGCGCCAACAGGACGGCGATACTGTATGCCGTTCGTAACCACTAAACTAGCAAATGGGCGATCCTCCTGCTTACTTTTATGCTAGACGCAATGTCGCTCGTCTGCAGCATTACCTACGAACCTGATACTATCTGTGATCGCGATGGCAATCGGCGTGCCGCGATGGCGATGTTTCAGGTTATTGATGATCTTCACAGCATCCCTCGACCTCTCATTTGAATATATATACTGGAAGGTATCATCGCTTACACAAATTAAAAAAGAATGATGTGAAAAAATAGTTTTTCTAGGATCGGAATCGAACCCGTTATGCAGGAATACAAGCCAGCTGCCTCCGATAATTTGGAGTTGACAGCGAAGCTGCTGTGTTGGTAGATAAAGGAGAAGAGCGGAACGCTCAATATTGATTCTTTTTCCACTTCCGGTTTGAAAATTTAGTTTTTTCTTGAAGTGGAGTGTCTAGCAATACATTGTCTATAATGTTGCCATATTTCAAAACTCTCGATGGACCCGTTCGACTTTTGAAAAAATGTAAAATGTAAAATTAGAATAACTTCACTTCCGGTAAAAATTTCCCCGATTTTCTTTCAAAAGTAGGCGTGAGAAGGGGAACTCTATGTGTCTACCAAATTTCAACTCTCTAGACCAAACCATGCAATCTGTAGAAAAGGGCAAGCAAATCGAACGTGGGCAGCACTAACTAACTAACTAACATGAAAGTCAATTCTTGCATGTTTGAGGCCCAAAATTCACCCCGAAGGGATGATCGCAGCACTTTGATTTTTGGTTAGGTGTTGTCAGGTGGTTAATAATACCCGATAACTATGGTTTTTAACTTTCATTTCTCACTGCATGGATGCCATGCGACACCTCGTTTCGACCACTTAAGCCGTTGCGGTATAAGTCTGTGGTGGTAGCTCGCACGTTGTATTAGAGCGGTGCTTGGCAGCGTCGAGCTAGCGCCCGACTAGATTTGTCAGGGTATCTTGATAATGAAACAACTCTGCTTTCAGGGCCGGATTAAACTGTTTGGTACCCCTAGGCTAATTCATCAGATGCGCCCCCTCCCCCCCCAAAAAAATGGAAACAATTCAACAATGTCTATTTCAATAGCCCTCAACTTGCCCCGCAGGGCCTCCTTTGGATTTTGAACATCTATATAGACAATTGGTAAAGCCGTTCAGAAGAAAGTAGGGCCGCCTTTTTGTGCTTCATAAAACATGGATTTCATCAAATATCGTAGACTCTTAACCGAACGATCTGAAATTTTTACCACATGTGCACTTTTGGCGTCTGAGGTGCCTTTTTATAAAACCAACCGGAAGTCGCCATTTTGAAACCGGAAGTGACGTCATATCTCGACTCGAAACCGGCTAGTTTGATCGGAATGAAACTAGCGCCAAATGATTCAAACGGCCATCTTTATGGAGCATCAATAGTCTAAATAAATGTACTTTTACCGAAACCGGAAATGACGTTATAAAAATTAAGAATCTGACTTTAATCACCTCTTACTACAATAACTACATTCAGAAGGCTTATAATGATACAAAACATTTATATACATAAATTCTAGGTGGCAGTGATTTCAGCGCCATTTTGCAAAATTTCAGATCGTTCGGTGAAACGGTGCGACTACCATTGCTCCAGATAACAGACAAAGGTAAAAAAAAACAAAAAAAAACAGAGGTCTGTGTCAAAAGAGTCAAAAGGAGACGCTCGCTTCGCTCGCTCAATAAAGTTGACCGTCTTAATTGTTTAGCGCTGGTTTCGTTCAAATCTATTTAGCCGTTTTTGAGATATGATGTCACTTCCGGTTTCAAAATGGCGGCTTCCGGTTGGTTTTATAACAAGTCAAATGAGATATCAATAGTACATACGTTACATATTTATCAAAATAATCGGATCAAATTTGTTGCCGAAATGCCAATCGATGAATTTCAAATTTCATGACGTCATTTCCGGTTTCGTTAACATAAATTTTAGTCTGTTGCTATTGATAATCCATAAAGTTGAGCGTCCGAATAGTTTGACGCTATTTTCGTTCCAATCGGGACAGCCGTTGACGAGATATGACGTCACTTCCGGTTTCAAAATGGCGGCACAAAAAATGCATGGGGTGAAGGTTAAATCAGACGCCAAAAGTGCACACGTGGTAAAAATGTGAGATCAATCGGTTTAGCCGTTTAGGCTGTGGCCTGTTTACCGGATTCTAGCTCCACCCTACTACGGAGATTATTATGAAAACCGCCCTAAAACACTGTTTTCACAGCCCTCTAGCTCGCAAAGGGCGTAACCTATTGTTCCCAAATTTGTTATATGTTGTAGGGTGGGCCATAGCTCGAAATTAAGATATATCGCAACAATGTGAGATTCCCCTATTTTAAGATCCAGTAGGCCGAAAATGCCACTTTGATGCTTACAGTAAAAGTGGGTTTGCTCCAGCCTTTATATGAGAGTGTGCGCGCGCGCCGTACGACTTGGCTGGCGTGGAGCGACCGCTCCACTAGATTCAAGTCTGATTCCTCATGCTATAACGTCATTTCCGGTTTCGGTAATAGTACATTTATTTGTTGACTATTGTATTTTTATATATAAGACCGTCCGAATCGTTTGACGCTAGTGTCGTTCCGATCGGTTTAGCCTGGTTCGAGATATGACGTCACTTCCGGTTTCAAAATGGCGACTTCCGAATGGTTTTATAAAAAGGCACCTCAGACGCCAAAAGTTCATATGTGGTAAAAATTTCGGATCGATCGGTTCAGTCGTTTAGGCTGTGGCGATGATTGCGGTGTTTCCTGATATCATCATCATCTGAAGAAGAAGAAGAAGAAGAAGAAGAAGAAGAAGAAGAAGATGAAAGTGATGTAATTTCACGGATTCACGGCCCTCTAGTTTGCAAATGGTGTAACCCATTGGTGGCTCATTTGGAATATTTGGTAGGGTGGGCCATAGCTCCAAATTAAAATATTTCTCAACAATGTGATACTTCCCATTTTTTAGATCCAGTAGGCCGAAAATGCTATGTTGTTGCTTACAGTAAAAGTTTTTGGTCTGCTCCTCAGTTTGTTAGGCATTTACGGTATGTTGAGTGAGTGTGAGTGTACAGCACGACTTGGCTGGGTGGAGCGACCGCTCCACTAGAAAACACACTGAAACGAAGAATGCACGATATTAGTCATTTTCTATAGAATGTATGGATACCAGATTTGGTTGAGATCGGTCAAACGGTGTAGGTACAATGCCAAAAACACTTTAAGGGTTGTTTGGGTGAGGGAGGTAGTCGCCTGTAGTGAGGGCTGGTTCCCGCAGTAACCTGTTCGACAGCTGGTCAATTAGGGTTTCAAGCGAAAGTGTCTATATTTTTAACTATCTGGATATATTTTTGTTCAATTAGGGGTGGTTTGGTGGAAGGGGTGTGCGGCCTAAAATAAGGTCATGGTTCTGAAGAACTCTTGTGCGAAAGAGAGTCGAAGGGTATGAAGTTGAAAGTGTGTATTGTATTTTCTATTTTTTCCGATTAGGGGTAGTTTTTTCAATTAAAATGAGGGATGGGGTAGCCAGCCTATGTTATCCGCAGAGTTCTGAGGGGTAACTGTGCAAAATTTGGCTGAGGTCGGTCAAAGGGTGTACACAGACAATAGACATAGACAGACAGAAATTCTACATTACCTAGATATTGGGATGTGATCAACAGAGAATGATAATAATAATGGAAGTTACAACAATATCGGTATATTGTATCAAAAATGAATCTCGTGGTAAATACCAAACCCACCCCTCCCCCCCCCACACACAAAAAATAAGCGTGTGTGTTGTACTTGATTGTTGAACGTGAAGCACATTTGGTGCTTCAAATTTTTGCCTGTAGTGATTCCTTATTTTTTTTTAAATTTCCGGACTAGAAACATAAGCAATAGGAACATATAATGCTACAACCGTGTTGTTGATTACACTTATGTTTTTCCGCAGAGAGACTAATTGCCTGCGATGGCACAGAATCGCGGGAGGCGGCGTTGGTCTCCAGTGGCCAAGAAATCAGGCGCCCACCGAGGAACAGCTTCCTCATGCAGAATGCTGCTATTCGACGGGCCAGTGAGAGGCTGGCGGCGGGCGGGTCGGTGGATGTTTTCCTGGCGAAGATGGCGCACACCTTCGACACCTATTTAAGGAGACTGAATGTAATTTCTGTGAACCACCTGCGGAACGTGGAGATGGAACAGGAAGCAGTCCCTGGCCCAACGAGCCCTGCACCTGCGCCTGCCAGCCCTATGCCTCCTGCCAGCCCTATCCCGCCTCCCAGCCCTATCCCGCCTGTCACTAATGAGGTGATTGCTGTCATGGACTCCGACGAGGAGGATGCCAATCAGGGACTGTTGCAGCCTCTTGTTGACCACCAAGTGGAAGAAGGATTGAACTTTCTTCCACTTAATGTCAACCGGGCTGTAACAGCTCCGGAAAGGTACCTTCCGTGGATGTTGGAGGCCATGCCAGGCACATCACTCTCCTTCGCTGACATGGTGGTCCAGGAGAGCCTGCTATTGCAGTAATATGGCTCCACTGCCCTGGAGGCTGCTGAAGACGTACCGGATGAGGGGGCTGATCCCAATAGGCGGCAGTGTCTATCCTGCCAAACAAGATTTGCCACAAGAACCATCGCGCCATGTGGCCATGTTGGCTTGTGCAGTGTGTGTGTGAAACACACGGTGGAGCACCGAGCCACAGAGACATATCGCCGCCTGCCAAAGACGTGCCCTGCGTGCAGGATGGCAATTTCTGGATTCTTTCGATACCGCCCGTAGATAAATCTCATTTCTTAAATTAATATTTAATTTCTTTCTTATATCTGTAACGTCTTTACATCGTCCCCCCAGTTCAAGACTACGTTATTACAAACAATCGTTCTTTTTTTTACTAAAATGTCTTTGTCAGGACCTCACCTATTATGTCCAATGATGCAAATTCTTATATTTCATAATTTGGTCATCCTAGACCACATAACGTTGTATTACCCGTAGGTCATTTTCAACTTTTAATTCGTTCAATACTACATCTGCAAATTTCCTATGCTATTTACAGATAGTGTAGTCTTGCACCAGAATTATATGTAAGCCTGGCGTCAAAACTAAATTCAAGACAACGTTATTTGCAGATAGTGCCGTATTGCTCTGGAATTTACCATGTTAAATCTGTCTTTAGAAATACTTAGAAATACAACTTGAGAAGAATGTTAGTTCAATACAGCACTAACTGCAAATAACGTTGTATTAAACAATAAATTTTAATATTGCCAATTATAATAATCGAATCAATATTTTGAAATGTACGTAATGCGTATTTCTGTTGAGACTAATTACATAAAAATAATGATACCATTTAACTGTTATTCTGATTTGTTAGGCGATTTTGAAATATTAAAACGTCGTTTCTCAACAATGAAGTTTTGCAGATAACGCAGTCTTGAACTGGAGGGACGACATGTTTTATCCAAATTAAAGTAAATAATGCAATGCTTATGCAAATGCAATGCTTATGCAAATGCACACTAGAAGCATTGCCCCATGTCACACGATACAACAGACTCTAAGGCTATCATTTTTACCCAGTACTTCCACCATTAGTCCGTGTTAAATAAAAATGCTTCAAATTTACCTCAAATATGCCTCAAGCGATACCATTTGCAAATAGGAAAAGAAAAACATGTATCACGGGATTATATTTAAGAGATATCTTCAAAGGAAATCTTGAAATTTCTCGGTGAATTTCATGGTGAATTTCATGGTGAAGTTTCAAAATTACACTTATATCTTGTGTAGAATTCGTAATATAAACTACAAAGTAAAAATATTGATTTCATTTTAAATGCCGATTTTTTTACAATATTTTAGCCGTTTAAAAATGTGGGGTTACGGAATTAAATAAAGTGATAATCCAGAATTATACCCTAATCTAGCCAGTTTCTACTAGAAACTGCTTAAAATCAAATTTACTTAATCAAGTACTTAATTCGTACTGCATGAAATTAATTAAAATAATTGTAAATTCTTTATAAAATATCGTATGTCTACAAAGTAATCTTATGATATTCATCAACATTGTAAAATATAGTTGTAAAATATTTGATTAAATGATTTGTAATTTAATTTGTGAGTCACTGACTTGAATTACGTGGACTATTGGTGGTACTACTTTAAAGTGTAACTTAATTCAACAACATTAAAAAGAATTCAACGGTATTCATCTTCACTCATTCTCCTCCTCACGATTCCTACTTCTTATCCCAAAATTTAAGTTTGCTTCGCTATATAGCTGTGCTTCACTGTCATTAGCAAATCGTCTGTATTTTAATAGGTATTTCCTGAAATAATGTTTACATTTAACCTCCATTTTTCGAGCTTTTCAATTAATTTGATATTTATTTTCAATTAATGTATTATGGATTAAAGTATCAAATGCTTTAGAAAAATCTATTAAAAAGTGCAACAATATGCTCAATATAATAAAGATTTTGTGTTTACGTAGTTTGAAAATGAAGTTAGAATGCAGTTTTAATCCTGCAGTGCTGCATTCCAAAATACATCTATGCACGATGAGTTGCCTACCTCTCAGGCAGTTGCTTACCACTCGGACTTCGCGGCGAGTAGGGGAAGTATACGCCAACCCACCCGGACAGATAGTGGGGACATAATATTTGTTAGTTTGGGGTACAGTTTGTCAGGGATCAGTTTGCGTGTTTTGGGGTACAGTTTGTCGAATAGCAGTTTTTGTGTTTTGAGGTACAATTTGTCGGGGATCACTTTTCACATTTAGGGGTACAGTTTGTCGGGGATCAGTTTTCGTGTTTTGGGGTACAGTTTGTCGAATAGCAGTTTTTGTGTTTTGGGGAACAGTTTGTCGGGGATCACTTTTCACATTGTGGGGTACAGTTTGTTGAGGATCAGTTTTTGTGTTTTGGGGTACAGTTTGTCGAAAAGCAGATTTTGTGTTTTGGGGTACAGTTTATCGGGGATCACTTTTCACATTGTGGGGTACAGTTTGTTGGGGATCAGTTTTTGTGTTTCGGGGTACAGTTTGTCGAATAGCAGTTTTTGTACTTTGGGGTACAGTTTGTCGGGGATCACTTTGTGCGCTCCCCCATTTTCTGATGATATTTGACTGAAAACTTCAAATTTTATTCAAAATATTTGGCTATCGATTAAGTTAAAATGTCAATACAATTAATATTAAATACAATATACAATTAATTACTACAATTAAAATGTCAATACATTTTTTTTAACGCCGAAAATTTTTAGCAAAACCGAATCGAAAGTACGGCAGAAAATTCATCTATGAATGTAAAATAGGTAAAACTTGTGAAATTATATCTCGCATATTCTACTTTATAAGCTCATCTAGAATTGAATATACCCTAAAGTTCGTTCTATTGATTCAAATTTATAAAAACTTTTATTCAATCAATAGACATATATTTTGAATAACATTTGAAATTCTTAGCTTGTTGTCGTCATTAGTTTTGAAAAACCAGTTGGTTGTTTTCTGGACGCGTGCTTTTAGATCCGTAATCGATTTTTCGACAACAAAATACGATTTCGAGCAGCTGTAACTTTTTTTCCTAAAACAGTAATGTACTTATTTGATACTTTCGCACATCAAACCTTAATACCGGGTGGCACACATAATTGAACAAACATGAACATTTTATGTGTGCAATTTTAAGAAATTTTCAAATAATGAGAAAAAAGTTAATTGTTTGAATTATTGAAAAACAGTTTATGCCAGCGCACGCTTAAAATTGCGCGCGTTTGTAAAATTTTAACAAGATTAGGACGTTTGTTAAAGAATTAGCTGTTTTTGCACATAAGTATAAGTTTACGCTGTTGTTAAAATTGATAAAGACGTCATAATTCATGTTATCATGGCAACAAAGTATATCACCGTGGTAACACATTGTTGTGGACTTAGAAATGGCATCCCTTTCCTGATTCTCATTACGTGCCGTTCTTCCCGCCAAAATATTTTGTTATTGATACGTGTGTTGTTATTACGAATCTACCTAAACCGTAATACAAGAGGAGACTTCCCTCCTAAAGCAAGTCAATTTCGTCTGGTTTAATCTGTTGTTCAACTGAACTTGAATCTTTTGTATTTTTGTTTTCCTATTTAACAAATAAATTTAAAACCATTAAATTTTGTAATGTTTTATAAAAATACACATTTCAGAACCCTATCTTTAATAGTTTCGATTGACTTCTCAAAAGGGGATTTGTTTTGCGCCACCCGGTATTTTGTTTCTTATGTGTAATTTTCAGCCCAATGAGTGCAGTAGATTCATCAAAACGATGTCTCGCCCATTGAACGTTTAAAAAATGTATATCAAAAATAAACTTTAGAAGGTATTCGTAAGAACAGTAAAACATTGGAAAATATAGAATCGTCAATTATTTAACAGCATATTCCAAGTAAACTGTGTACCAGTTAATATGCTTGTCATATTCAAGACTGATTACTTATTCAAGTTTTTATATACGAAAATCTAAATCACGCAATATTGATTGTTACATCATTGAAGGACACGTCATTCTTACCTGGGAAGTTGAGAGGTTATGGCTGAGTAATGGAAGGAGGAACATCTTTGCAAGTCATAGCGAACTGTGAATTGACAATATGAATGCAGCGCAAATAAGAAAAACAATAAGTCATTTAAGATCATCGCCAGCACTCATAAAACTTCTATACAATTATGGTGAGTATTTTCAACTTTTATTTCAAAAGAACCGTCCATGCTCTACCGCATTTTCCGATAAAGTTATTGACACGATACCGTGTGGCGCATAAAAAACGCACAATGGGCGAGACATCGCTGTGACAAAACTACTCCATACATCGAGCTGAAAATTTTACATAATATAAACAACATACTAAGGTATAATGTGTGAAAGTTTCAAAAAGATTACCTTTGTGGGAAAAAAGTTACAGCTGTTCGAATTTGGTTGTCCAAAAATCGATTATACTGAGCTCAAAACGGGCGCGTCCAGAAAACGTGCATTAGTTGGGACGCTGTTTATTCCAAACGACGCTTGATAACAAGCTGAAAATTTCAAATTTTATGCACAACATATTAACATCATTGGTGTAAAAATTTCAATAAATTTCAATAAAGTGAACGAAAGTTATGGTACCTTGAAGTTGAGATTTAAAGCAGAAATAGCGTGAGATAATTACACCTTTTAAAATTATCGTGTGAAATAAAACTTAGAAATTATACTCTGCTATTAGGCTCAAATTAAAAACTCCATAACTTTCGTTCCATTGATCCCAATGTATTGAAATTCTTACATTATTTATAGCAATATATTTTGTTAAAAATTAAAAAATTTCAGATTGATATCGCAAGCAGTTTTGAAGAAATAGCGTCCCGGCCAAAGGAACATTTCTTTACGCGGGTTATTTCAGCTCCGTATAAGCGATTTTTCAGCAACCAAATTCGAGCAGCTGTAACTTTTTCCAACAAAAGTAATGATTTTGAAACTTTCACACAATAAACAATAGTATGCTATTTATGTTATGTACAATTTTCAGCACGATGTATGCAGTTGTTTCGTCACATCGATGTCTCGCCCATTGTGCGCGTAAATGTTAGAGTGAGGAGATTTTAACATGCCATTTTGTGTGCCTGAATCTTAATAGAGTACTAGAGTGCCGCCCACTAGGTACTTCCGGAGGCTTTTTCAAAGCCCTCTTATGGAAAATAACATGGGGACTTACTTTGATTGCTGGTCACTTGTAAACGAAACAGAGTTAAGATAATCGCAATGCACCACCATTAACTTTAATCTTTCATTTATAATATTATGACTCTATGACGACACATCTCTTTAAATATATATTTATTTATATATATATATATATATATATATATACAAATTTTAAACTGTTACAAGTTAAACAACACACTACACAGCGTATGACGGCACGAAAATGTACACCGGTGCAAGATGTAAATTCAATGAACTGTCAGTCTACATTTCAACAGCTCATTATACATCTCGTTTTATGGTATCCTGAAATTAAAATAACTATAATATGAACTTGATTCAGTGTATAAACTCGAGGAGCACAGAAATACTTCAGTTTTGTTTTCTTTTCGTCAACAATCGAAAATTGACATGCAAGGTCTGGCATCATTGTTGAAAATTGTTTCATTTGTTTTTCATTTTTGTAAAGTCGCAGTTGCCAACTCGCTTCCCAGGACATCGCGCTGCGTCGTGTTACAATATATTATTGATGTAGATTGCAACGTCGCACTTTGGAGCTGTTTAATAACTTAAACAGTTTTAATTTGTTGTATATTTGAAGAGATGTGTCGACAGAATGTTATAAATGAACGATTGAAGTTAATGGTGGTGTATTGGGATTTTCTTAACTGTTTCGTTTACAAGTGACCAGCAATCAAAGTAAGTCCCCATGTTATTTTCCATAAGAGGGTTTTGAAAAAGCCTCCGGAAGTACCTAGTGGGCGTGGCACTCGAGTACTCTATATGATATTATGTCCACTTATTTAGTTTGCATTATTAAGTGGGGACCGGAGGCGTATTCTAGAACGTTTTCCCAATTCCATTCTGATGGAATCCGGTCACGTCCATAAGGATTAACATTGCACCGAATCAGATTCCATCATAATTGTGAATTTAAATGTTCTGGAATACGGCCCCCGATCATATAACAACTTCGTTCTCAAGAGACATTTTCCAATCAAAGTGTTTGTTATTCACGGCCTTCTCAGATAAACTTGTCACGCGTCATTTCACGGGGTAATCATTTCGGTACAAAAAATGATCTGAAATGATTTCAAAACGAAACGATTCCGTTTTCGTTATCCTTGGCCTTGGCTTTGGCCTGGCCTTGCCCCCCCCCCCCCCCCCCCCCCTAATGGGTCAGCCTCAGCTAAAAAATTATAAAATAGGGTACTCATAGTGTCAAAATATTATTTTAAAAGGGTTAAAACAACAAAATCTCCCTGTGGGGCAGACTGGAGTTGCTCAAATCGCTGGAATACAGTACTATGTTTATAAAAAACACAATATTTTACAGAAAATACCACGAAAACATGCCTAGATACTGACATTCCAAAAACATGATTGACTCATGAAAAGATTTGTCCCCCAAACGTCTTAAAATTGATTTTGAAGTGCCAAAAAAGCAAAAAACGCCCTGCGGGGCAAGGTGGGAGACGCGCCCCCCACCCTCCCCCCCTTCACGCGTGGGAATTTTTTTCCCCTGGCCTTTCCCCCCCCCTGACATTAATCTTTACGGCGCCCATGTCCCCCCCCCCCCAATTATGATTTCTCCTGCGCACGCCTATGAGAATAGGGAGTCTGGACACCTTTTTCGAGATCTCTTGAGTGCTCCGGCTCGTACCTATAATCGAGTGAAACTTCAGAGTGACGTAAGACGAAAGAGTAGCATCAAATACACATTCAAGCCGCCACATCAGTATACTGTCCGGTATGACGTCACATCGACTCGAATCCATAATGGAATTTCACAAGTACGATCTCGAAAATAGGTCTCCAAGATAAGTAAAGTAGCTGTAATGCACATTTACTTCCGTAGTACTAAAACGCGTGTAGTATAATGTAAATCTAGAATAGTTACTCCTTTGCCAACAGGATTGATTTTGAAATTAATTGTTTCATTTACGCAATTTATTATAATGTATGACATTACAATCGTGAATTGATAATAGCATACTATGCGTTGATGGATCCTGGCGCGCATTCAACTGCTGCGAGCCTGTCTCTCAATCAATGTTACGAGCCGCCACTGGGACATGGAGCTATACTACATGCCGCGTATTCAACTGCTGCGAGCCTGTTACTCTCTTTAGACATTATACAACACTGCTCTTTATCAATGTTACACTCCTCCTTTTCTGTCAGGTTGGTGGCGAGTCTTGGACGAGCAGCGGACATGGAGCTCCTACATGCGTGCTTGGTTCCCGCGCATTCAACTGCTGCGAGCCTGTTACTCTCTCTTATTCGCCATCTTTGGAATGTACATTGCTCGTAATGATACCAGAGATCTTGTTGAAGTCGGGGTCGCATTTCTCGCCTATACGATGTTGGTGGCAAAAGTATTAACGTTGTATTTGAATCAAGAAGTGATCAAGGAGGTCTACGATCAACTTGAAGAACTATGCGATGTGAAGAGAGTTCTAAGCTATTACAATGAAAACGTTCTTGAGAGAGGTAAAAGGGAAGTCGACGTTCTATATAGAAGTGTCGGTAGAACTTTTGCTTTAGGCTTTGGACTTTCTCATCTGTTCATGTTTCCATACAGCTGGTCGACAAAAACTATCCCCTTCAGGTAAGGCATTTAATTTTCTTTACTTTGTACGTGTTCTATAATCCAACCGTTCTTATGGCAATCGTTTAGGTGAGCTGCACAAGCCAGGCAATCTGTAATCTCTCTGGTTACTTTGTTAATGGCAGCCAAATGGAAATCAGGCGGCCTGCGACATACTTTGATGCGGCCTTTTAGCTGGGTTGGTCCATACGAATACAATTATTTAAGGGGTAAAGTTAACGTTATTAAGAATATTTCTGACGTTTTAGTCGATCACGTCGTTCATTGGTAGTTCGCATGAACACTGCTCTGTAAATGGCAAGACTTTCTTCTTTGTATTATTGAAATTGCATAAATTAAGTGAAATACACAATTTTTAATAGTAGAAAAATTCAAAAAATTGATTTATTTTTATCTACAGTCGTATTATACATATTTTTGGATTATTATATTGATATTTACATGTGTAGGAATACAATTGTTCATTTGACTACAGTAGTATCTACACGGCCTTGATATTCTAAACGTGAACGAACTTTATATGCACTGAAATTTATACTAGGAAAACGCTCAGTGTAACGCGTTGATGAGCGAGCACAGAACATGCAACATCCCTATAGTAACGATGCACGACACGGCACAAGACGATTTTCACTGCAATTTTTCAATCTCCATAATTTGAAAAATTGCAGAGAAAAACACAATTATTTCGTGAAGTCTTACCTACATACCTTCTCCAGAAATCTCTTGTGACATCCCATACTAAACTCGTAAAATTACATTTAATACTTGACTGATTGGGCATACAATATGTAAAATTTAATATTAAGTTGGTCTTGATCACCATGCAAAATTTGAACTTAATGTGAACATTTTTATTGTCGACCAATCAGAAGACATTATTTAAACTTATACCAATTAGAGGATTTGGCCTTCGTACTGCATCCGATTTTATGCGCTAGCTCAAAAATGCTTTCATTTTACTGTACATTGTGGATAGCTTGGCTGCTCTACAGGCCTTGCCTTGGAACAGAAGCTTAAAGAAGGCAGGGATGACAATTTAGTATACATTTTTCAAGATTATGGAATAAAATGACCTTAAAATGGCAAAACTTTTGAAAATAACGACAGATTAGATTGAAAATTGTCAAAAATACAGATAATGTTGGTCCCAATGACCATGCAAAGTTTTAAGTTGATCGGTCGTACGGTTCTAGTTTAAATTTCAAAAATCATATGAAAGATTTTTTTTAAATTTTAACCAATGGGAGGATTTGGCTGAAACTTTGTATGATTGGGTAAAATGTTAGTGGTAATGACTTGTCAAAATTTCAAATTGATAAAACAAACCAATCGAAAGATAATTTTTTTTAAAATTTGAACCAATCACGGGATCCCGTTTAAAAACGATCCCAGGGACCGCATAGAGTACGTTAGTATGTGTACAAAATTTCAGATTGATTGCTTGAGCGGTTTGACCTGGGCTGTGACCACAAAAAAAATACAAACAAAAAACAAACAAACACACAGAGAAAGTGCCATAAGAGTACCGTGGTGACGCTCGCTACGCTCGCTCAACAAATTTGAAATATTTATTTTCTTTCACAATTATTTTGATTGAACCGGTAATTTTATTTTATAAAATGTTGGTATAATTATCAGCCTAGAATGTTTCTTGGATATAGATATAGTTTATCCGCGTCATGTCAGCATTGGTTCATGTTCATTAATAATGTTTTAATGTTTTGTTTTAGAGGGATTTTATCCCCTATTGTTGTATTTTAATGTCATGCCAACCAACATAATGGACTTGCAATGCAGTTAGTTTGACAAAAAATCAAAAAATTAAAATTACAGAGATATATTCCACAATAACCATAAATGTAAGTTGTATAAGTTTATATGCTCTTATCGCCGTGACTATTTTCCTACGCATGACAGCTATAATTACTTCTGCTTTTGATGTTTCGCCAGAGAAGGTCATTTTGTGTGTGTAGTTATTAATGATGATTGTATTTAGTGATAGGCAAAAAGAATCGAGTTTTTGAAAATTCGATTCAAACATTCAAACAACAACTGATTAACCTCTTTGCCAGGGGTTAGGCAACAGCTGACCTATGCTATGCGGGTTGCTTCAAGTCTGGATTGTGAACAAAAGAACGTGGCTGTATATTCCTCACGAAATTTTGAGTTCAAAAGGAAAAATAAATTTGGTTTAAAAACAAGTAAATGTTCATAAAATTTTATCATAAAAAACCACATTTTTCGGGTCCACGCCCGCCCCCGTATCGGCTGTCTGTATACTTCTTCTCATCCCTCAATTGTCTTCTTCGAGATGGTTGACACACCTCCCATACTTTTAATGACTTCCGGATATTCTTTTTTGTGGCCCTCTATTATAATATTTTAGTTCTCTACGCAGCCCTCAGCCAAAAACATGGTGTTTGTATAAGAGAGAGAAATTTTTACAATAAGTGTTTGATGTGTCTACAGGCGCTGGCATATGTGGGATATTTCATACCCACCCGTGTTCGTCGTCACTTACATCGTCTATGGAATCTTGTCCGTATTTGACTTCGCCTGTTACTTGGATTTCTGTGACTACGTCCTCATGCAAACCATCAAGCAGACTAAGATCCAGTTCCAGATGCTCAAGTGAGTCTCCAGTCAACTCAGGACAAGTATCACTGGCGTAGGAACCGGGAGAGGGGGCGGGCAAGGGGTGCAAAGTCTCTTTCATGGAAGAGGGGCAAAGGGGATCAAAAATTACATTCAACAATTATGAAAGTAGTAATTTCAGAATGTAAATGTTCAAATCGACCAACAACCAACAGGAAAAGTGTCAGAAATGTTTGAAAACATTTAAATACTATTTAGGTATATTTTAAACCCCACCAATGGACTGCTACCTTGACGCGGTGGTGGGGCTTAAGGGGCCGCCTCACATAACGAGTGTTGGTCCCAACTAAGTGCAGTCCAGGGTCGATCTTGTCCCATGCCCTCCTCAAATTCGCGGGCCCCTCGGGCGGCCTCCCCCCTCGAGATGTTGATCCCCCTGAAATCGGGTCCCACCGGCCCGAAGTCTCCCCCCCCCCCCCCGGTCTGTCCCTATTCTGTGCTAGATGAAACTGGACCAGTTTCAGACTTCCCCGGATCGGGCCCGTTAGGTCGACCCCTCCCCATGTCCTCCACTTATGATCAACAAAGTTAAAAGTAAACATTAATGTGCGCAATATAACCTCGTCGTTGACGCGCCGTTAAACGATAATAATAATAATTATATATTTTAAAATTATTAATGAGACTTCTTCAATTGTAAATCCAGTTGCGTATGCATGTTGATTTTTGTAGTCTTAAAGATAATAGTCCATCGCCTGATAAGAGTGTCAAAATTTTAAAAATAATGGTTTCGCCTCAACAAAAATATATAAATATATTGACATATGTCATCAATTAATAATGCTGAAAAAAAAGATTAATTTTTACATATGACCCTAAATAAATCGAATATTTAAGATTATTGAGCGAGCGAAGCGAGCGTCTCCTTTTGGCTCTTTTGGCACGGACCTCTGTTTTTTTTTATATATATTTTTGGCTGTTAACTGGAGCAATAGAAGTCGCACCGTTTCACCGATTGATCTGAAATTTTGCACACATGTAGAGACAACCTTTTCTGTTTGCAGACCCTAATTTTTTTGAAATCCATTCATTGGTAAAAATTTAAATAAATATCTCCTGATAGGTTGAAAAATGAAAATGGTCTTCGATAAATCTGATCAAACTCATATTTTGGCAATACAGGTCAGAGTTTTTCTTTGATCGAGCTGAAATTTTGCACACATGTAAAACCAACCTTCTCTGTTTGCAGACCCAAATTTTTTGAAATCCATTCATTGGTTAAAATTTAAATAAATATCTCCTGATAGTCTGAAAAATTAAAACGGTCTTCGATAATTCTGATCAAACTCATATTTTGCATGATCATTAAGACCAACATTGTCTCTTATTTTACAAAATTTCATCCCAATCAGTTAAGAACGTATGAACTTATTGACATTTTTTTTATATCTGTTAGGAATGAAGTATCGAAATGAATGTTTTCCAGTGCCAATTGAATTGAATCTGATTTGCTATATTTACCATGGTGCTTAGAAGTATAGCCGCGTTGTGAGTAGTGCCGCGATTTTTGTAACCAGTTCTTCATCCGTTTCAAACATATTTGGCGTCTAAAATAACTTTTTCTACAGTTAAATAGTTTCTAGTGACGGGAGTGTTAGTGTTTGTTAATAAAATTAGGATTTCTTAAAACTGTGGTAGCCGGCATAATGGATACAAAATATTGCCAGCGCTGTGTGCACGAGGACAGAGACATTGACCTGCAGTTCATGCTTGGAGACAACAATCTTTCGGACAACCAAACTGCTATAAACTCGATGCTGATGAATGAAATCAAGTTATTAAAGATAAGATTAGACACTCTTTTAAACGACCGACATCGTCAAGTTCATTTAAATTCAAGTGAAAATATACGAAGCCACGTGCAGAATAATAATAATAGTCATTCTCCAGACTCCCGACAGAATGAGCCACTGTACAGCGACATTGCCACAGGAAGGAAAGAGCCTGCTGCCACGCCTGCTGCCACTGGCACTCGAAACGATCAATCTACACGCAAGATAGTGCCATCATCCACACCTAAATCTCGCTCCCACAAAAAAGTGCAAATTCTAGCGGACAGCCATGGACGAGGACTTGCAAGCATTCTGCAACACATACTAGATGATAACAAGCAAAACACGTTAGTAGAGTGCAATTTCAAACCCAGCGCGCCAATCGAGGAAGTTGTGACGGTGAAATGCAGCCTAATAATCATGGCGGGAACGAATAATATCCCAAAAAAAACGCCCGACAAAATCAGAATTTCACTGAACTCCATTCCAAACCGCCAGGATCCTGAAGGACAAGACCTCAAAAGAGAAATAGACTCAACAAACAACAAAATAAAAGCACTCATAGCAGAACATAATAAAACCCAAAATGGCATGAGTGAAGCAATAGTAATAAATGCAGGTTCAATGGGTAGAGAAGACTTCACAAGACATGGCCTACACTTAAGCAAAAGAGGAAAGAGAAAACTATGCTACAAAATTCTCAGAGCAATATATCCAGTGAGCGACAGCACCACCAAGTCCGTGATGGGGTCAACCATGTCAGTGATGGAAATGCCGTCCAGGTCTACGTCCGAGAAGACACCGCTGTCCGGGGTGAGTCCGACGTCCGGGTCTGCGTCCGTGAAGACACCGCTGTCCGGGGTGAGTCCGACGTCCGGGTCTGCGTCCGTGAAGACACCGCTGTCCGGGGTGAGTCCGACGTCCGGGTCTACGTCCGTGAAGACACCGCTGTTCGGGGTGAGTCCGACGTCCGGGTCTGCGTCCGTGAAGACACCGCTGTCCGGGGTGAGTCCGACGTCCGGGTCTGCGTCCGTGAAGACACCGCTGTCCGGGGTGAGTCCGAGGTCCGGGTCTGCGTCCGTGAAGACACCGCTGTCCGGGGTGAGTCCGACGTCCGGGTCTGCGTCCGTGAAGACACCGCTGTCCGGGGTGAGTCCGACGTCCGGGTCTGCGTCCGTGAAGACACCGCTGTTCGTGGTGAGTCCGACGTCCGAGTCTCCGTCGTGAAGACACCGCTGTCCGGGGTGAGTCCGACGTCCGGGTCTGCGTCCGTGAAGACACCGCTGTCCGGAGTGAGTCCGACGTCCGGGTCTACGTCCGTGAAGACACCGCTGTCCGTGGTGAGTCCGACGTCCGAGTCTCCGTCCGTGAAGACACCGCTGTCTGTGGTGAGTCCGACGTCCGGGTCTACGTCCGTGAAGACACCGCTGTTCGTGGTGAGCCCGACGTCCGGGTCTGCGTCCGTAAAGACACCGCTGTCCGGGGTGAGTCCGACGTCCGGGTCTACGTCGTGAAGACACCGCTGTCCGGGGTGAGTCCGACGTCCGAGTCTTCGTCCGTGAAGACACCGCTGTCCGTGGTGAGTCCGACGTCCGAGTCTCCGTCCGTGAAGACACCGCTGTCCGTGGGGGGTCCGAAGTCCGGGTCTACGTCCGTGAAGACACCGCTGTCCGTGGGGGGTCCGAAGTCCGGGTCTACGTCCGTGAAGACACAGCTGTCCGTGGGGGGGGTCCGAAGTTCGGTTCTGCGCCCGAGAGGAAGAGACCGCTGTCCGTGGGGGGTCCGAAGTCCGGGTCTACGTCCGTGGAGACACCGTTGTCCGTGGGGGGTCCGAAGTTCGGGTCTGCGCCCGAGAGGAAGAGACCGCTGAACGGGGTCGTAGCGGGGAAAAATACGTCATCACCACCACTGCCCGAGGCAGATATGAAAAAGAAGGCACCAGAAGGGACAAAGAAAACGGGGGCAATAAAAAAACCAACTATTAATATACAAACCCGCCCTCAGCGTATTTCGAAAAAAAAAATATTAGCATCCCCAGGTAGCACAAACTGCGTATACTACGTCGTCCCGATGTCTGCGGGCTGACATCGGCCCGACGGACACAATGTTAACGGCAAATCTACGCCGGGCCGATGTCTAAATTCTACGTCGTCCCGATGTCAGCCCCTGAAATCGGCCCAACATCAGCCCGCCGACATCGGCCCGACGGACACAATGTTAACGGCAAATCTACGCCGGGCCGATGTCTAAATCCTACGTCGGAGCGATGTCGGCGGGCTGACATCGCTCCGACGTTGATCACCAACGTCGGAGCGATGTCGGCGGAGCGATGTTGAGCCGATGTTGGAGCACTTTTAAAAAAATAAAAAATATTTTTTATTTGTATTTACACTTATTTACATACATTGATCAATCTCTATCCGAAAGAGACAGTGTTAATCACAAGTTAGCACAGATTACACACACACTGGATTGAGCCGGTCTCGATCCTCGATCGTCCGCGTGGAAACTCGGCGCTTTACCCCGACACCAACGGGACGAGATAGCAGGTAGAGCGTTTGTAACCCTCTTAAGCTAGACACATTAAACTGTTAAATTCAACGAATTTGTCAAGTACCAAATTGCTATAATATATTTCAAAACAATATGTCAATACATGCGCAAATATATTTATCATACTCTTCGATTTTAATAATACTTTTCACATCTTGAACATCGGGAAGACGTCTTCTACACGACATCGGGTAGACGTATGTAATAAGATATCGAAAAGACGTCTTCTACACGACATCGGGTAGACGTATGTAATATGACATCGGGAAGACGTCTTCTACACGACATCGGGTAGACGCATGTAATAAGACATCGGGACGACGTCTGATTCACGACATCGGGTAGACGTATGTAATATGACATCGGGAAGACGTCTTTTACACGACGTCGGGTAGACGTATGTAATAAGACATCGGGAAGATGTCTTCTACACGACATCGGGTAGACGTATGTAATATGACATTGGGAAGACGTCTTCTACACGATATCGGGCAGACGCATGTAATATGACATCGGGAAGACGTCTTTTACACGACGTCGGGTAGACGTATGTAATAAGACATCAGGAAGACGTCTGATTCACGACATCGGGCAGACGTATGTAATATGACATCGGTAAGACGTCTGATTCACGACATCGGGTGGACGTATGTAATAAGACATCGGGAAGACGTCTGATTCAAGACATCGGGTAGACGTATGTAATATGACATCGGGAAGACGTCTTCTTCACGACGTTGGGCAGACGTATGTAATATGACATCGGGAAGACGTCTGATTCACGACATCGGGTAGACGTATGTAATATGACATCGGGAAGACGTCTTCTACACGACGTTGGGCAGACGTATGTAATATGACATCGGGAAGACGTCTGATTCAAGACATCGGGTAGACGTATGTAATATGACATCGGGAAGACGTCTTCTTCACGACGTTGGGTAGACGTATGTAATAAGACATCGGGAAGACGTCTGATTCACGACATCGGGTAGACGTATGTAATATGACATCGGGAAGACGTCTTCTACACGACGTTGGGCAGACGTATGTAATATGACATCGGGAAGACGTCTGATTCACGACATCGGGTAGACGTATGTAATATGACATCGGGATGACGTCTTTTACACGACATCGGGAAGACGTATGTAATATGACATTGGGAAGACGTCTTCTACACGATATCGGGCAGACGCATGTAATATGACATCGGGAAGACGTCTTTTACACGACGGGTAGACGTATGTAATATGACATTGGGAAGACGTCTTTTACACTACGTCGGGTAGACGTATGTAATAAGACATCAGGAAGACGTCTGATTCACGACATCGGGTAGACGTATGTAATATGACATCGGGAAGACGTCTTCTACACGACGTTGGGCAGACGTATGTAATATGACATCGGGAAGACGTCTGATTCACGACATCGGGTGGACGTATGTAATAAGACATCGGGAAGACGTCTTCTACACGACATCGGGTAGACGTATGTAATAAGACATCGGGAAGACGTCTGATTCACGACATCGGGTAGACGTATGTAATATGACATCGGGAAGACGTCTTCTTCACGACGTTGGGCAGACGTATGTAATAAGACATCGGGAAGACGTCTGATTCAAGACATCGGGTAGACGTATGTAATATGACATCGGGAAGACGTCTTCTTCACGACGTTGGGCAGACGTATGTAATATGACATCGGGAAGACGTCTGATTCACGACTTCGGGTAGACGTATGTAATAAGACATCGAGAAGACGTCTTCTACACGACATCGGGCAGAGGTATGTAATATGACATCGGAAAGATGTCGGCTGTAGGTCGGCAATATCGGCCAACTTACCCGATATTTGCGATTCGGCCCGACATCTAGCCGATATTACATTTTGGTTTTTGCTATCTGGGTCTCTTTGACAAAATCAAACAAATACACAACCATCCGACAACAACTCAACCAATAAAGTAAAAAAAAAGCATTAGATAGAAAACATAACAAAACAAAACAATCTAAATACAGTAACCTAAATATCATGCATCAAAATATCCAGGCTCTTAAGGTGATACTAGCGCTCGGCCGTTTTAGAAAATTGAGAGAGAAAAATTGTTTCATAAGTGAGTGTAACTTTTACGGGATGTCACATGATCAGTCTGATTGTATATTAGTAGCCCTTTTTAATTTTTGCTTATGGCATCGTTAATTAGGCGCCGGTTATTCTACAAAACCGCGTAAAACGATGAAATTTGCGATACGATTGGAGACCAAACCAGTAAACCAATTGATCTCAAATTTTAATCATGATTAGATGAAAGACAAACTTAGGGTTATCCCTTGGCACATTTTTGAAATTTTGTTTTATACGGCGCCCAGGGAGACGAGAAAATAGCTAATTTTCACGAAAAATCCACTAATTATTACTAATTTACGAAACAAAAAATTAAAAATGTACCAAGGGATAACCCTAAGTTTGTCTTTTATCTAATCACGATTAAAATTTCAAATAATTTGGTCTACCCATTTCGTCTCCAATCGTATCGCAAAAAGTGTCTACAAAAAGCAGCAAAATCGCTCGCGCTTGCAGCACCGGACTAGAGACGTTTTTAGATTCAAAAGATAATAAGGGAAACCAAATTGATATAATTGAGCGAGCGTAGCGAGCGTCACCACGGTACTCTTATGGCACTTTCTCTGTGTGTTTTTTTTTTTTTTTTTGTTTTGTTTTTTTTGTGGTCACAGCCCAGGTCAAACCGCTCAAGCAATCGATCTGAAATTTTGTACACATACTAACGTACTCTATGCGGTCCCTGGGATCGTTTTTGAATGGGCTCCCGTGATTGGTTCAAATTTAAAAATAATTATCTTTTGATTGGTTGCTTCGATCAATTTGAAATTTAGCAAACACATTGCAACCAACATTGTACCCAATCATAAAAAGTTTCAGCCAAATCCTCTTATTGGTTCAAATTTAAAACCATTTTTCATGTGATTTTTGACATTTAAACTAGAACAGATTGACCGATCAACTTAAAACTTCGCGTGGTCATTGGTACCAACATTTTAGGTATTTTTGCCAATTTTCAGTCTAATCTGTCGTTATTTTCAAAAGTTTTGTCATTTTAAGGTCATTTTATTCCATAATCTTGAAAAATGTATACTAAATTGTCATCCCTGCCTTCTTTAAGCTTCTGTTCCAAGGCAAGTCCTGTTGAGCAGCCAAGCTATTCACATTGTACAGTAAAATGAAAGCATTTTTGAGCTAGCGCATAAAATCGGATGCAGTACGAAGGCCAAATCCTCTAATAGACAACATTTTAAACCCCGAGCGCCATCTACAACTATCAACATTGCATTCTGGGTGTAGGATGTGAAGAGTTTGACAGCTGCCTGGTTGACAGTGCTGAGATGCATAAAGGAAGATGGTTTTTCGGTGTTTGTTATGTTATATCATCTCTATATTTAAATGTACACAATTAATTTTAGTGGTATTCAACATATGTACGAATAATATCAAAGATGTTATGAATACTCCGTGAGTTATAATAATACCCCATAAAAAAACACTCCGTGTAAAAATACCAGCCAAGTCTCTTAAACTAAAAAAATATAAGAAATCTAAAAATTCAGCACTAAAAAGTAGTGATATCAAAAAATTTGCCAAGTCAAAATTATTCAAAAAATACTTTGCGCATCGTGCATAAATAGTATAGAAGTAGGCCGTAAATCAAATATACTCATCTATACATATCTATATATATATATATATATATATATATATATATATATATATATATATATATATATAATACACTAAAAAAACGATGCGCCAAGTATTTTTTGAATAATTTTGACTTAACAAATTTTTTGATATCACTACTTTTTAGTGCTGAATTTTTAGATTTCTTATATTTTTTTAGTTTAATAGACTTGGCTGGTATTTTTACACGGAGTGTTTTTTTATGGGGAATCACTCCTTTTTTCAGTTTATTCTTACAACTTATAAGTAACATATACCTATTGTGGCACCAAAGTCTATAATTCCTTTAAAAAATACGCCTTTGTTATTTGGTTCCTAAGAAAGTTGTGCTTGTTACTATGTATGCTATAATTAATATGCTATGAAGTATAGCAAAAGTTTCGAACCAATCGGTCCAAATTTGGTATATGTGGTGGGGTGGGCCATAGCTCGAAATTAAGATATTTCACAACAATGTGAGATTTTCCAATTTTATGATCCAGTAGGCCGAAAATGCTATGTTGTTGCTTACAGTAAAAGTGTTTGGTCTGCTCCTCAGTTTATTAGGCATTTACGGTATTTTGAGTGATTGTGAGTGTACAGTACGACTTGGCTGGGTGGAGCGACCGCTCCACTAGATCTTTGATAACTAAGAATAGCAGATCGTATACGGAACAGTGTGTTGTGTTCCATTGTGCAAAATAACACTACATTTAGCCGTGAAGCGCGTTTCACTATACTTTCCAAGGGACGTTGATTTGAGAAAGAATGGATAAGACGCAATAAATTATGTTGTTGACAATTTTTAGTGTAAGATGTAAATCCAATATGTATTATTAGCCGGGGTTTGAAATCATATCTATTGCTTTCAGGGGTAATATTCAAGTTATTTTTCCTCTAACAAACAGGACATTTATAGGGAGCTGAAAATCTTATTTTTGTCAGAAATTCTGATAAAATGTGATAAAATATGTTCCTGTAACTAATTAACAAATCAAGTGAATTTTGCAAAAAATTTTAACTTTCACCTCGAAAGTGTCAACTTAAATCACTATGACCCAACTGCACAAGAATATTTGTTGGGCTTGTGCTTGCCAACTTGCCAAAATGTTGCTATTGTAAGATTTGGTGGGGAAAAAACAGGGCAATTTATCTTTATATTTATTTTTACCAGATTTTTTAAAATGTGCACCACATATTCTGCGGTTCTTATTAGGGGGACCATTTACTAAATTTTCCCTGAGATCCAATTCGCCTCACACATCTTATCCAATCTTTCTTCAAATCAACGTCCCTTGGACACTTCACGGCTAAATTAAGTGTTATTTTTGCACATTGGAACACAACACACTGTCCCGTACGATCTGTTATTATATATCTTTATTCACAGAAATAAAGTCTGTCTTATTAACAAAGGTTGTATAAACACAGAATAACTATCATCCCATGAAGGCTGTGTTAACGCATTATCTACCTCAAGTAGGTGAGCTTTTATTTCATTGATAATAACAAGGATTGATTTGTCAAAGAACCTTACAAGAAAATAATTGTATTATTCATAATTATGTTGACCACTAAAATAGTTACATTTAAATATAGAGATTAACATAACAAACACCGAAAAACCTTCTTCCTTTATGCATCTCAGCACTGTCAACCAGGCAGCTGTCAAACTCTTCACATCCTAAACCCAACATGCATCACGGCACGTCGCGCATGCGCAGTGAATTTTGAATGTTGTCTATTGGTTTAAGTTTAAATAATGTCTTCTGATTGGTCGACAATAAAAATGTTCACAATAAGTTCAAATTTTGCATGGTGATCAAGACCAACTTAATATTAAATTTTACATATTGTTAGCCGAATCAGTCAAGTATTAATTGTAATTTTACGAGTTTAGTATGGGATGTCACAAGAGATTTCTGGAGAAGATATGTAGGTAAGACTTCACGACACAATGGATCTGTTATTCATCCAGAGTATTATGGAGATTGAAAAATTGCAGAGAAAATCGTCTTGTGCCGTGTCGTGTATCGTTACTATGGGGATGTTGCATGTTCTGTGCTCGCTCATCAACGCGTTACACTGAGCGTTTTCCTATAGTATGTCTAACGGAGCATTGGTTGAGTAGTGAAAATTTGAACTCAATAAGCATTTGTTATTATAATCTTGAAAGTAATTTTAGTCGGGTAGTTCACAAACACGGAGGGTCAGCTATCTTTGTCAATAATAAATTAAAAGAAAACATTAAAGCTAGAAATGACATAAACGAATTAAGGAGGGACTAGCGATATAATCACAGCCTTCTTCAAAAACACCACGAATGACTGTTAGAAGGCTGTGGATTCTGTAATTGGCAACACTGCATTTGCAGTCTCACCTCCCTCAAATCCCAAACAACCAATCAGAGCGCACCTGCCATGAGACAGCTGTTCTCTGAGCCATCTCTTTCAACCAGTGATGCCAAGTTATTTTCACTAAAACCCTCCTAGCTCATTTAAACGTTCAGGAACATGTATATCTAAAAATTTAAAAAAATACTAGAGCATCTGATACACCTCATATCAGTTTTTTACAAAATTCTTATGACGGGAAGTCAGTCTCAAACCATTTTGAAGTGGTACGAGAATCATTTCTAGCATGGCCGCTATGTTAAAATAGAGGCTAAAAGCAATACTTTGAAGTGATATATCTCGGAAGTTAGTTCAGCTTGCCCACTTTTTCTTGGCATATTATGGTGTAGAATTAAATTATCTATATTTATGTCGAGTTTAAACGATTTCTCATGAAAGAGGAAATTCGCTAGTCCCTCCTTAAGTAGGGAATTGGACATTGAATTATCAGCAGTAGAACTGAAATATGAAAACAACACAAAGAACCTAGTAGTAATCTCCACCTATAGATCGCCAGTAGGGGATATAAACAATTTCATGGACACTTTGGACCACGTTCTAGACAAACTCACATCAGAAAATAAAAACATAATCCTTACAGGCGATATAAATATAAATACAGCTTCAAAATCAAGGAATAGTGATACTCTTAACAACCTATTATCTTCATATAATTTAAAATTAACGATACGAGAACCCACTAGATTTGATCCCCGTTTCAATACAGCCAAAACAATTGATAATATAGCTACAAATCTTCCAAATTATATGTTTTCTACTAAGGTAACTGAAAATAATCTCTCAGACCACACTGCTCAAATAATATCAATTCAACTCAAATCAAAATTTAATTCGCCAAGCAAAACAATTATTACCAGAAAATTGAGTAAGGAAAACACAGAAACTTTTGTAGATATATTAGAAGACACGTCATGGGATGAGATATATAAATTAAATGATTCTAATGAAAAATATAATACATTCTCAACAATACTTAGCGAGGCTTTTGACAAATGTTTTCCACCCAAAAATATAAAAATAACCCATAAATTTATAAAGCAGGAGTGGATAACAGCAGGTATAAAAAACTCAGCCAAAAACCTTAAATCTCTCTATTATCTACAACTTCACTACAAAACAGAAACTTTAAAAACAAATTACAAAATATACAAAAAAAATTACAAAAACACTATAAAAGCAGCAAAGAGAATGATAATAAACAAAAAAATAAAGGAGAAAACGGGTACTGATAGAACAAAATCCATATGGGAGATAGTAAAAAAACACACTAACAATTCAAAAATACAAAAAACCCAAAACTTGGTCATAAGACATGAAAACCAAACTTACACTGATCCAATCAAAATAGCAAATATTCTAAATAGAGATTTTGCCACAGTAGCCCAAAAACTAGACATAAATCCAACTGATAGGGCTTTTCATAAACATTTAACAAAGGCAAAGAAACCTCTGAATTCATTTATCATGGACAACACATGTGAAACAGAAATTATTCTAATTACATCAAAATTAAAAAACAAAAAATCTTCAGGAATTGACAAAATCCCAACTTGCATATTAAAGAAAATTATTAAGAAAATCTCTCAACCCTTAACACATATATTTAACGACTGTATTAACAATGGAATTTTCCCAAACAAACTCAAAATAGCAAAAATCATACCTTTACATAAAAAAGGGGGCAAAAATCTTTCGGAAAACTATCGGCCAATATCGCTTCTTCCGAGCATATCCAAAATATTTGAAAAACTGATACACACTAGGTTAATAGCATACCTAGAAAGAGAAAAACTGCTTTCAGACAACCAAAGTGGTTTTAGGAAAAGTAAAGCTACAGCTAATACCATTGGTCAATTCATGGAAAATACAATAAAAGGATTAGAAAAAGGGGATCAAACAATCGGTGTTTTTTGTGACTTAACTAAAGCTTTTGACAGTATTAACCATGAAATATTATTAAACAAGCTAGAATATTACGGAGTTAGGGGTCCTGCCCTAAACTTACTCAAATCATATATGGCAGATAGAATACAACAGGTAGAAATAGTACACATAGATGAGAACAGACGCGAATTAAAATATATGTCAAATCCCGAAACAATAAAAAATGGTGTTCTGCAAGGTTCTATTCTAGGTCCATTGTTGTTTATAATTTACATCAATGACTTTCCAGACACAGTAGCTTATTCAGAAATATAAGCAGACGATAGAAATATCACAATTACGGGTAAAACAAAACTAAATCTTCAAGAAAATGCCAAAAATACACTTGAAAATGCAACACAATGGTTTTACGATAACCATCTGCTTATTCAAGAAGAAAAGACTAACTTCATGCACTTTAAATTAAAAAATTACATATAATGAAACACCATTAAATATAAATATAGAAATTTCAAACAAGAACAAGAACTGTGAACTAAAATCTGTAGACAAAACCAAATTTCTTGGAATCATTATAGATAAAAATTTAAACTGGAGAAGTCATTGTGACAAATTACTAAGTAGACTTAATTCGGCATATTTCTCTCTAAAAACTATTGTAAACTTAACAAACACAAAAACTGCAAAACTAGTCTATCATGCAAACATTGAATCTCATCTGCGCTACGGAATACAATTCTGGGGCAACTCTACAGATGCACCCAGAATATTTGTAATGCAAAGAAAAGCAATCAGATCTCTTTTTGGTTTAAAATATAAAAATAAAAATAACAATAACAATTTCATTAAACCAGATTGCAAGCAACACTTCAAAAAACACAAAATTTTAACGTTACCTTCCTTGTACATCCTAGAGTCAGTACTAGCAATAAGATCTCAATGGAAAGAAATACAAAAAAATAGCGATATTCATAATCACAATACTAGACAGAACAATAACATTCACATAGATAGACACAGATCAACATGCACACAAAAGAACTCAATTTTTTTCAAAACAAAATTGTATAATGCCCTGCCTAAAAGTATAAGAGAGATACAAAAATATTCAGAGTTCAAAACCCTTGTCAACAAACTATTAGTAGATAAGGTGTATTATTCTGTAGACGAATTCCTCTCGGACAAATATTAATTTATTTATAATGTCTGTCTTAATTATGTTTTTATAGTTAAAAAAATTACCTAGATTTATTACCTAAATGTATAATATAATTGTAGCATATACCTAGATATTAATTTGTCTTCATTTCAATGCTATTACTTATATACTAGGTTACTAGATGTAGTTCAAGTAACCTTTCCACATACTCCACTAAATGGTGTCAACCAGAGGAGTCCTTTCACTGTACCTCTTTCAAATGTATTGATGAATTCTGGAAATAAAACTGAACTGAACTGAACTTTAAGTTTCGATGAAAAGCAAATACTATTATGTTGATTGAGTGATCATATTTAAATTTAATATGGATGTATATGTTTTCTGTGCGTTGAGTACGCATTTCCGGTTCGAGAATATGCACGTACCCGTGCTCGCTCATCAACGCGTTACACTGAGCGTTTTCCTAGTAAACCCATAAGAGACACTTAATCCCATAACCCCCCAACGGCTGCCACCTTATCGCGGTGGTGGGGTTTGTGTTGGCCAATGATCCATTGCAGCTACGCCGGCGAGCATATGCTCATGTGTAAGGGCTACCCATGCCGGACAGATCAGTGGTGAGGTCCAGACAAAGAGCAGCCAGGGTCGGCCTAACCATACCCTCCCTTGAATTTGTGGACCCCATCGAGCCGGCCTCCCCCCTCGAGATGGTGATCCCCCTGAAATCGGGTTCCGCCGGCCCGAATCCTTACACCCCCCCTTCCGTCCCCATTCCGACCTGGCCTTCCCACCAGTACTGGACTCCCCCGGATCGGGCCCGTTAGGTCGACCCCCTCCCCATGTCCTCCACTTAAATCAACAAAGTTTCAAGTAAAATTTAATGTGCGCAATATAACCTCGTCGTTGACGCGCCGTTAAACCCTAATAATCTAATCTAATCTTAATCCCATAAAAACAGGTTGTAAAACAAAAATGGCAACCTTGATGGCATATTCATAAACAACTTTTATTACGAGGAGAAATTCCCCCCAATTTCCAAAATTTCCAAAATTTTGATATATATAGATATTAGATATTGCCCTTACAAAATAATATGGATAAAATTACAAATATGCCAACCTACATTTAAATATGCAAACTAATTGTAATTATCTTGCCCCGATATCCCATTAAAAAAAAAACGTGTGACAAAATACCCCAAAATCACCCTTTGCGCCCCATGAGGGGTTGTTCCACCAAAGGGCAGATGTCAAACAAGTGAAAGTGTAATATACGTACTTGAGGTACCCAAAACCACGGTCAGATCATTCGCAGCAGGAAGGTCTAGTACGGCTGGCTCATGGTCTATTTTATTAGAAATACAAATTTTCACTACAATTGTAGTCAAATTAAAACTATTTAAAATAGCATTTCTACGCCATATCAACCTCTAATTTCTCAAAATTTTCGCCGCCGCCGGCTGGGCTTCCGCCCCATGACCCCTTCATGTTGACGAAAATTTCTTTCCTGGCAAGAATTCCCCCCCCCCCCCCCTTCCCCAACGCTACTTCGAAAGCGTTCCTACGCCACTGACCGGTATTACCACGTTAAAAACCTAGAAAACGCTTTGATTTGTTAAGAAAATAATATCGGTTTTTGCGGATATTTTTGAGAATTATAATGAACTTCCACAAGTCTTGTAAGGGCCACATTCAAACATTAAATAACAATGAAAATGTACGTGTTATTTTTACCTTCGGCCAAGCTAGTTTATGAGGAACATAATACCAGGGACCCGAACCGGAACCGGAACCGGAACCTAGAACAGGTATGAACCTTTATAATTTTGGAACCAGAACCGGAACCGGAACCTTTATAACTATTTCCTCAAGAACCGGAACCGGAACCCTAACCTTTATAATCTATTGGGTTCTTAAAGGTTCTTTAAGGTTCCTTCATTTAACAAAAAAACATGTAGGAACATTTAAATTTGTTAAACTTGGGTTGTAATTGTAATAAGTATTATTTTTTATAACATTTCTCATTAGTATTTTTTGTAGACAATTTATATTCTTGATAATACTTCATTTTCAAAAGTTGCTAGAGATTTCGATTTTTGAATCTGACAAGTGCGAAGAGAACTGCATTGCTAGCAATATGAATGCAAAATGAACCCCATAAAAACACTCCGTGTAAAAAAAACAACCAAGTCTCTTCAACTAAAAAAAAATTATGAAATCTAAAAATTCTGCACTGAAACGTAGTGATATCAAAAAATGAGCCAAGTCAAAACTTTATTTGAAAATAAAAAAATACTTGGCGCATCGTGTATATAAATAGCTTAGAAGTATAGGCTAGATATAAATTCATATACTACCTACAATGCCCTAAAAAAACGATGCGCCAAGTATTTTTTAATTTTCAAATAAAGTTTTGACTTGGCTCATTTTTTGATATCACTACGTTTCAGTGCAGAATTTTTAGATTTCATTATTTTTTTTTTAGTTGAAGAGACTTGGCTGTTTTTTTTACATGGAGTGTTTTTTTATGGGGATATCACTTATTTTTTTAGTTTATTTACACAACTTGTAAAACTTATTGGGGCAACAATGACTAATTCCTTTTAAAAAATCCGCTATTTCCGAATTAGTTCTAAGAAAAATATTGTTTGGAGCTAAATATAAACTTAAAGTGATATGCCATGAAGAATTGCGAAAGCATCGTTCCAATAGGTCCAGCCGTTTTCGAGATATGGCATCACTTCCGGTTTTTAAAATGGCGGCTGAAAGCTTTTACACATTGTATTAATATGTATATAAATACTAATATTTCATTATAAGCCTTCTGAATATGTAGTTGGTTTTTATATAAAGGGGAAGTGAATTTAGGCAGATTTCGCATTCGACTAGTAGACTCCGTGGCGACAACATCTCTGCAGGGTCATACCAATCGTACGTACAACTGAATGCTTGACATACACAGTGAGTACAAACAAATATTCTACAAGTTCAGACAAATCAACATAAAGATCTGTCAGCAACGCAACCGTAAAACATACATCCAGCCCGGGAGGGCTAGGATTAGCGAAAGAATATCTTCAAAAACAATCAAACATGCAATTTAACGCAATTGTCCCACCACCAATCCCCAAACGATCATTACCTGACGCAACAAGCATACCGACTCAGAACATAAATTCAGATAAAATGCAATCCGTCAAAGCACAAAACAATACCCCACCAATGGACTGCCACCTTGACGTGGTGGTGGGGCTTAAGGGGCCGGCTCACATACGAGTTGGCCCCAACCAAGTGCAGTCCAGGGTCGACCTAGTCCCATGCCCTCCCCAAATTCGCGGGTCCCTCGGGCCGGCCTCCCCCCTCGAGATGGTGATCCCCCTGAAATCGAGTCCCACCGGCCCGAAGCTCTCCACCCCCCGGTCTGTCCCCATTCTGACCTGGCTTTCCCACCAGTTTCAGACTCCCCCAGATCGGGCCCGTTAGGCCCGTTCGACCCCTCCCGATGTCCTCCACTTAGTTCAACAAAGTTAAAAGTTAAAATTAATGTGCGCAATATAACCTCGTCGTTGACGCGCCGTTAAACTCTAATAATCTATCACAAAACAATAACAGAGGCAACAAACGTCGCAAACAAGACGACGCGATGGATGCTAGCACGATCCTAGACACGTCCAACAGATTCTCAATGCTATCAGACGACAGCACAGGAGATGAAGACGAGGTAGCTGACTCAAGCCAACCCACCCGACAGACACAGAATCACAACGCAGTTCACAAGACAAGGCCACCCCCGCCAATAGTCTTATACCATCTATTCAATAACCACGCCGCAACTTTTTCTGAACTCAAGAAAAATCTAACAGATGAGTTTGACATTAAATACAAAGGGGACAGAATTATTATTTTGACAAAGAACATAGCAGATTATAACATAACTCAAAAAACGTTTAACGATGCCAAACTAGAGTACCACACATATACGTCGAGAGACCAGCGCGAAATCAGATTAGTCGCTAAGAACCTCCCACCTAATCTCACAACCCAAGAGATAATGGATGACTTAAAAAGCCAAAATATGCCTGCTACGAAAATCAAGCAAATGATAAAAAAGCCATCGGAATCTAATCCACTCTCTGTACCATATCCCATGTTCATAATAACGTTTGCCGCTAACACCAAGACGAGCGATGTGTACAAAATTAAAAAAATATGTCGATGCATAACAACAATGCAACCATACAGGAACATATCGGGAGTAACACAGTGCTTTAACTGTCAGTCATTCGCCCACACCTCTAAGAACTGCCACAGACAGCCTAAATGTGTCAAGTGCAAGGAGAATCACTCCACTAAAGATTGCATCAAAGACCCAGCAACCCCACCCACCTGCACTAACTGCGGTGGCCCACACCCCTCGAGCTTCAGGCAATGCCCTGTATTTGCCAAACAACTCAGCCTCAAATCACAGCGGTCATCTCCTGCTAACAACAACAACAACTCATCTAACCCATCATATCAATACAGACAAGCAAATTTCCCTCCGCTCGGCAACAGCGCATTAACAAACGACAATGAAATACCAACCTGGCCACGTACTACACAACGGAACCCACCACATCAACAAGCCGCAGAAGAAATCAGCATTTCTCGCGTAATGCAGCTCCTCAAATCACTTTTTGGAGGCCTTGACCTGCACAAAATCAAGAACACATTGATCAAAACAATTCAACAAGCTTCCGAAGCGGAAGACACATTTTCCAAAGTCATAATCCTCGCAGAAGGGTTGTTTACCTTATTACCCTAACCTTTTGCAATGGCCATGCAACTACCGAAATATAACGTACTTTTCTGGAATAGCAATTCCGTACTAAATAAAACACATGAACTCATCAACATGGCTCAAAAGCATGACATCGACATCATAGGAATATCGGAAACTCATCTTAACCCAAAACACAAACTAAAACTAAGAGGCTACAAAGTATACAGAAGTGACCGTAATGGAAAAGGGAGGAGTTGCCATCGCAGTTAAAAGTACTATTAGGCACTTTCAACAAACTATCCCAATTCTAGAAAAACTAGAAGCTGTAGCCATCACTCTCCACACATCCTTCATCAACGTAACTATTGTTTCCGTCTACAATCCACCAAAAGGCCGTATCTCTACAGGCGACATCAACAAACTCCTAAGACTTAACAAGAAAGTCATAATAATCGGCGACTTAAACGCGAAACACATTACTTGGAACTGCTTTGCAAACAATAGAAACGGCACCACACTTTTAGAGCACTCAACTACCAAGAATTTCAAAATACTATACCCACCTGACTGAACCGACATACCAGCCTTCCACGATACACTAGGAGTAGTAGAATACACAATAAGTTCAAAGTACCTTCAGTACATAGCTTTATACACAAATTAACGTACAACTTTTACATAAATAGTCTCAATAATCCAAATCCTCTCATCTCATCTCTTGGGCAGTACTCATTAAACAAATCTTTATACAAACACAAAAGACCCATGCATATAATCATGTAAACTTAATCACTTAATCACTACTGTATTGTTCTCTTGGATGGCTGTTATTGTAGAATCATCATTATCATCATTAGTAAATATGTAATTACACTTATTTATTTTTGCTTGTAACAAAACTATTATCAATAAGTTAACCATTATGCCTGTAATCCCACAATCCAATTACTTTCATTCTTTCGGTTTTTTCGCACTTTTTTCCGAAATTCAATACTTGATTTCGAAACCCAGTACTTTATCAAAAACCTAATACAAACATTTTATGCCTGGATGTAAAAGACCCTGATTTCTTTATTAGTTTCTAAGTATTCCTATCATTCATTTTTTCTGTATGTACGTCAACTGTGATTGTAAATCCATGTACATGTGTAAATAAAGATTTTATAAAAAAAATACAGATTTCGCTAAACTATGACATCATTTCCGGTTTCAGTAATTAGAAAACTTTAATTTCACTATTGTTATTTCTTAAAGAGGACCGTCTGAATCGATTAGCGCAAATTTCGTTCCGATCGGTTAAGCCGTTTTTGATATATGACGTCACTTCCGGTTTCAAAATGGCGGCACAAAAAATTCATAAGGGCAAGGTATCATCAGGCAGACGAGCTGTATATGTGGTGAAAATTTCGGGTCAATCAACCCAGCCGTTTAGGCTGTGGCGGAGACCGCGGAATTTATTGGAAGATGATTAAGAATAATAATCATCTGAAGAAAGCCGTACAATTTCACGGTTTTCACGGTCCTCCAGCTCGCAAACGGCATAACCTATTGTTCCCAAATTTGGTATATGTGGTGGGGTGGGCCATAGCTCGAAATTAAGATATTTCGCAACAATGTGAGATTTTCCAATTTTGAGATCCAGTAGGCCGAAAATGCCACTTTGATGCTTACAGTAAAAGTGGGTTGCTCCAGCCTTTAGGTTTGAACGGTATGTTGTGTGAGAGTGTGAGCGCCGTACGACTTGGCTGGCGTGGAGCGACCGCTCCACTAGATGTTTACACTGTCTCTTTTGAGATTTAGTCTGCGCACCATCCTGTGAATTCAGTACGTATATTACCTATGGCAGACACTTGCACCTGGTTTCATTATAGGACAAAATTAAAATCCAATAATTCCATTGAATTTGACATAATTTGAAATTTTATAATCTAGTTTGATTTAAATTTTGAGAACCGGAACCGGAACCCGGAACCTTTATACAGGAACGGGAACCGGAACCGACCCTTTATAAATATTTGTTTTAGAACCAGAACCGCAACCCGAACCTTTATTAAATAAAATTGTGGAACCGGAACCGGAACCCGAACCTTTATTAATAAAGGTTCGGGTCCCTGCATAATACTTATAAAACAAATCAGATAATTATCTCATGCAGACATTTTTTTTTTCAAATATGAGTGAGCTGGCACGTATGGATAGTCTTTGCTAGTCGGGTGTCACTTATAATAAGGCAAGGCAACTTTAAAGCATGTAGATTCGAGAAATCGAAAAGATTTTTACTGAGGGTCATTTGGTATAAATAATAAGATTGAATGCATCTATTTTGTTCGTGTTTTTTGTCTGGGGCTTAACGTCGCACTGTTCTGCAGCGAGGCTAATGGCGACGGATGAATGATTATGATGACGATTGGGAGATGATGGCGAAGAGTAGGTAAGGATGGAAGGTGGAAAGGAGGCGGTCGTGGCCTATTAGAAGGTTACCTTCCCAGCATTTGCCTGTCGACTGAGGGAATACCACGAAAAAACCCCAGTCAGGAAGGACGGCCGCGGGAATCGAACCCGGGCGCGTATTTACGTAGGCTAACTGAATTCGAGACATAGGTCTCGAAATCGTATAGACTTCGTAGTCGCATTTTGCAACTCCGTAGCCTAACTGAATTCGAGACAAACTTCGTCGGTTCTCGGCTGCCTTCGTTCTTCCGTGTCTCGATCAGCTGATCGGGTATGTCTGGTTGTCAAAGGTATTTGCATGCTGTTATAAATCATCATATCAAGTGATATTGATTTAACTAAGATTTTGCTTGGTGTCAATTGTACGACCGAAATTATTAAACTTGATTTCGAGAGTGAACATCAGTACACTCTACAGGCTCGAGTAAATGTAAACAAAATATAATCATTAGTAATGAATCTTATAGTATCACGCTCAATATTTAATTTTCCGAAATGAAAAATATTTATAGATTTGTATTGACGGTTACACTACATAGTAAATTCTCGTGTAGATACGTAAGTGATTTTATATCAGTAAATCTATTCAATGTATGATACTTTACTAATCAAACTCTTAAGAGGGCTTGGTAGTGAGCGTGGCCTTGACGAGTTTTTTAATCGATTTTTATCAATATCTTTTTCCAGTGTAATTGTTAACAAAATAGGGCTATGGACGTGAATTCAGAGCAGTGCAATGAAAATAATTTCATAGTTTGGAATAAGCTATTAGTTTTATTGTGTCCAACAAGTGTTTAGAACCCGAAAATTACTAAATTTTCGGGTTCTAAACACCTGTAGGACAAAGTATATCTAATAAACAATTACAAGCTATGGAATTATTTTCATTGAACTGTTCTGAATTCACGTCCATAGCCCTATTTTGTAAACAATTACACTGGAAAAAGATATTGATAAAAATCGATTAAAAAACTCTTCAAGGTCAAACTTACTACCAAGCCCTCTTAAATCAGTTAATTAATGTTGAATGTTGAGTAAAAGTGACAACTTGATAATTACATTTTATGTAATTATCAAGTGATGATTAATGGTTATGGAAATGGTATTACCTATCTCTTTTTGCTCTTGGTCACTAGCGTAGAACGATATTTTTCCCTATGTATTTTAATAATATAAATATTGCTAATTTGATTACATAGATATAATAGCATATTAATGAAAAATGTGTTGCTATAAGTTGATAGAAAGAAACTAATTAGTAATAAGCGTGAATTTGACATTACAATTTGAAGTATCCCATATTTCACATCAAGCGTGCGAATTGAAGACATGTGCAAGTCTCGAAATCAGTTAGGCTACGGAGTTGCAAAATGCGACTACGAAGTCTATGCGAATTCGAGACCTGTGTCTCGAATTCAGTTAGCCTACGGAAATACGCAACCCGGGCCACCGGAATACAAGTTCAGAGCGTAACCACTTAGCCATACCTGTTCCGAATGCTATTGTTTATGAATCGAAAATGCTTGTAACATCGTGTTTTGCTGTTTTGCTATTGTCGTGCACGAACGAAATCAACTGCTAGTGATCTCCCTTCTCAGATGTCACTAACCTCGATCAATTAGCCAAGGGGGGGGGGGGGGGGCATTGAACTGAAGAATCAATAATATTTGTTTAATAAATAACTGTAGGCGAAACGTAATTAATATGATGTCTTCTCTATAATAATTCAACTACAACAAAAACTAGTTTCCTTCAGTCTTTCTGATCAGAAGTATTTCTCACTACATCGATGAGCATTCTATTTGAACTTGATTTCCGACAGATACGAAATGAATGATGGATGAACTGATTCCAGCTACAATCTGGAGCACATGAAGGAGATCGTGCTACAGAAGATGGCGATGAAGCAGGAGGTGAAACAGCATCTAGCTGAGTCTGTGACGCGAATGCGGAAGCTGACCCGAGAGATCATCATGAGGGTCAAGGAGATGAAACGGATCGAGGAGGATGAAGATGAAGTGCAGAGAGAGATGGAGGCGTATTTGAAACAATGCGTGGACCATTATCAGACATTGCTCGAGTATGTATATGATGGCAATAGTTCCTGTGTTACTTATACCATTGCACTATGCTGAGTATGCTAATATCCATGCTGATATGCTGATATCCACGTAAGGTCGGTGACAGGCAAAGATGAACCCGCGCTAGCATGGGCCGCCCTATACCTGGCAATGCTAAACAGGGTTCATCTTTGCCTGTCACCGACCATAGTATCTTACTTAATTTTGTTTTCAACTTGTATACCGCCGTCGTCAGAATGTCTTTGGAGAGATTTAATTTTCTAAATTTTTTATTAAAAATGATGTCAGGTCAAGGTGCAGTTTATGGTTAAGTGGAGATGGGTCCCAATAAATTTATTTACACGGAATAATTGGCTGAAAACTGTTATGAAGGTGGATTTGATAGTAATTTTATTTATAAAGTTGGGTTGACTTTAGCTCTAAAACATGCACACATCGCCCGTCGCTCTCGTTTTTTAAGGTGAGATAAGTCGTAACATAGTAGGTGTACCGGAAGGTGCCCCTGGAAAGTTCAAAGTGGAGCTTGATTAGTTAAGCATTTCATTTACACTGAAAAGTCACTGTGCGATTCAGTTTACTTTGATAAAGATTTATTTACTGGTAATTTTTAAGAAAGTATTTTTAATAAAATCATTTTTATGTAGATGTGTTTAGGTATAGGATATAGATAAAATTTAAAGAGTGGTAGTTAATTAGTACGGTGAGAGATTATTGAAATATAATGAAAAATTATTTATATAAAAGTAATTTTAATTTATTGTACCTTGTGTATCAGGGTTATTAAAATATTAATGACGATTAGTCATTAATCCCGATTTAAAGAGAGCTAATTAGGTGTGTTAGTTAATGTGGAATAATTATTTATAACATTTAATTAGTAATGAAACGTTATTCGTTCTTTAAGATATCTGGTTTTTTAAGAAATGAATTTAATTCAGCTGATATTTTTGATTAATTTTAATATTGAAAGTTAATAGTATTTATCACTAATATATTGGGGGATGAGCTTCAGTATAATTTTATAAAAGTTAATTGGTTTAAAAGTGGTGTAGGCTTAGAGTTAGCCACCGATAAAAGGATGTTATAATTTATATTTTGTTAAAACAATTTTCAGGTTAATAAATACCAACTGCACTGTGAAAAGATTTTCCTCGAGTGGGACTCGAACCCACGACCTTCCGATATCCAGTCAGATGCTCTACCAGCTGAGCTATCGAGGCAGTTCACAGTGCAGCGGCTGTGTTCCAATATAAGCTGTGTTCCAATATAAGCTGCTTTAGCAACTTACCGATTTTGAAGATAGGGGATTGCAGTTGGTATTTATTAACATTCACCTAACTGAGGGATTCAGTAAAAATCATATTTCATACATATTATGCGCACTCATCTGCTTATGAGAATACCAAGTCGAATGAAGTTAGTCAGTTGTCAAACGTGGATGAAATTCACGGTCTTCTGACCCTATCTTCAAAATCGGTAAGTTGCTAACGCAGCTTATATTGGAACAAAGCCGCTGCACTGTGAACTGCCTCGATAGCTCAGCTGGTAGAGCATCTGACTGGATATCGGAAGGTCGTGGGTTCGAGTCCCACTCGAGGAAAATCTTTTCACATTGCAGTTGGTATTTATTAACATTCACCTAACTGAGGGATTCAGTAAAAATCATATTTCATAATTTTCAGATTATTTAAATTTTGCATTAAAATGTTGTTTTTATTTATAAAAATATAGTAATGATGATGAAATTAGTATAAAAGTTGTTATAATATTATAATATATATATATATATAATATATATATTATAATCTTCAAATGTCTTGATTTTCCTGTACTCTGGTATGCATTCAGATAGCCCACTTTTCCGTGAAAAGGGAGGGCGACTTCTTCAATACTCTGCAAAACAGTAGTTAAGCGTAAACGGTCATTGAAGGAATGTCATTGGTTGTAACCATGACAATATAGTCCTAATGAACTGTTTAAAATGTAGCAGAGAATTGAAAAACTGACCCCCACCTACTTTTTTAGTTGCCTACCGTAAAAATCTTTAACAATGTTCTTCCTCTTGTGTTCATTTTTAAACACCATATTCAACTTATACAATAGGGAAGTCTCATGAAATTTTATTCTAGTAAATTTCTATAAATAAACACAAATAATAATGACAAATACACTTATTACCTGTGAAATCTTAAATTTTCATTCATAAAAATCGAGTTCAAATATCATATGATTTTTGGCGGGAAAAACGACCTTTAACAAGAATCAGAACTGTGATGTCATTTCCAAGTCTTGAACATTGTGTTGACATGGGGATTCCCTTGTTGCCATGGCAATATAGCAAACTGTGATGTCATTGCCAATTTTCCTGTTTTTAAATGAGAGGAGATCTATCAAACTTTGTAAATTAATTACATGAGAACTATTCGTCCAACAACAAAAATAATACCACATCTGTGTTCAGCAACATCTCAACTTTCATAAAATAAATATTATTCTGAATTCTAATCTTCACGAGACTTCCCTATTATTGTAAATCCAGACGTGCTGTGAAATTTTGTAGTACCTATATAGGTCGAAGGTAAAAAATATTATAAAATTGAGTCCGATTTGGGGCTGGGAAGGGCCTCACAACAATACGCGAAAAATGTTTGAACTCCACTATAGAATTTAGTGCATTTTAATACGATTTCAACACAAATACATATACAAACATTTGATAATTTAAATTCTTTAATCAGTACTGTTTTGATAATGATTATCAATTATCAATTACCGATTATCGACATTTTTTGTTTTTATGGTATTCGTTTAATCCAAATTTTCGGGTCCCTCTAAGCCCAGCCCCCCGCGACTACGGGGGCTGCAATATCGAAGCTACATCAGTGCCCAAAGGGGTAATTAATTTAATTTACCAATTTGTAAGCTATTTACTCTAACGAGCTCATTGTTATTTAATATAAAATGACAAATATTTTAGAACTGCAACTGAAATAGGTTAGTAATGAAACCTACACAACATCATAGGGACGAAGGAAGGGGGGATTATCTCCCCCCCCCCCCCCCCCATGATGAAAGTAGTTCCTACGTGCCTGCCATGGATGTCATAAACACGTTGTCATTTCATCTACAGGCTGTCCAGCAAGATTCAAGCGGTCATTAACTTCTGCATGGCAACTCAAATTCTTTTAACAGCTATCCTGAACGCACTTCTTGTGTTCTACATCACGACTATAGTAAGTGTTATCACATTTACATAAACATTCCCGTGATATTCACACTTGTTCTCTAAACTGAATCTGTAATCTTCCAGAGTAATTCTGTGGACCCAATGGTCATCTGCTTTGGAATCGGTCTGGTTGCGTTCTTAGCAGAGAGTTTCTTTTACTGCTATTACGCCGGAGAGCTCACAGCGGAGGTAATTCTTCAACGTGAAGAGAAGTGCGACTTAACTGCGGCCTCAAATTCAAATATCAAAATGGAATGTTTTAGCGCTCGGAAATGTAGTCGGAAATTTGAGGAACTAGCCTAATAATTTGTATAAAAATTGTTATTCATTCTATTTTTTAATTTACAGTAGTTTCATCTGGCCCTAAATTTCCACAATATCAGGCGCGTATAGGAACTAAATTTGCTAGGGGGGGGGGGGGGGAATAATATTGTAAAATAACTTGAGCTGGAGATACCTATAGGTACTACTGTCTATGAAGACAATGGGGGGTCTGGGGGGAAGGCCCCCAGGAAAATACGGGTCCTGGGCGAACAGCCCCCCCCCCATTCCCCCCACCACTTTCCTACGCGCCTGCGTGTAATTACACGTAATCACACAAATGACACGTAATTTTAAAAGTAATCAACGAGTTTTAATGAAATAAATCGTGGATAATGGCATTCGTATTTATATAATAAATGCTAAATCCATGGTGTGTGCAGTTTCATCAGTGTTGTGCAAGTTCAGTTCAGTGACAAACATAGACATACATAGACATAGACATAGACATAGACATACATAGACATACATAGACATACAATGTCTATGATATAAGTAATAGCATTGGAATGAAGACAAATTAATATCTAGGTATATGCTACAATTATATTATACATTTAGGTAATAAATCTAGGTAATTTTTTCAACTATAAAAACATAATTAAGACAGACATTATAAATAAATTAATATTTGTCCGAGAGGAATTCGTCTATAGAATAATACACCTTATCTACTAATAGTTTGTTGACAAGGGTTTTGAACTCTGAATATTTTTGTATCTCTCTTATACTTTTAGGCAGGGCATTATACAATTTTGTTTTGAAAAAATAGAGTTCTTTTGTGTGCATGTTGATCTGTGTCTATCTATGTGAATGTTATTGTTCTGTCTAGTATTGTGATTATGAATATCGCTATTTTTTTGTATTTCTTTCCATTGAGATCTTATTGCTAGTACTGATTCTAAGATGTACAAGGAACCCCCCAACGGCTGCCACCTTATCGCGGTGGTGGGGTTTGTGTTGGCCAATGATCCATTGCAGCTACGCCGGCGAGCATATGCTCATGTGTAAGGGTTACCCATGCCGGACAGATCAGTGGTGAGGCCCAGACCAAGAGCAGCCAGGGTCGGCCTAACCATGCCCTCCCTTGAATTTGCGGTCCCCTCGGGCCGGCCTCCCCCCTCGAGATGGTGATCCCCCTGAAATCGGGTTCCACCGGCCCGAATCCTCACTCCCCCCGGTCCGTCCCCATTCCGGCCTGGCCTTCCCACCAGTGCTGGACTCCCCCGGATCGGGCCCGTTAGGTCGACCCCCTCCCCTTGCCCTCCAATTATGATCAACAAAGTTAAATATAACAATAAATGTGCGCAATATAACCTCGTCGTTGACGCGCCATTAAACCAAACTAATCTTAAATGTACAAGGAAGGTAACGTTAAAATTTTGTGTTTTTTGAAATGTTGCTTGCAATCTAGTTTAATGAAATTGTTATTGTTATTTTAATTTTTATATTTTAATCCAAAAAGAGATCTGATTGCTTTTCTTTGCATTACAAATATTCTGGGTGCATCTGTAGAGTTGCCCCAGAATTGTATTCCGTAGCGCAGATGAGATTCAATGTTTGCATGATAGACTGGTTTTGCAGTTTTTGTGTTTGTTAAGTTTACAATAGTTTTTAGAGAGAAATATGCCGAATTAAGTCTACTTCGTAATTTGTCACAATGACTTCTCCAGTTAAAATTTTTATCTATAATGATTCCAAGAAATTTGGTTTTGTCTACAGATTTTAGTTCACAGTTCTTGTTCTTGTTTGAAATTTCTATATTTATATTTAATGGTGTTTCATTATATGTAATTTTTTAATTTAAAGTGCATGAAGTTAGTCTTTTCTTCTTGAATAAGCAGATGGTTATCGTAGAACCATTGTGTTGCATTTTCAAGTGTATTTTTGGCATTTTCTTGAAGATTTAGTTTTGTTTTACCCGTAATTGTGATATTTGTATCGTCTGCATATATTTCTGAATAAGCTACTGTGTCTGGAAAGTCATTAATGTAAATTATAAACAACAATGGACCTAAAATAGAACCTTGCGGAACACCATTTTTTATTGTTTCGGGATTTGACATATGTTTTAATTCGCGTCTGTTCTCATCTATGTGTACTATTTCTACCTGTTGGATTCTATCTGCCATATATGATTTGAGTAAGTTTAGGGCAGGACCCCTAACTCTAATATTCTAGCTTGTTTAATAATATTTCATGGTTAATACTGTCAAAAGCTTTAGTTAAGTCTCAAAAAACACCAATTGAAGTGCAGGAACTATAGTTCCTAGGGAAACTTAGGGTAACCTAATCCCCATAAAAAACACTCCGTGTAAAAATACCAGCCAAGTCTATTCAACTATAAAAAAATATAGGAAATCTAAAAAAATCAGCACTGAAAAGTAGTGATATCAAAAAATGGGCCAAGTCAAAACATGATTTTAAAAACCGAAATATACTTGGCGCATCGTGTATAAATAATATAGATGCCAAAAATCAAATGTAAATTTAAATATAAATAATATACCTTAATGTCCTAAAAAAAACGATGCGCCAAGTATATTTCGGTTTTTAAAATCATGTTTTGACTTGGCCCATTTTTTGATATCACTACTTTTCAGTGCTGAACTTTTTAGATTTCCTATATTTTTTTTATAGTTGAAGAGACTTGGCTGGTATTTTTACACGGAGTGTTTTTTATGGGGATATCACTCCTTTTTTTAGATGATTTTCACACTTGTAACACAAATCGGATCAACAATGACTTATTCCTTTAAAAAAATTAGCCATTTTCGATTTGGTTACTAAGAAAACATGCGTTTGGTACTAAATAATGCTTAAAATGATATTCCATGAGGAATAGCGAAAGCTTCGTTCCAATCGGTCCAGCCGTTTTCGAGATATGGCATCACTTCCGGTTAACAAAATGGCGACTGAAATCACTGCCACCAAGAATTAATTTATATAAATGTTTTGTATCATTATAAGACTTCTGGATATGTAGTTATTGCAGTAAGAGGTGATTAAAGTCTGATTTTTTATTTTTATGACGTCATTTCCGGTTTTGGTAATAGTAAATGTATATTTCGACTATTGATATTTCATATACAGGACCGTCTGAATCGATTGGCGCAAATTTCGTTCCGATCGGTTTAGCCGTTCTCGAGATATGACGTCACTTCCGGTTTCAAAATGGCGGCACAAAAAATTTGTAAGGGCAAGGTATCTTCAGGCAGACGAGCTGTATATGTGGTGAAAATGTCGGGTAAATTGACCCAGCCGTTTAGGCTGTGGCGGAGACCGCGGAATTTATTGGAAGATGATTAAGAATAATAATCATCTGAAGAAAGCCGTACAATTTCACTGTTTTCACGGTCCTCTAGCTCGCAAACGGCATAACTTATTGTTCCATTTTTAAGATCCAGTAGGCCGAAAATGCCACTTTGATGCTTACAGTAAAAGTGGGTTGCTCCAGCCTTTAGGTTTGAATGGTATGTTTTGTGAGAGTGTGCGCGCCGTACGACTTGGCTGGCGTGGAGCGACCGCTCCACTAGATGAGTTCCTTCATATTTAGGAACTGGGGAACTAAAAAGTGCATCATGTAGGTAGGTTTTTTGCTTTGCTTACTCAATTTACAGACCCAGGTAATTAAAAAGAATCTGGATGGTTTTTGGAGGGCAATGTAACTTAAAAGGAACTTAGTTCCTTACGGGTAACTTTCCCGTTCCTTTATGTGAAAGGAACTAGGAACTAGAAATATAGTTCCTTTTTTGAGGCTATCCCAACAATTGGTTTTATCCTATACAATTAGGTACTTAGATATCATAGCTACGATTTTGGCATTTATACCTATAAGTTAATATTGTCTTAATTTCTCCAAACGCAAGATGGGATGTTTCAGAGCTCTGGTCTGGGCTTCTCCGTGTACGCGAGTGAGTGGCTGACAGCGAGGGAGGGATTCAAGCGCTCGATGATGATCATGATCGCGCGCAGTGAGAAGCCCGTTGTGCTGCGCGGAATGGGGATACCGTTGTCGCTGCGCACGTTCAGAGCGGTGAGTAGGTAGCGTGGAGCATGCGCACGTTCAGAGCGGTGAGTGGTAGCGTGGAGCATGCGCACGTTCAGAGCGGTGAGTAGGTAGCTTAGAGCATGCGCACGTTCAGAGCGGTGAGTAGGTAGCGTGGAGCATGCGCACGTTCAGAGCGGTGAGTAGGTAACGTGGAGCATGCGCACGTTCAGAGCAGTGAGTAGGTAGCGTGGAGCATGCGCACGTTCAGAGCGGTGAGTAGGTAGCTTAGAGCATGCGCACGTTCAGAGCGGTGAGTAGGTAGCGTGGAGCATGCGCACGTTCAGAGCGGTGAGTAGGTAGCGTGGAGCATGCGCACGTTCAAGCGGTGAGTAGGTAGCGTGGAGCATGCGCACGTTCAGAGCGGTGAGTAGGTAGCGTGGAGCATGCGCACGCTCAGAGCGGTGAGTAGGTAGCGTGGAGCATGCGCACGTTCAGAGCGGTGAGTAGGTAGCGTGGAGCATGCGCACGTTCAAGCGGTGAGTAGGTAGCGTGGAGCATGCGCACGTTCAGAGCGGTGAGTAGGTAACGTGGAGCATGCGCACGTTCAGAGTGGTGAGTAGGTAGCGTGGAGCATGCGCATGTTCAGAGCGGTGAGTAGCTAGCGTGGAGCATGCGCACGTTCAGAGCGGTGAGTAGGTAGCGTGGAGCATGCGCACGTTCAGAGCGGTGAGTAGGTAGCGTGGAGCATGCGCACGTTCAGAGCGGTGAGTAGGTAACGTGGAGCATGCGCACGTTCAGAGCGGTGAGTAGGTAGCGTGGAGCATGCGCACGTTCAGAGCGGTGAGTAGCTAGCGTGGAGCATGCGCACGTTCAGAGCGGTGAGTAGGTAGCGTGGAGCATGCGCACGTTCAGAGCGGTGAGTAGGTAGCGTGGAGCATGCGCACGTTCAGAGCGGTGAGTAGGTAGCGTGGAGCATGGGCACGTTCAAGCGGTGAATAGGTAGCGTGGAGCATGCGCACGTTCAGAGCGGTGAGTAGGTAGCTTAGAGTATGGGCACGTTCAGAGCGGTGAGTAGGTAGCGTGGAGCATGCGCACGTTCAGAGCGGTGAGTAGGTAGCGTGGAGCATGGGCACGTTCAGAGCGGTGAGTAGGTAGCGTGGAGCATGCGCACGTTCAGAGCGGTGAGTAGGTAGCGTGGAGCATGCGCACGTTCAGAGCGGTGAGTAGGTAGCTTAGAGTATGGGCACGTTCAGAGCGGTGAGTGGTAGCGTGGAGCATGGGCACGTTCAGAGCGGTGAGTGGTAGCGTGGAGCATGCGCACGTTCAGAGCGGTGAGTAGGGGGCGTGGAGCATGCGCACGTTCAGAGCGGTTGCCACGCCGGCGTCGTCGCCTCGGGCAGAAATAACCAGTGCCGGGCTAGCAACAGCTGGAGATGGGTGTGGGCGGGTGATCTCGTGGTAGTTGACAAAGAGAGAGACACGACATGAGCGAGAGCAATAGGATCAGAACTAGGTGCTAGACTATCAAGACATAAGGCTGTGATGTCCAGTTGACATTAATTATGGTTTTATTACATAACCTCAAGTGAGGAAGAAATGAACAGTCAAATAAACACAACATACAAATGATCAGAATGAGATAACAGATTACCGGGGGTTTGACCTCCTCGCGTAAATGGACTCTGTGTACAACACAGGTCGTAACCTCATCAGCTGTGTGCCTGGAGGCAACACAACACATGTATAATAAATAATAAATATAATATAATAATAAACTCTTTACTTACACTCCTCCGTGATAAGATGCTCGCCGAATTACTTCGGACATTTACTTAAATAGAACTCGTACAGACGACGTTCTAAGATTACTGGACTTACTTAATACAATGTTGAATTTAGATAGGTTTGATGATCCGAAAAGGGTGCCCTTTCCCTGACTGCCTGACTCTCCGCGGAGACAATCCAAGTGTGGCCACACTTGATTGCAATACAAAAACTACGCAACGACAAAATACATTAACTACTCTATTTCAAGTAGGCCACAGGGGCACAATAATGATTCTGTTAACAAAGCTCAAGATTGAACCTGCAAGTAGGGGCTGGACGACCAGTCGCACTACGTTATATCCGCTACAACTTAGCGTGGTTACAATCTACATTTAAACACTACTCACGCGGCGATGTGAAGTCGACGACGGTCAGCCAGAGAAAGAGAATGAGCTCAGGTCGCCGATCCGCGAACTCGACTATCATTGACCATTGCGCATGACATCTTTTCTGCTCTAGGCGACCCTCCAAATATGGGTACAAATGCCGGCTAATGGTAACGACTTGACGTTGGCGCCAGCGCCGAATTCAAACCGTTACAATTCCCCGTTAACCCCAACAAAAAGAAAATACAATTTTCTTTTTCTTCGAGTTCTGCTTACAAGCTAACTATCATAATAACTACGCAAATCCTTGATGTGCCAGGTTCCGATGTCGCGTCCATCGAGGTCCTTGAGACGGTAGATCAGCGGTGACGTTTTCTTGCTGATCTCGAACGGTCCTTCGTATCGAGGCGCTAGCTTGGCTGCATAGTTGTCGGCAGCGTTGGACAAGTGGAAGTCTCTCTTCAAGACTCGGTCGCCAACATGGAATTCCAGCGGGCGTCGTCGGAGGTTGTATCTCACGGCGTTTTGCTGATGGGCGCGTTTCAAACGAGCGCGAATATCTGTAAAAATAGATTTTAGTCCTTGCATCTTGTCAACACGGTCCGCGACAATTTCCGCCATATCAATGCGTCGGTGGTCTGTACCACACAAAATTAATTCACGACCAAAGTTAACGTATGCCGGTGTATAGCCAGTTACTTCATTCACTGCTGTACGTAGGGCACAACCTATTTTCGGCACATTCTTGTCCCATAGCTTATGATTGTCGGTGATGTATGATCTCAGCATACCTAGAACAGTACGATTAGTGCGTTCCGTCGGATTCGCTTGCAGCTCTCCAAGCAGGATAACGTTCGGGATAGGTAGTGACTAAGTCCATGGTCTTCCGGTACCACGGGTCAATGACTGGATTCGGGAAGTTTACAAGAGCTAAATGCTCAAGAGGAGCACGGGACAAAAAGTCAGCCACCACGTTGTCCTTGCCTTTTCGATGAACAATCGAAAAATTAAACTGTTGAAGGCGAATCACCCAACGGGCTAAACGGCCATGGGGGTCCTTAAGATTATGGAGCCACAGAAGACTTGCGTGGTCAGTATGGACGGTGAAGGTGTAACCTTCAAGGTAAGGTCTCCACTTTTCCACTGCCCACAGCACGGCGAGACACTCCAGCTCCGTCGCTGAAAACTTTTTCTCGGATTGCGTGAGGGTTTTGCTAGCATAAGCAATGACGCGCTCTCCCTCGGGGAAAATCTGGTAGAGAACTGCACCAAGTCCAACTCCGGATGCGTCGGTCTGAACTTGAAAAGGAATTGAAAAATCTGGGCACGAAAGAATGGGCGCTTCTATGAGCAAGTTCTTGACGTCGTTGAAGGCACGGTCGGCTGCGTCGGTCCAAAGAAACTTCTGATTCTTTCTCTGCATGGAGGTGAGAGGTTCCAGGCGAGTTGCAAAGTCTGGAATGAACCTGCGATACCACGAAGCTACTCCAACAAATCGTCGGACCTCCTTCACGTTGGTCGGCGTCGGAACATTGAGAATGGCTGCGACTTTGTCGGGATTCACTCGAAGACCTCGAGCGTCGATAACATAGCCTAAAAATCTTAATGAGGAGCGACAAAACTCACACTTCTCTCCATTCAGGGTGAGACCAGCGGCAATCAGTCTCTTGAACACGCGGTCCAGTATATTATAATGCTGTTCAAATGTTTGAGTGGCCACAACTATGTCGTCCAGATACACGAATAGGAAGGGTTCCAAATCGTGTCCTAACACGTTGTCGATCAATCTCTGCCACGTAGCTGGTGAATTGTGGAGTCCCATAGGCATCTTCTTGAACTGGAATAGGCCACGACCGGGGACGGTGAAAGCGGTCTTGTCTCGGCTGCCTTCTTCGAGGGGTACCTGCCAGTACGCACTCTTGATGTCCAGGGACGATAGGAAGCGAGCATTTCTCAATCGGTCCAGAATCTGGGATACAAACGGAAGCGGATATGCGTCCTTCTTACTAAGGGCGTTGACCTGGCGAAAGTCTACACAGACACGGTACTTTCCATTGGGTTTCTCGACAAGTCGGATAGGAGATGACCAACTACTCGTCGACGGTTCAACCACGTCGTCGGCTAACATCTGGTCTAATTCTTTGTTGAGGATCTCTTGTATGATCGGGGACACGGGATAATATCTTTGTTTAACTGGTACGGCCTGACCTGTGTCAATGCGATGCTCCACCATCGTTGTAACGCCTAACTGGCTTCCCATGCGCTGAAGGTGTCGAGATGTGAGGTCTTTCAGGCGTCGCTGTTGGTCGGCAGTTAACGTGTCACGGTCCTGTAGGATCGGTGCTGAGTCGATCGCGTTGCAGATCTCCGTCGAAGTGGCGAAGGTCCAGGTGCCAGCAGCAAGATCGGGCATCAACTGCATTGCTTTCCAGAAGTCCGTTCCAAGTACTAGAAGAGCGGTCACTTGAGGTACAACAAGTATAGGTAACGTACATACATGGCCGTATAATTCTATCGGGGTGTCCATCACTCCTTCTACTTTACATGGGTTGCCATTAGCCACGGATACTACTTGTCGTGCATGTCGGTTAATGCGAAGGCCTAACTCTTGAAGAATCTTCCACCCTTGGGCACCTACAATGGTTCGACTAGAACCTGAGTCCAAAAGTCCCAACAATGGATAACCAAATACTTTCACTTCAAGATGGGGTCTTGCATCATTGTCAGATTTAAGCAACAGATAATTTAAATAAATATAAGGAATAATGTTATTCTTCCGGGTCGCTGAAACAGAGGGAAGCGGAGGCGACCTTACTGTCGATTCCCGGTTCGGTTTCCCTGTTTGCATCGGCAGGTGGTGCACTGGTATCGGAGAATTCCTGGTTGACCACACCCAAAACAGAATCGCGTCAACTTATCTTGGCACGTACGGTATCTATGTCCTTCTTGTGAGCAATTCCAGCATTTGGCACGTATGCTCTTGGTCTCCATAGCGGCTATCGGGTGGCGCTGCGGTTTCCTAGGGGAAACATAACCCAAGTCGGGTTCCAATAAATGGTTTACTGGCGGCGGACGAAATTGCTCGACTTGCGTCTTCGCAAACTCGAGGGATTTACACATTGTGCGCAGCTGATCCACCGTCTTTGGCTTCTCCAAACTTAACTTTTCTAAGAAATACGGATGAACATTTTTCCTGATCGTCGCCAAGCGGTCCTGGTCGGAAACTGTTACTGAGAGACGGGAGAATAGCGTATTCATGACAGCAAAATACACTCCTACACTCTCATAATCTCCTTGGGTTCGAGAACGGATCTCGTCGTAAAGGCGGTCATCGTAGTCGGCTGGCTGGTACTCGGTACGCAAAGCACGACCGAGGTCGTCCCACGAAGTCAGAGTCGATCGGACTGCACGGAACCAAAGCCGGGCCTGACCTTCAAAGAAGTCTATGGCCTCCTTGAACAAGTCCTCCTTAGTCGCGTTCCTGGCCACCATGACATCCTGCACCTTTTCTAGAAAACCACTAACACTAGAACCGGAGCCATCACCAGAGAACTTTATTCCCCATTCCATGATCGGCTTCATCTTCTTCAGCGCAGGTTTCGGTTTCGGCGGTAATGACGTATTCATGGCGTCGTACTCGTCAACAGCGTCTCGTACTATCTGAAAATCAGACTTGGCCTTTGCCAATGATCGCGTCAGAATGTCCTTGGCGGCTACGACGTCGTTCTCGGCGTTCGTCACCAACGCTAACCGTCGAGTTAAACCAGTTAGTTTAATGTCAATTGACCGACATTGTGTGTTATCACCATCAAAGTTGTCGATCAAGGTCACTACAGTTTGCAGGCGCTCGCTTAAAGCATGAATTTCTTCTAACGACTCGGCTTCGTCCATGATGAAAAGATTACGTAACAGGGATAAATAATGACTGAACGATACAGCTCACCAGTATTCACGGCGTGTTCACGTAACTCGAAGGTCAAACGTATCTCGAGGTAATCACAGAGATCTGAAGGTCAAACAAGCGTCTGAAGGTCGTTGTTGTCCCACGTCGATTTTGGATTTGAGCACCAAAATGCCAACGTTCGGGCTCCACACATCGCGTCTTGATCACCAGGCCCCACGTTGTGTGCGCCAAAATGCCACGCCGGCGTCGTCGCCTCGGGCAGAAATAACCAGTGCCGGGCTAGCAACAGCTGGAGATGGGTGTGGGCGGGTGATCTCGTGGTAGTTGACAAAGAGAGAGACACGACATGAGCGAGAGCAATAGGATCAGAACTAGGTGCTAGACTATCAAGACATAAGGCTGTGATGTCCAGTTGACATTAATTATGGTTTTATTACATAACCTCAAGTGAGGAAGAAATGAACAGTCAAATAAACACAACATACAAATGATCAGAATGAGATAACAGATTACCGGGGGTTTGACCTCCTCGCGTAAATGGACTCTGTGTACAACACAGGTCGTAACCTCATCAGCTGTGTGCCTGGAGGCAACACAACACATGTATAATAAATAATAAATATAATATAATAATAAACTCTTTACTTACACTCCTCCGTGATAAGATGCTCGCCGAATTACTTCGGACATTTACTTAAATAGAACTCGTACAGACGACGTTCTAAGATTACTGGACTTACTTAATACAATGTTGAATTTAGATAGGTTTGATGATCCGAAAAGGGTGCCCTTTCCCTGACTGCCTGACTCTCCGCGGAGACAATCCAAGTGTGGCCACACTTGATTGCAATACAAAAACTACGCAACGACAAAATACATTAACTACTCTATTTCAAGTAGGCCACAGGGGCACAATAATGATTCTGTTAACAAAGCTCAAGATTGAACCTGCAAGTAGGGGCTGGACGACCAGTCGCACTACGTTATATCCGCTACAACTTAGCGTGGTTACAATCTACATTTAAACACTACTCACGCGGCGATGTGAAGTCGACGACGGTCAGCCAGAGAAAGAGAATGAGCTCAGGTCGCCGATCCGCGAACTCGACTATCATTGACCATTGCGCATGACATCTTTTCTGCTCTAGGCGACCCTCCAAATATGGGTACAAATGCCGGCTAATGGTAACGACTTGACGTTGGCGCCAGCGCCGAATTCAAACCGTTACACGGTGAGTAGGTAGCGTGGAGCATGCGCACGTTCAGAGCGGTGAGTAGGTAGCGTGGAGCATGCGCACGTTCAGAGCGGTGAGTAGGTAGCGTGGAGCATGCGCACGTTCAGAGCGGTGAGTAGGTAGCGTGGAGCATGCGCACGTTCAGAGCGGTGAGTAGGTAACGTGGAGCATGCGCACGTTCAAGCGGTGAGTTGGTAGCGTGGAGCATGGGCACGTTCAGAGCGGTGAGTAGGTAGCGTGGAGCATGCGCACGTTCAGAGCGGTGAGTAGGTAGCGTGGAGCATGCGCACGTTCAGAGCGGTGAGTAGGTAACGTGGAGCCTGCGCACGTTCAGAGCGGTGAGTAGCTAGCGTGGAGCATGGGCACGTTCAGAGCGGTGAGTAGGTAGCGTGGAGCATGCGCACGTTTAAGCGGTGAGTAGGTAGCGTGGAGCATGGGCACGTTCAGAGCGGTGAGTAGGTAACGTGGAGCATGCGCACGTTCAGAGCGGTGAGCAGGTAGCTTAGAGCATGGGCACGTTCAGAGCGGTGAGTAGGTAGCGTGGCGCATGCGCACGTTCAGAGCGGTGAGTAGGTAGCGTGGAGCATGCGCACGTTCAGAGCGGTGAGTAGGTAGCGTGGAGCATGCGCACGTTCAGAGCGGTGAGTAGGTAGCGTGGAGCATGCGCACGTTCAGAGCGGTGAGTAGGTAGCGTGGAGCATGCGCACGTTCAGAGCGGTGAGTAGGTAGCGTGGAGCATGCGCACGTTCAGAGCGGTGAGTAGGTAGCGTGGAGCATGCGCACGTTCAGAGCGGTGAGTAGGTAGCGTGGAGCATGCGCACGTTCAAGCGGTGAGTAGGTAGCGTGGAGCATGCGCACGTTCAGAGCGGTGAGTAGGTAGCGTGGAGCATGCGCACGTTCAGAGCGGTGAGTAGGTAACGTGGAGCATGCACACGTTCAGAGCGGTGAGCAGGTAGCGTGGAGCATGCGCTTGTTCAGAGCGGTGAGTAGGTAGCGTGGAGCATGCGCACGTTCAGAGCGGTGAGTAGGTAGCGTGGAGCATGCGCATGTTCAAGCGGTGAGTAGGTAGCGTGGAGCATGCGCACGTTCAGAGCGGTGAGTAGGTAGCGTGGAGCATGCGCACGTTCAGAGCGGTGAGTAGGTAGCGTGGAGCATGCGCACGTTCAGAGCAATGAGTAGGTAGCGTGGAGCCTGCGCACGTTCAGAGCGGTGAGTAGGTAGCGTGGAGCATGCGCACGTTCAGAGCGGTGAGTAGGTAGCGTGGAGCATGCGCACGTTCAGAGCGGTGAGTAGGTAACGTGGAGCATGCGCACGTTCAGAGCGGTGAGTAGGTAGCGTGGAGCATGCGCACGTTCAGAGCGGTGAGTAGGTAGCGTGGCGCATGCGCACGTTCAGAGCGGTGAGTAGGTAGCGTGGCGCATGCGCACGTTCAGAGCGGTAGTAGGTAGCGTGGAGCATGCGCACGTTCAGAGCGGTGAGTAGGTAGCGTGGCGCATGCGCACGTTCAGAGCGGTGAGTAGGTAGCGTGGCGCATGCGCACGTTCAGAGCGGTAGTAGGTAGCGTGGAGCATGCGCACGTTCAGAGCGGTGAGTAGGTAACGTGAGCCTGCGCACGTTCAGAGCGGTGAGTGGTAGCGTGGAGCATGCGCACGCTCAGAGCGGTGAGTAGGTAGCGTGGAGCATGGGCACGTTCAGAGCGGTGAGTAGGTAGCTTAGAGTATGGGCACGTTCAGAGCGGTGAGTAGGTAGCGTGGAGCATGGGCACGTTCGGAGCGGTGAGTGGTAGCGTGGAGCATGCGCTTGTTCAGAGCGGTGAGTAGGTAACGTGGAGCCTGCGCACGCTCAGAGCGGTGAGTAGGTAGCGTGGAGCATGGGCACGTTCAGAGCGGTGAGTAGGTAGCGTGGAGCATGCGCACGTTCAGAGCGGTGAGTAGGTAACGTGGAGCCTGCGCACGTTCAGAGCGGTGAGTAGGTAGCGTGGAGCATGCGCACGTTCAGAGCGGTGAGTAGGTAGCGTGGAGCCTGCGCACGTTCAGAGCGGTGAGTAGGTAACGTGGAGCCTGCGCACGTTCAGAGCGGTGAGTAGGTAACGTGAGCCTGCGCACGTTCAGAGCGGTGAGTGGTAGCGTGGAGCATGCGCACGCTCAGAGCGGTGAGTAGGTAGCGTGGAGCATGGGCACGTTCAGAGCGGTGAGTAGGTAGCTTAGAGTATGGGCACGTTCAGAGCGGTGAGTAGGTAGCGTGGAGCATGGGCACGTTCGGAGCGGTGAGTGGTAGCGTGGAGCATGCGCTTGTTCAGAGCGGTGAGTAGGTAACGTGGAGCCTGCGCACGTTCAGAGCGGTGAGTAGGTAACGTGGAGCCTGCGCACGTTTAGAGCGGTGAGTAGGTAGCGTGGAGCATGCGCACGTTCAGAGCGGTGAGTAGGTAGCGTGGAGCCTGCGCACGTTCAGAGCGGTGAGTAGGTAGCGTGGAGCCTGCGCACGTTCAGAGCGGTGAGTGGTAGCGTGGAGCATGCGCTTGTTCAGAGCGGTGAGTAGGTAACGTGGAGCCTGCGCACGTTCAGAGCGGTGAGTAGGTAACGTGGAGCATGGGCACGTTCAGAGCGGTGAGTAGGTAGCGTGGAGCATGCGCACGTTCAGAGCGGTGAGTAGGTAGCGTGGAGCATGCGCACGTTCAGAGCGGTGAGTAGGTAACGTGGAGCATGCGCACGTTCAGAGCGGTGAGTAGGTAGCTTAGAGTATGGGCACGTTCAGAGCGGTGAGTAGGTAACGTGGAGCCTGCGCACGTTCAGAGCGGTGAGTAGGTAGCGTGGAGCATGCGCACGTTCAGAGCGGTGAGTAGGTAGCGTGGAGCATGCGCACGTTCAGAGCGGTGAGTAGGTAACGTGGAGCCTGCGCACGTTCAGAGCGGTGAGTAGGTAACGTGGAGCCTGCGCACGTTCAGAGCGGTGAGTAGGTAGCTTAGAGTATGGGCACGTTCAGAGCGGTGAGTGGTAGCGTGGAGCATGCGCATGTTCAGAGCGGTAGTAGGTAGCGTGGAGCATGCGCATGTTCATAGGGTGAGCATAGTACTCTGACTTTTAGAAAAAATACTAATTGCATTTTAAGTCTGTTAAAAAAAATGAACTTCATGATTTTTGTCATGGTTTGATCTGTTTGAGCAAATTGGCGGATGTTGGATCAGAAAAACTAAAATTTGGAACAAAGCTTCTATTACAGCAATCATCAGAATATTTTAAAATAGTTACCTGATTTTCGATAGTTAACAAATTCGCAATAACAGCTGCGATACTGATGACATTGAAAGCGTTATTCAAATTTGTAAGATATTATACTAAAAATTACTTTGTGGGAAAAAAATTGTTGAATGGTTGTATTGTAACCAATTAAAGTGTTCACACATTATTGTACTTGTTTCCAGTTATTCGAATCGAGTATGGACTTACAGGAGCTTGATCTTTGTTCCCAGGTCACCAAGGTGGCGTATTATTTACACGCATTGCTGATCAACATCTACTTCGAGAAGAAACTGAACGAGAAAAAACACTGAATCGAACCAATTGAATGATGTTCGAGGCGAACACTTTCATTTCATTGAATCTCTTGACAATTAATTAAGATGAATGCCAAATTTTACTTTACTCCGATGTTCAAAACATGAAATGTAGACGCCAACATTCGTCGACTTATCAACCTATCAATATATTCTATGGCCCATAACTTCATATTCGACTAATGGCGGATCTCGATATGGGTGGGAGATTTTGTATATAATTTGGAAAATTCAGATGATAAACTTATCATCTTTGTGGATTGTGATCCGTATCAATTGTTTAGTATTAATATAGTATATTTAGTATTTTAGTATTAATATCTCATTGCTATTGTATGGATTGTGATATCAATAATTTTTTGGAAATATTATGTAAGTAGTTTGTATTAATCTTTATATCTTATCTCATAGCTGTTGTATGGATTGTGATATAATTTGTTTGGAAATATGTAAGTAGTTTGTATTAATCTTAATATCTCATAGCTGTTGTATGGATTGTGATATAATTTGTTTGGAAATATGTAAGTATACCTAGTTTGTATTAATCTTAATATATCATAGCTGTTGTATGGATTATTGTGATATAATTTGTTTGGAAATATGTAAGTAGTTTGTATTAATCTTAATATCTCATAGCTACAGTTGTATGGATTGTGATATAATTTGTTTGGAAATATGTAAGTACCTAGTTTGTATTAATCTTAATATATCATAGCTGTTGTATGGATTATTGTGATATAATTTGTTTGGAAATATGTAAGTAGTTTGTATTAATCTTAATATCTCATAGCTACAGTTGTATGGATTGTGATATAATTTGTTTGGAAATATGTAAGTAGTTTGTATTAATCTTCTCATAGCTGTTGTATGGATTATTGTTATATAATTTGTTTGGAAATATGTAAGTAGTTTGTATTAATCTTAATATCTCATAGCTGTTGTATGGATTGTGATATAATTTGTTTGGAAATATGTAAGTAGTTTGTATTAATCTTAATATCTCATAGCTGTTGTATGGATTGTGATATAATTTGTTTGGAAATATGTAAGTAGTTTGTATTAATCTTCTCATTACTGTTGTATGGATTGTGAATTCAAGTGTTAATAGCAGGGTGCTCCGGACACGGAAAGCTAGTAGGTATTGGAGAAGAATATACCTAAAATTCAATGATTTCTTTGTTTGATTTCTGCAAAGGACGGTACACTCAATAAAACATAAAACGGTATTTGAACGAAATGGATTGGCTGAGGTTCCATGACAATCAAATAATATTGCTTATATAATTAATAATTACATTTGATCATAATTTCTAGCTTATGTCGTATACTTCAAGCATTTGCAATGAATAAAATAAAATAATATGCTCCTTGTGTTTATTATGATTTTACTCCCAAAGTACATCCAAAACCGGTCTATTATACCCTAATAGTGTAGAAGTATGGGCCATAATTGAGCGAGCGTAGCGAGCGTCACCACGGTACTCTTATGGCACTTTCTCTGTGTGTTTTTTTTTTTTTTTTGTTTGTTTGTTTGTTTTTTTGTTGTTTTTTTGCCTGCACTGCCCAGGTCAAACCGCACAACCAATCGATCTGAAATTTTGTACACATACTAACGTATTCTATGCGATCCCTGGGATCTTTTCTGAACAATATCCTGTGATTGGTTCAAATTTTATAAAAATTATCTTTCGATTGGTTGGTTCGATCAATTTGAAATTTAGCAAAGTCATTGCAACCAACATTGTACCCAATCAAAAAAAAATTCAGCCAAATCCTCCAATTGGTTCAAATTTGAAACCATTTTTCCTGTGATTTTTGAAATTTAAACTGGAACCGATTGACCGACCAACTAAAAACTTCGCATGGTCATTGGTACCAACATTTAAGGTATTTTTGCCAATTTTCACTCTAATATGTCGTTATTTTCAAAAGTTTTTGTCATTTTAGGGACTTTTTGCGTGTTGGCTGTCAAATTCACGGCGACTTCGAATCTACAAGGCAAGGTTGTTAGAGCAGAAAGTTTTAAACGATATGAAACTAATATTGACCGTTCAACAGATTGATCTGATATTGTGTACACACTAATATCATATATGAGTGGTCCCAGGTATATTTTTTGAACGAGATCCTGTGATTTTTGAAAATTAACAAGGAACCGTTCAATCATAAAGGTTTAATCGATCAACTTAAAACTTAGCAAGGATTGGCAACTTAAAACTTAGCAAGGATTGGCACCAATATTTTTCATTTGTATACTTAATTTAAAACGGCCTATAGCCACACCACCATTTGACCTATCAAATGGTCTTCGATTAATCTGATCAATCAAACTCATATTTTGCATGGTCGTTCAGACCAACATTGTCTCTTATTTTACAAATTTTCAGCCCTACCAGTCAAATACATAGATGCACTTATTGACAGTTTTAATAACTGTCAGAAATGACATTTCAAAACAGAAATTCCACTGCATTCTGGGTTGCTCTATGTAGCAAAGCAAAGTTTATAGATGGCTATTCTCAATATCAAGTAAGACAGATTCTTTTCTTAGTTGATCATATTGCAATACATAATGTAGTCAAAATGTAATGTATGTATTTCATATACATTGGTATAGGTATACCTTATCTAAAATAATTTATTTTACGATATGGATTGTGTTTCACAGTTATGAAAACGACGTTTTGACTAGATAACATCATATTTTACACATTTCCAGCCCAATCGGTCAAGAATTTACAGACTTGTTGCTGTTTTAAGTGTTTGAATATCTGTCCAAAGAGATTGATGGAAAAATATCAGTACAATAATATGTTATTAAATTGATCCAGAATGTTTATGAAAAGTTGCAGGGAAAATTGGTAATAAATAATGTATAGTTAGTTATCTTTGATTGAATGGATCGTGCTATGATTGGCGATGTCGTGCGTGTCGGTGCTCGCTCATCAACGCGTTACACCGAGCGTTTTCCTAGTTCAATACCTATCTATGCATGTTATTTACCTACCTAATGCCACAAAAAACTAATGCGCCATACATTTTTTGATTTTTTTTTAAATAAAGTTTTAAATTTGCCAATTTTTTGATATCACTTTTTCTTCTATTTTTTCTTAGTTGAAGAGACTTGGCTGGTATTTTTATACAGAGTGCTTTTTATGGGGATATCAATCTCTTTTTAGTACAATACGTAGGTACCTTTGACCTACGGTGCCTTTGGTGCCTTTGATTACAGGTCACATTTTTTCTTCGATTGAGTTGAAATTGTTGCACACATGGTTGGACTATCGGGCGTTGGAGACCCTTATTTTATTGAAATCCGTTGATTGGTTCATATTTAAAAACAAATATCTTCCGATATGGGCGGATTACCCATACTTAGGCATGCAGCGCCATCTTTCAGGGCGCGGCGCCGACAAATAAATGCCCAATTAATAATTATGATAAAAAAATCATAAACAAACTATCAATACAAAGTAATATGAAAATGTGGTAACTTGTGTCAAGACAATAATTATAAGTTCTATTTCAGTCATTTTAATGTAATGGGAAGGGGGGAAGGGGTAAAAGATTTCCCCCCACGCAAGAGGCAGCTGGTTCCTAGCTTGAGTTGAGGTAACTTGAGGTATACAAAAAGACCTGCTGTGCGTAGCGTCTAACGCCTTCTTCTTCATTCTCGCCTCAGTTTATGTGATTACATCACTAAAAATTCACAAATTTTCTCCATAGAAGATAGACTTATCAAATTTTTCTCACATGTGAAAACTGATTGAACAGAGTATATTTTAGTAGGTACCTACCTACTACCAATTCATTCAAATCCTGTTTTTTTCACGTTGATTATTACGATTATTGCATTGTAGATATGTCATTGTCAAAGTCCATGGTTGCTCCAAATCAATAATTCTATTTCTGTTTCTGTTTGGCTGGCTCTATTGGCACGGCAGCCGTGCCCGCAAGGGGTTCATATTCTATTTACACCAGAGTAGCCGTGTGCGCAAGAAGGCGTATTCTATTGGCACCAGAGTACACCAGAGCACGGTCGCCGTGTGCGCAAGAAGGCGTATGCTATTGACACAAGAATCCACCAGAGTTCACTCCAAGATGGCCGTCCTCTGAACAGCTGTTTTCCGGAGCCTATTTAGACTTTTTATACTAATGCAGAAGGATCGTGACAGTACAATATGTTCTGACATTTTACTATACTGAGAATCGTGGAGTTATAAAGAGGACTGGGAACATTTATTATCTAATAAAATTTCAGCTATGGGTATGATAGCTCCAGTTAAAACATCTTTGACGTCTAGATGCACTGATACGTGTCAGCCATGACTCGTATGAACATGATTCTACTTCCCCCTATAGCATAGGAGGAAGTGGATATACTACGTCACGACCCGAGTGCGGATAGGACCGGTCCCAGTAGCCCTGGATGCAAATTAAAAGACATTGTGTTTTATGTCTACTTAAGGTGCTGCAAGCGCGAGCGATTTTGCTGCTTTTTGTAGACACTTTTTGCGATACGATTGGAGAAGAAATGGGTAGACCAAATTACTTGAAATTTTAATCGTGATTAGATAAAAGACAAACTTAGGGTTATCCCTTGGTACATTTTTATTTTTTTGCTTCGTTAATTAGTAATAATTAGTGGATTTTGGGTGAAAAATTAGATATTTTCTCGTCTCCCTGGGCGCCGTAAAAAATTAAATTTCAAAAATGTGCCAAGGGATAACCCTAAGTTTGTCTTTCATCTAATCATGATTAAAATTTGAGATCAATTGGTTTACGGGTTTGGTCTCCAATCGTATCGCAAATTTCATCGTTTTGCGCGGTTTTGTTGAATAACCGGCGCCTAATTAACGATGCAATAAGCAAAAATTAAAAAGGGCTACTAATATACAATCAGTCTGATCATGTGAACATCCTGTAAAAGTTACACTCACTTATGAAACAATTTGTCTCTCTCAATTTTCTAAAACGGCCGAGCGCTTGTATCACCTTAAGTTGCAATATGGTTTCACTAGTATTTGTACTACGTGGCTGACCTAATTGCAATCAATTATTGATCAGTTCCTATACTTTTTAAACAGTCACGATTCTTCTACATTAATTTAAGTCTAAATAGGCTCCGGAAAACAGCTGTTAAGAGGACGGCCATCTTGGAGTGAACTCTGGTGTACTCTGGTGGCAATAGAATTTGAACCCCTTGTGCAAACGGCTGCCGTGTTCCGTAAAACCGTGCGCGTAAGTGAAGTCATTTAGCTGCACAGATGCGTTTAGATCGAAGTTTGGGGTCGTGACGTACAACCCTACCTAATTGTAATGATTATTGTTCAGTTCCTACACATTTCAAAACGTCACGATCCTTCTGCATTAGTATAAAAAGTCTAAATTGGCTCCGGAAAACAGCTGTTCAGAGGACGGCCATCTTGAAGTGAACTCTGGTGTACTCTGGTGTCAATAGAATTTGAACCCCTTGCGCAAACGGCTGCCGTGTTCCTATGGATTCCTATTCTATTTACACCAGAAGTAAAACCGTGCGCGTAAGTGTAGTCATTTAGCTGCACAGATGCGTTTAGATCGAAGTTTGGGGTCGTGACGTACAACCCTGACCTAATTGTAATGATTATTGTTCAGTTCCTACACTTTTCAAAACGTCACGATCCTTCTGCATTAGTATAAAAAGTCTAAATAGGCTCCAGAAAACAGCTGTTCAGAGGACGGCCATCTTGGAGTGAACTCTGGTGTACTCTGGTGGCAATAGAATTTGAACCCCTTGCGCAAACAGCCGCCCCGACTAGACCGTGAACGCTAGAAGGCAATGTTTTACAAAGTGAAAACTACTATTATAATTGTATGACGCATTTAATCTTATATTAAACAATAAAATATATGTCAAATGACCAGTAGACTGTAAATCAAGTTAATTGCAGAAGTAAAAAAGATAATCCCTGACGGGGAATCGAACCCCGATCGTCTGCGCCCTAAGCCAATGGGCTAACCAACCGGCTATTGTTGCCACTGAGGAATTGTAGCGTTAGATGTCTACTTAAGGTGGTTTGAATAGGTCAACCCAATGAATGGAAATATCAACTTTAAACATTTGTTGCTACACATTCAGAAGCCTGATGAACTTACACAATGTGTTATATCCAGCGGAATTTTACTGGCTTTTAAATGGAATAATTTTCAAAATTGTATTACCTCAAATTTTGGAGAAAATGCGTATTAAATCGACACAAATTTGACGATTTTTCAATGAAAACGCATTTTAACAGAATCCTGTGGCTCGAAAGGGCTGATTTTTTTTTTGAAGATGCATTATGATAGTCTACTGGATATAAAAGAGTTTCATATCGATAACTTTATTAGATATTAATATAATAATTGATTAGTAAGGTGTAATGCAAGTAGTATCAATTCAAGCGGCCCACTAAACATGCTAAAATCACGTCAGCCGAATTCAGGTATATTTTCGTCGCGTTGAAGGGGACGAGAATGGGGTGAGAATGTCGCTCGGCAATTATACCTGTCAGCCAGTGACAACCTGTTTCTAAGATTACAATCTTGCTTGAGGATGGTATCTTTTCTGAGTTTTAGAAGGTTTTAGATAAGGTAAGTATTCTGTAAATGTTAATTAAATTACATTTTATTCAAAAATAAATTATTTCGTATTGTCAATAATTTTTTAAATTATCAAATCAGGACTAAGACTATGGCTAAGACTTAATTTCATTAATTTCCGTATTTAAACTATTTAAACGTATTTAAACTATAATTCTGACAGTTATAAGATCAATAAAATAAATTGTTTCCAAAGGTATTTTATTGACCAATAATAAATAAATAGGTAGAGATCAGATTATGGTTTTAAAAACTTCAACATTTCGTTTTTAGAATTGGAAATTTCGCGTTTTGTGGTTTTAAGAATTGTTAATTTCGTGTTTGTTTTTAAAAAATACAGATAAACTTCAGATTATGAGTATTAGAACTCCTAGGTCCAGTGCTTATGTGACTGTTCACTTTGGTTTTTCACAATGCAAAATCAGAAATAAAATTATGATAAGCTGTTTCATGATTTTTGTTTATGTATTGCGAATGTAAAAAGACATAATGTCAACTTATTTTCACGTGATAATGCGAGTTCACTGCCACTCACACTCCCCAAGTAGTTTTCTACAAGGTCAGAGCTCTTCTGTCAATTACGCTAAAAGGGGGGGTCACTGACTGATTATAGAAATAAAAAAAGTTGAATATTGGGGTTTACCTTGGTGATCCTGAGAAAAATTAGAAAAGTAACTGCGAAATTTACAAAATGACAGGAAATAATATATTCAATTTGGTGATATTTCGCGGTAAATTTCGCGATTTAGTCAGTTTGGTGGTGTTAAGCTAAGGGTAAATTTCGCGTTTTGTCGCAACTAGATTCCAGAGTTTTTGGGCCAGAAACATGTGGAAACGCATTTATCTTCATTTACAACACGTTGAAAATTTCGCGATCACCATACCGGGTGCAGGCGCAAAAAAAACACCCTGTTTGAGAGGTCACTAGATATATCGAAACTTTCATAGATAGGATTCTGAAATTTGTACACATATTAGAAAACATACCAAAATTTCATATGTGCAAGTTTCAAAAACATTACTATTGTAGGAAAAAAGTTACAGCTGTTCAAATTTGGTTGTCAAAAAATTGATCCAGAAAACTTCCAATGGTCGGGACGCTGCTTCTTCAAAACTATACCTGTACGATATCAATCTGAAAATTTCAAATTATATTGAAAATATATTAAGATCAATTGTGTAAAAATGTCAATCAATTTGAATGAATGGAACGAAATTTATGGAATCTTGAAGTCGAGCGTAAAATCAGAATGTAGATTATTTCTAAACTTTAATTACACTCGTTATAAAAGTGAATTATTTCCCGTGCACTATTCTGTTTTCAAGATCAACTTCAAGATTCAATAACTTTCGTTCCATATTTTGATATTGATTGAAATATTTACACAATCGACCTTAATCTATTTTCAATATAATTTGAAATTTTCAGCTTGATCATACATAGTTTTGAAGAAACAGCGTCCCGGCCATTGGAGTTTTCTGGACGCGCGCTATTTGATCTCCGTATAATCAACCATAAAAAAACACTCCGTGTAAAAATACCAGCCAAGTCTCTTCAACTTAAAAAAAAAATGAAATCTAAAAATTCTGCACTGAAAAGTAGTGATATCAAAAAATTAGCCAAGTCAAAACTTTATTTAAAAATCAAAAAATACTTGGCGCATCGTGTACATAAATAGCTTGGAAGTATAAGCCAATTATAAATTATACATGAAATATACATATACATAGTATACCTATAATGCCCTAAAAAAAACGATGCGCCAAGTATTTTTTGATTTTCAAATAAAGTTTTGACTTGGCTAATTTTTTGATATCACTACTTTTCAGTGCAGAATTTTTAGATTTCATTTTTTTTTTAAGTTGAAGAGACTTGGCTGGTATTTTTACACGGAGTGTTTTTTTATGGGGATATCACTAGTTTTTTTAGTTTATTTACACAACTTTTAACACATATCGGAGCAACAATGACTAATTCCTTTAAAAAAATAGGCCATTTCCGAATTGGTTACTACGAAAAAATGTGTTTGGGGCTAAATATAAGCTTGTTTTGATATTCCATGAAGAATTGCGAAAGCATTGTTCCAATAGGTCCAGCCGTTTTCGAGATATGGCATAACTTCCGGTTTTCATAATGGCGGCTGAAATTACAGCCACCTAGAATTTATTTCTATAAATGTTATGTATCATTATAAGCCTTCTGAATTTGTAGTTATTGTAGTAAGAGTTAATTCAAGTCTGATTCTTCATTTTTATGACGTCATTTCCGGTTTCGGTAATAGTAAATGTATATTTTGACTATTGATATTCCATAAAGATGACCGTCTGAATCATTTGGCGATAGTTTTATTCCGATCGGTGTAGTCGTTTTCGAGATATGACGTCACTTCCGGTTTCAAAATGGCGCCTTCCGGTTGGTTTTATAAAAAGGCACCTCGGACGCCAAAAGTGCACATGTGGTAAAAATTTCAAGTCGATCGGTTAAGCCGTTTAGGCTGTGGCGGTGATTGCGGTGTTTCGTGATATCATCATCAGATGAAGATAGGTTTTAAAAGGGGTGTAATTTCACTGTTTTCACGGCCCTCTAGCCCACAAATGGCATTACCTATTGTTCCCAAATTTAGTATATGTTGTCAGGTGGGCCATAGCTCGAAATTAAGTTATTTCGCAACAATGTGAGATTTCCCAATTTTGAGATCCAGTAGGCCGAAAATGCCATGTTGTTGCTTACAGTAAAAGTGTTTGGTCTGCTCCTCAGTTTATTAGGCATTTACGGTATGTTGAGTGAGTGTGAGTGTATAGTACGACTTGGCTGGGTGGAGCGACCGCTCCACTAGATTTTTTGACAACCAAATTTGAACAGCTGTAACTTTTTTCCTACAATAGTAATGTTTTTGAAATTTGCACATATAAAATATTGGTATGTTTCCTAATAGGTGTATAAACTTCAGAATCCTATCTATAATAGTCTCGATATAGTGAACTCTCAAAGAGGGTGATTTTTTTGGCGCCACCCGGTATAATCGGATCTCTAATAATAGGTAACTCAAAAATTGCGCTAAAGAAAAATTAAAAAACGAACATATGTCACAATCGCATTTCTAATTACCAATTCATAAATATTTTTCGCATATTCTGAGAGGCACTTGTGTAACAATAATATCAGAAACTTATGGTCAGCTATTTGACAGATCCATACCTTTTCAGAGAGAGGGTAGAAGAGGAACTAATCATCCATTGTTTGACTTCCGTCGCTCGCGCTGACAGGTCGAGAGAAGGGGCGACGAGATCTTAATCTCTGATTCTATGCAAAACTTGCATTTACGGGGTTGATTAACTGGTCAGAGCGATGAGAAACATGACCACTCTCTAAGACGGTCTGAGCCGGACTAAATGCAAAACCCGAAATTCACCGTTATTTTCAAAATGGCGGCCTTCAGAGAACCTTAAGTTGCTATATGGTGTCACTCTAGAATTTGAACTAGGTATCTATAATGTGTTCGCAGCTCACTTGCACGGTCTACTACCGTGTCGTGTTCATAATACAAGGCCGTTTCCACACACGGTTTTACTCTGGTGTAAATAGCATACGCCTTCTTGCGCGCACGGCGAACTCTGGTGTAAATAGCATACGCCTTCTTGTTATTTTTTTAAGGTTGCCCAACTTTAGCTATCGCCAAAAAAGTGAGATTTTCCTTCATCTTCATTACAAGACTTTGTACTAAGCCACGCCCCTTTTGGCCGTGACCTGAGCCACAGCCATTATCCGCTTTGTGATACATGCAGTGGCAGAACTTTGTTTGTCTAGCCAATGGGGTGTCAGCCCAAAATACCCTTTTCCTATAATACCTAAAGTCGATAAAGAAGTTCCCCAAGGTCGCTATATTATGAAGCTCTTTGGCAGTTTTGTTATAAGTAATTGAGGTTTTAGTATTAAAATGCAATTTGTAATGTCCTTATTTTCGTACTGTCACCCCAAACTCCAAAGAGTGCAATATTAATTATTTTTGGGAAGGTTGAACGTATGACTGAGAGTAGCTAAAGGTATTAGGTGTCACGTTTTACTTCGTAGTAGATAATAGTAGACAGCTCTTCACGAAGTAAGGCTAGGTTGCCATGATGAAAGTAGGGGAATGAGCCTACTCCCAATTCCCATTGCATACAGAGGTGGTGAAACTACCCTATTGAATATTATACCGTACAATTATTTTGCGAACATGTCATGCAACTCGGTACAATAACGGAGTGTTCTCGATAAATATCTTGATCGTTTCATAACAATTTTTAATTGTCTTTCAGCGTTGCACCATTGAAAAACGCTTCTTTGTTTGGGATTTGTAACTCTGTCCTTAGTAAATGTAGACAAAGGGAGGCATCACCTCTTACCGTAATGGACCATGGTCACATTTTCTGCTGTGCCGAATGAATTTGTCTCACATTGCACCAAATCGCAGGAAAACCTAGCACAGTAGGTTCATCATATCTGCTTCATATAAAGATGTATTTTTAAAAACAAAGACAATACTTTATCGTAAACAGAATTAATCTTTATAAAAAAGCCAGTATGGTAAAGATGAGTGACCGACCTTCTACATCGATGAAAGTATTCATTGCTGCCGTTGTAGCAGTAACGAATCCTAACATAGAGCGGATGTCAATGTTACACAACATACACATAAACAATTAGGCGTCCTCACTATTATTTTTGGTAAAATTACAAGTTCATCTTAAGCCTCATTTACACGGTGCAATTTCTTGTACAACTTCTGTGCCACACTTCTGTGTCACATTTCTTGAATGGAAATTATAACATGTTTTAAGTTCTGTGACAGAAAGCTGCGTCGTGTTAATACAAAATTGTATGAAAAATGTGAATGTGACCTGACACAGAAGTTGTTCAAGAAATTGCACCGTGTAAATGGGGCTTTACAGATGATCCTAGAAATTACAGAATGTGGGGCAAGATGTATCAAATCAATTATTCTAACTGAAGTAGTTTATACATTGTGTCAATGTAATGTTGTCTCTAGTTTTGAGTTTGTAGTAAATTTTTGCCATGCAGAATTGTGCAAATTATGTTGGCAAATTATGTTTCATGCTCTGTCTAGTGTTGCTACGCAAGTGGTTCTAGAAGGCTTACAACCTTTAAAGCGAGCAGGGGTTGAGCTCACTAAGGCCCGGTTGCACCATGTCCCGATAAGTAAGATAAAGTTCACTTTAGCCTAAAGTGAACTTTAGCGGTCTAGATGGCTGTGTTTCATTGGCTGTTGCCATGGTTTCAGCCGATAAATCCTACCGCTAACTTTATCGGGACATGGTGCAACCGGGCCTAAGAGGTTTCCAAAATGCTGTTATTTCACAAAAAATCCAATCCACATATAGGGTGCTGACTACTTTAGTTGCGACGTTAAGCCGTTGACCCCCTTGGCATCTTTCATAGGAATAGGGGTTTCCTCTCCTCCCTTCTCTATGTTACATTCACACTAGTGGAACCTCGGCTCTGCTGAGGATATATAGACTTAATAATAATAGTCAACCATGTTTTTTATCAGTCTGAAAAAGTACTTTCTGTATCAGTGCAGTGTGTCTAATGATGTCCCTCTGGCCGGCCAGGTAGCTGAGTTGGTTGAGCTCTATCCCAGCAAGTGAGATGCCTCGGTTTGACCGGATATTTATCACTTTGCGCATCCATTCATATCGTCATGACTCCACTGAATATGTCTTCTAGTTGGATTTAGTGATTTTTGTTTTATTAAATCAAATAATCGTCCTTGTTTCGAATGAACACAGAACTATGTGAAAAATTTTCAATAGCCGCTAAAGTTAACAGATAATATTACTAGGAAAACGCTCAGTATAACGCATGAGCGATCACCTATACGTTCAATTCTAAAACCTGAATTCCGTACCAAGCAACAGAAAACATAGGTATACATCCATATTGAATTACAATATGATCCACTCAATCAACATAAAAGTAGCTTTTTCCATTGAAACTGAGAATGGCCATTTAACACTCTGGTACATAAAGTAAATCAGATTCAGTTGCAATGGAAAAACATTCATTTCGATACTTCATTTCTGAATTTTTTGTCTTAAATGTAAATATTTTTCTCTATCCGTATTAATCTTTTATTTTTCAATTGTATTGTTATTCTGTGTCTTTTTGGCAACCAAATTTTCGGCAGTGTCTGTTAATAAAGATTTATATATATATATATATATATATATATATATATATATATATATATATATATATATATATATATATATATATATCGATGAAGCGAAAACTCTAGCTTGTGAAATGAATTTCTATCCGCGTATTTATAGAGAAGCGATCGAAATAGTTAAAAGACCTGACAACTTAAACAAAAGAGATGACGCTAAAAGATTGCCAATAACGTGGTTACCTGCTTTATCAAATTCGATCATCTCAGTTCAATCAAAATCTAGCGGCCTTGATCAGGTGGATGAAAACTTGTGCAGTGGTGATGCGGCTGTAAACACAGACAATCAGCGAGGCAATCGAAGACTAGGACTTGACTTAAATGTCAATGGTTTGTCTTATGATAACAAAGACAATCGTCGAGTAACACGAAGCCAAGCACGTGACCTTGATACACTACCCTTATCGGATCGTCTAGTTCTCCTCCAAGGGCAGACTCAAGAGGACAATAGAGGTTCATCTGATACACAAGTCAATCGAAGAGTGACACGAAGCCAAGCACGTGACGTTGATACGCTTCCGCTAGCAGATCGTCTAGTGATACTTGATACTTGAAAATATTTATTTTATTTTGTTCATGCTAAGTTATTGATGACAATTGTTATTTTGCATAGTGTATTATCATTTGTAGACTCTGATTTTGACTTTTTCTGTTTCAAGTATGCTATGACTTTGTTCAATTTTTCTATTAGCTGTCAAATTATTTCTATGAATTTGTAGTCCCTTGAAAATGATCGCTGTTATGTGGTCGAAACTGTTGGGAGAGGAATAAAAGTGATTTACACGGTATAAAGCCTAAGAAACTTATTAATAATGTATTACACCCGTGAAAATTTACACATTAATATCATAAACCTTTATGGGGAGGAAATATTTCAAGATACGAAGATTTTAGAGAAACTCATGTGCAGAAAAAGTAAGTTACTGTGTGATTTGGTGTTCTTGTGTCGCTGTCGTGATCAAGATATTATTCCAAACTTCGTCCGTTTAAAACACCACACAGTTAACTACGTAACTAATAGGATTTTGAAACGAGCTAGTGGAGCTATCCTTCGTGATGCGATTCATAGAACACGTCGCATGCTAGACCATGTTGGCATCCAACTTCTTGATCTACGTGAAGATCTAAGTACCACTTTACATCCTCTTTTATATGATACTATCGACAGAAGTTCTTTCCAAAGAGCTGAGTGCAACTCCATGATTAATACCGAGCGACATATACGTAAGTTTGAACGGCTTGTTGCCAGACAAAGACCAGCCATCGTCCATAGTGCGCAGACATCTCAATCAGTTACGATTGTACACAATCTTTCCGATATTCCTTTATCCGATGCTGCTATGAATGTATTATCAAGAGGTTTGAATTTTGCTGTTGTACCGAATCGTTTGCCTGTTGAGTCCATCATAAGTTCGGTAGAAGCTGCTATTCATCGTCTACCTGAAGAGACTGCAGAGAATATTCGTATTGAGGCTTGTCAAATCCTTCAGAAAGCGAGATTACCCAAGAGAAATATTACTTATGAAGAAAATCAAGCTCTCAAGTCGTTACGAGATAACAAAGACATTGTTGTTCTTCATGCCGACAAGGGGAATGCTACGGTAATAATGAATACAGCAGACTACAATAACAAGGTAAACATTCTGCTACAAGATCCGGCCTACATACCATACTTGACTGATCCGATTACATACCTGGAGAAAACGACTAAAGCCAAAATTATAGCATCACCTATTGAAGAAGACGTAAAAATCTCGCTTATTCCGAGAGAGAAGTCTTCGAGATTTCCGAAATTTTTTGGCCTCCCCAAAATACATAAGGTTGGAGCACCTTTAAGACCGATCGTGAGTTCTAGAGATTCTCCTCTTCAACCTCTTGCTCGGTTCTTGGGTAAACAGTTACAGCCGTATGCAACTTCAGCTGCGTCTTATGTCCAGAACGCTGATCATTTAGTTGATATTTTGAAGAGTCATGTATTTCCACCTGAAAGTATTCTAGTGAGCTTCGATGTTGTCTCACTTTACACTAAAGTTCCTATCCAGGAAACACTCGACATCATCAAGATAAATCATAATCCTCCAAAACACATTTTAGATTTAGCTTCACACTGTCTATCTAATACATTTTTCATGTTTGACGGACAACGTTATAAACAAATTGAGGGAGCACCCATGGGGTCCTCTTTATCCCCAGTTGTTGCCAATCTGTTTATGGAGGATTTCGAGCTGAAGGCCATTGCATCCTCTCATATGAAACCTGATCTATGGTTAAGGTATATTGATGATGTCTTAGTCATTTGGACACATGGACGTGAGGCTCTTTCAACATTCCTTGATCATCTCAATAATCAACACGAGAAGATTCGTTTCACTATGGAGATTGAGGAGAACAAACAGCTTCCGTTTTTGGATCTTCTCATAATTCGGAATGATGATAACTCTTTTGGTCATACAGTCTATCGCAAGCCCACTAATACACACAGGTATTTAAATGCTAAATCACACCACCATCCTGCGCAATTGAAGTCTGTGGCTCTTTCCCTTTCCACTCGGTCTAAAAGATTAGCTGATGAGAATCATTTGCATGAAGAAATGAAGTTTCTTAGGAGTACTCTGAGGTCCAACGGTTACTCTGACTATATTATCAATCAGGCGTTCAAACATGAACCCAAAGAAGATTCCGAGAAGGAGAAACTTCCAACTGCATACTTACCTTATGTTCAAGGAACTTCTGATAAAATAGCTAGAATCCTGAGAAAGCAAGGCATTGCTACGACGTTCCACTCTGACAACAAGATAAGTTCGTTATTGAGAGGTGTGAAAGATCATATTCCCTTAGAATCGCAAGGCGTTTATGAAATCCCATGTGGCTCTTGTGATCGAGTATATGTGGGTCAGACTAATAGACGCATATCAAACAGAGTAGAAGAACATAAGAGGGCAGTTTTTCAAGATGATCCGAAATCTGCTCTGGCACAACATGTCCGAGGTTCTCAACACTTGATTAATTTCGATGAAGCGAAAACTCTAGCTTGTGAAATGAATTTCTATCCGCGTATTTATAGAGAAGCGATCGAAATAGTTAAAAGACCTGACAACTTAAACAAAAGAGATGACGCTAAAAGATTGCCAATAACGTGGTTACCTGCTTTATCAAATTCGATCATCTCAGTTCAATCAAAATCTAGCGGCCTTGATCAGGTGGATGAAAACTTGTGCAGTGGTGATGCGGCTGTAAACACAGACAATCAGCGAGGCAATCGAAGACTAGGACTTGACTTAAATGTCAATGGTTTGTCTTATGATAACAAAGACAATCGTCGAGTAACACGAAGCCAAGCACGTGACCTTGATACACTACCCTTATCGGATCGTCTAGTTCTCCTCCAAGGGCAGACTCAAGAGGACAATAGAGGTTCATCTGATACACAAGTCAATCGAAGAGTGACACGAAGCCAAGCACGTGACGTTGATACGCTTCCGCTAGCAGATCGTCTAGTGATACTTGATACTTGAAAATATTTATTTTATTTTGTTCATGCTAAGTTATTGATGACAATTGTTATTTTGCATAGTGTATTATCATTTGTAGACTCTGATTTTGACTTTTTCTGTTTCAAGTATGCTATGACTTTGTTCAATTTTTCTATTAGCTGTCAAATTATTTCTATGAATTTGTAGTCCCTTGAAAATGATCGCTGTTATGTGGTCGAAACTGTTGGGAGAGGAATAAAAGTGATTTACACGGTATAAAGCCTAAGAAACTTATTAATAATGTATTACACCCGTGAAAATTTACACATTAATATCATAAACCTTTATGGGGAGGAAATATTTCAAGATACGAAGATTTTAGAGAAACTCATGTGCAGAAAAAGTAAGTTACTGTGTGATTTGGTGTTCTTGTGTCGCTGTCGTGATCAAGATATTATTCCAAACTTCGTCCGTTTAAAACACCACACAGTTAACTACGTAACTAATAGGATTTTGAAACGAGCTAGTGGAGCTATCCTTCGTGATGCGATTCATAGAACACGTCGCATGCTAGACCATGTTGGCATCCAACTTCTTGATCTACGTGAAGATCTAAGTACCACTTTACATCCTCTTTTATATGATACTATCGACAGAAGTTCTTTCCAAAGAGCTGAGTGCAACTCCATGATTAATACCGAGCGACATATACGTAAGTTTGAACGGCTTGTTGCCAGACAAAGACCAGCCATCGTCCATAGTGCGCAGACATCTCAATCAGTTACGATTGTACACAATCTTTCCGATATTCCTTTATCCGATGCTGCTATGAATGTATTATCAAGAGGTTTGAATTTTGCTGTTGTACCGAATCGTTTGCCTGTTGAGTCCATCATAAGTTCGGTAGAAGCTGCTATTCATCGTCTACCTGAAGAGACTGCAGAGAATATTCGTATTGAGGCTTGTCAAATCCTTCAGAAAGCGAGATTACCCAAGAGAAATATTACTTATGAAGAAAATCAAGCTCTCAAGTCGTTACGAGATAACAAAGACATTGTTGTTCTTCATGCCGACAAGGGGAATGCTACGGTAATAATGAATACAGCAGACTACAATAACAAGGTAAACATTCTGCTACAAGATCCGGCCTACATACCATACTTGACTGATCCGATTACATACCTGGAGAAAACGACTAAAGCCAAAATTATAGCATCACCTATTGAAGAAGACGTAAAAATCTCGCTTATTCCGAGAGAGAAGTCTTCGAGATTTCCGAAATTTTTTGGCCTCCCCAAAATACATAAGGTTGGAGCACCTTTAAGACCGATCGTGAGTTCTAGAGATTCTCCTCTTCAACCTCTTGCTCGGTTCTTGGGTAAACAGTTACAGCCGTATGCAACTTCAGCTGCGTCTTATGTCCAGAACGCTGATCATTTAGTTGATATTTTGAAGAGTCATGTATTTCCACCTGAAAGTATTCTAGTGAGCTTCGATGTTGTCTCACTTTACACTAAAGTTCCTATCCAGGAAACACTCGACATCATCAAGATAAATCATAATCCTCCAAAACACATTTTAGATTTAGCTTCACACTGTCTATCTAATACATTTTTCATGTTTGACGGACAACGTTATAAACAAATTGAGGGAGCACCCATGGGGTCCTCTTTATCCCCAGTTGTTGCCAATCTGTTTATGGAGGATTTCGAGCTGAAGGCCATTGCATCCTCTCATATGAAACCTGATCTATGGTTAAGGTATATTGATGATGTCTTAGTCATTTGGACACATGGACGTGAGGCTCTTTCAACATTCCTTGATCATCTCAATAATCAACACGAGAAGATTCGTTTCACTATGGAGATTGAGGAGAACAAACAGCTTCCGTTTTTGGATCTTCTCATAATTCGGAATGATGATAACTCTTTTGGTCATACAGTCTATCGCAAGCCCACTAATACACACAGGTATTTAAATGCTAAATCACACCACCATCCTGCGCAATTGAAGTCTGTGGCTCTTTCCCTTTCCACTCGGTCTAAAAGATTAGCTGATGAGAATCATTTGCATGAAGAAATGAAGTTTCTTAGGAGTACTCTGAGGTCCAACGGTTACTCTGACTATATTATCAATCAGGCGTTCAAACATGAACCCAAAGAAGATTCCGAGAAGGAGAAACTTCCAACTGCATACTTACCTTATGTTCAAGGAACTTCTGATAAAATAGCTAGAATCCTGAGAAAGCAAGGCATTGCTACGACGTTCCACTCTGACAACAAGATAAGTTCGTTATTGAGAGGTGTGAAAGATCATATTCCCTTAGAATCGCAAGGCGTTTATGAAATCCCATGTGGCTCTTGTGATCGAGTATATGTGGGTCAGACTAATAGACGCATATCAAACAGAGTAGAAGAACATAAGAGGGCAGTTTTTCAAGATGATCCGAAATCTGCTCTGGCACAACATGTCCGAGGTTCTCAACACTTGATTAATTTCGATGAAGCGAAAACTCTAGCTTGTGAAATGAATTTCTATCCGCGTATTTATAGAGAAGCGATCGAAATAGTTAAAAGACCTGACAACTTAAACAAAAGAGATGACGCTAAAAGATTGCCAATAACGTGGTTACCTGCTTTATCAAATTCGATCATCTCAGTTCAATCAAAATCTAGCGGCCTTGATCAGGTGGATGAAAACTTGTGCAGTGGTGATGCGGCTGTAAACACAGACAATCAGCGAGGCAATCGAAGACTAGGACTTGACTTAAATGTCAATGGTTTGTCTTATGATAACAAAGACAATCGTCGAGTAACACGAAGCCAAGCACGTGACCTTGATACACTACCCTTATCGGATCGTCTAGTTCTCCTCCAAGGGCAGACTCAAGAGGACAATAGAGGTTCATCTGATACACAAGTCAATCGAAGAGTGACACGAAGCCAAGCACGTGACGTTGATACGCTTCCGCTAGCAGATCGTCTAGTGATACTTGATACTTGAAAATATTTATTTTATTTTGTTCATGCTAAGTTATTGATGACAATTGTTATTTTGCATAGTGTATTATCATTTGTAGACTCTGATTTTGACTTTTTCTGTTTCAAGTATGCTATGACTTTGTTCAATTTTTCTATTAGCTGTCAAATTATTTCTATGAATTTGTAGTCCCTTGAAAATGATCGCTGTTATGTGGTCGAAACTGTTGGGAGAGGAATAAAAGTGATTTACACGGTATAAAGCCTAAGAAACTTATTAATAATATATATATATATATATATATATATATATATATAAAATGTCAGTAAGTTCATAGGTTCTTTACTAATTGGGATGAAAATATGTATAATAATAGTCTAATAGATGGTAATATACATATGTCTATACAAAATTTGAAATTGATCTGACCATGTAAGTTTTTAAGCCAATTAGAGGGGAACTTCATGTTATTTATTTTAATTTTAACCATTGAAAGGATTTCCAAAATATTTGGGTCTTTAAACCGAAAATGTGGTCCTAAGAAATGCAAAATTTCAGATTGATCGGTGAAACGGTGTGACCACTATTGCTCCAGGTAGCAGACAAAAAGAAAACAAGGTCCGTGTCTAAAGAGTCAAAAGGAGTCGCTCGCTCAATCATGGCAACAACCAATGGCAAACGTATGAATGGCCACTAAGCAACTTCTAAACTTAACTTCTTGTTTAACAGAGCATTATTTCTGGTCCTTAAGTATTGACGTTACTGTACTTAAACAACTTGAAATTGTCTCTTATAAAAGTTTATTAGAATCTTTCCTCTCTGATACTTTGAGAGCCACCATGTTTGATACTCCCAATGTTTCACCTATTGCCCTATTTAAGCGATTACTCCTGTCGAGTTCAAGCAAGATTTTGGATTCATAAACAAATTGATTTATAATATTATGAATATTGAATATCAGGTAAGGTTGGTCATGGTCATTAAATATAGCAATAAAATCTTGTATAAATGCATTTGATACAAGATTGAGGATCAACACGCAACTATTGCAAAATTCGATTTTGCGATGACTAATACAATACCACAGACAAGTTGAAATCTCAATTTAGTTCTGGAAAGTCAGTCGAGATTTCAACTGCAGCTGGTAAAGAGATTTCAACTGCAGTTGAAAGTCATTGTGTGAACAAGGTATAAGGACGTGGCATTACAATATGCTTCGTTAAAAAAATCTTATTGAAATCGTACGTTAAATCAAAGATTAAAGCATTAAAACTAAAAGAATATTACTGTTTAAATTAAAGTGATCGTTACATCAACGATTGTAGAAAAAACGTCCATTGTAGAAAATATCGTAATTTAATATGTGCAAGTTTCATCATTATATTGAATATGATTTTTTTTTTAGAAATGAACGTCTTCCTGGTTGGCGGAAAAAAAAACCCGGAAAAAAAACCCCGGAAAAAAACCCCGGAAAAAATACCCCAGGAAAATATATCCCTGGAAATAAAACCCCCGGAAATAAAACCCCCGCTGTAATATTATCAGGCTTGTATTAGTGTTGTATTCTGGTTACTGCTCAAAGTAGTTTTCAACGTCGAGGCAGTAAGAAGTAGAAGCAGCATGGAAGTGATAACATCAAACAAGGGGAAGGAAAAGATTTGTTTTGAAGGTTTCATGTATGTACTCCACAAAGAGTGTACAAGCTTACCTCTATGGTACAAGCCATGTGCGATGGCGTTGCGTTAAGTATTCGTTGTTAGTTGTTTTTTACTTGTCATTAAGTCTGACTAGGCATTGTAATATGTTGTGATAAATAATAGACTGATCAATATACCTATAGGTACTTTACTTTCTGACATACATTTTATATAATGTTTTAATATATAGGTACATGATACATTTTGTATTCTTTGACTATACTCATGTGATATGATGTGATAATAAATAGACTCATTCAAACGAACTACAGTAGCCTTCTTTCAAAACCTATATTTATTGTTTGTACCGAGGGGTGAACAACTAAAAAAATCAGTGTACACTTGAAAAAAAAAAAAAAAAAAAACACGTAACATTAAATAAATAAAAAAAATAAAAAAAATAAAAAAAAACATGTGTACACTAAAATGTCAAGTTGTTGAAATTGGTCCGCGGTCAATGTTTAGGCGGGGGTTTTATTTCCGGGGGTTTTATTTCCAGGGGTCTTTTTTCCAGGGGTATTTTTTCCGGGGTTTTTTTTCCGGGGTTTTTTTTCCAGGGTTTTTTTTTCCGGGATTCCGTTTTCCTTGTGGACTATGCGATTTATAGATTTCTGAATGTGACACCGAAATTAGTGGTCACGAATATTTCATTTTTGTTTTCAATGCTATTAAAATTTATATTACGTTTAACCTAAATTAAATATTTCTGAAAATTGCACACATTATATTTACATATGTTTTCTACAGTGTGTAGTTTTGTCGGAGTGACCTTTCAAACACGTTTTTTTTTCACCACCCGGTACAATTGAAATTGGACAATTCTAGCCACTGAAACTCTAGGGTTTCGAGTAAAACTCTGAAATCCGATTAGTAGCTTACAATTGAAATTGTCCAATATGAACTCGTATAGTGTGATGTTATTGTGATATGGGTGGGCTTAATGATGCATGAATGATGATCATATTGTTTTGTTGAGCGAGCGAAGCGAGCGTCTCCTTTTGGCTTCTTTTGGCACGGAAATCTGTTTTTTTTTGTGTGTGTTTTTTTTTTGTTACTGGAGCAATACAGGTCACAGTTTTTATCCGATCGAGCTGAAATTTTGCACACATGTTCGGACCATCTCTGGGCGTTGCTGTATAGTTTTTTTTTGAAATCCGATGATTGGTTAACCAAAATTTTGAGTTTTGAAAAAGTTAACTTCCGATAACTTCCGAATTGAACTTCCGATCAATTTGAAATTTTGCTAAGTCATTGCGACCTACATTGTCTCAAATATTACAAAGTTTCAACCAAATTCTGTAATTGGTTAAAATTTAAAAAAATCTTCCGATTTTCCACTGTCCAACCACTAACAACCCCTTCCCCTCTACCCCTCTCTTGTCAACTCTACCGGGCCCAGCGCAGCGCCTACTACAGTTTGTTCAAATCTTCTTTACAATGATTATGGTGGTGAAGATGGCAACGAAAATGATGTACTACGCTAGCACCAACACAACAAAGTGAAAATCAGCTAGAACTAGGTGGCACATTCAAGTTAGCGGATTCACTTTGGAAAGTGTAGGTTGGCAAAGTGTGAATTCAGGTAGTAGGTCTGGATGGTGCTGCTTAGTTACACCCTAACGGCGTTGTTAGCGTAAATTGAACAGCCTATAAGTGACGACAAAAACCCCTTCCCCTACCCCTCTATTATTAGCATGTAGCCTGAAGGAACGGCTAGCGCCGGAAGTGCACCTTCAAGCAACTAATTCGCGTCCTGTTTCTTTTAGAGAGCAGACATTGCTGCAGATTTTTCGCTACAGTGATGTCACCAATTCTGGTCTCCGATTGAGTATTTTTTTTCCGCCATTGAACCCATTAATTGACTATAGTTTTAATTCACTGGCAATGTTCTATTGCGTGGATTTAGTCCGCAATTGATCACGCGTTTTTGTACATTATTGTACTATAGTTTTATTTCACTGGCAATGTTCTATTGTGTGGATTTAGTACGCAATTGAACCAATTATGTTTTCTGTATGTTACGATATTCCGGTTAGAGATGTTGCGCGTTTGGGTGCTCGCTCATCAACGCGTTTCACAGAGCGTTTTCCTAGTAGTATCTTAGACATTACCTATCCAAGTAGAAATGCTTCAGATTGTTTACATTTGTGTACTTAAAATTAATAAAATGTCTCAATATAAAACATGTTTCAGTCACTTTGGTTCAAAATGTAACTACATATTTCACAATATTTGTGTTTGATTTATTTGTGTTACATCCCAGCAAACACTGTTACATGCCAGGCAGCTCCCATGAGATTTGCCAGTTACATGCCAGGGAGGTGCCAGGCATGTAACTACGACTGGACAACGGGATGCCAGGCACCTCCCAAGGTAGCTGCCTGGCACATGTCTGGGAGCTGCCTGGCACATGTCCATGGGAGCTGCCTGGCACATCCCAGCAGGTGCCTGGCACATCTCTGGGAGCTGCCTGGCAAATCCCAGCAGCTGCCTGGCACATCTCTGGGAGCTGCCTGGCAAATCCCAGCAGCTGCCTGGCACATCTCTGGGAGCTGCCTGGCACATCCCAGCAGCTGCCTGGCACCTCCCAGGTACATCTCTGGCACATTCCAGCGAGTTCAGCTGCCTAAAATTAACGGTTATTTTGAATTTAAACTGTAAAAAGTAACCTATAATAGCGATATCTACACGGGTTTTCTTCATAATTACATTACGACAAGATATTCACAGAGATTATTACAATTGCGAATAGAATCTGAAATAAAACGCAAATGGATTAGACGTGATTTCGATGGCAGGACCTCCAGGTGGCAGGCAGACGCGCTATCCAAGGGACCACGATGACAGCTGAAGGTTTGGTGCGTTGAAACATAGGTAGTTGAAACGAGCATTTGAAAGGAGATAGGTTGCGGCTGTTATGCTCACGTAAATAATTGATCCACAAAATTAATATGAAGTTAAACTAATAGGCAAATTAAAATGTATTATTTTTAAATAAATCAATGTTAGCCTGGGATTGGCACTTCTAGTGTTATCACTATACTTATAGTAATACAAACACTGGGCTATTACGACGAAGGAATAACATTACTAGTTCACTATAGTTATGTTATTATAATATATAAAAATTTAAGAATGTTATGTAAAAATGGGTGCCTAATCTCGAGTTTGTTGAAAATGTTCACCATGCGGAAATGAGCACATTACTTTATCTATGATAAAACAAAAGATTTCCCTTGGTATCGCATCTAGTCTCATTTTCACATGCGGTATCAACTCGAGAATAGGCCCCAGCTGGAGCGCCTCTCTTCTCTCCTCGCGATCGAATTCATTTCACTTCTATTATAAGATTCACGCTGAATGAATTACGCCGGTCACGACGAAATCAGAAAAAGACTCCATTGTGCAATGGAGTGCTATCTACTTCTATCTATTTTCCTTCCTTGCAAATATATAAAACCTTTTTTCCGTCGCCATTAGCCTCGCTGCAGAACAGTGCGACGTTAAGCCCCAGGCAAAAAAATAAAACCTTGAAGTTCGAGGTGAATAGGTATTACCTAATTAAGTTTAGGTTATGCTTAGTTCTTATAGCAAACTAATTTTAGAATTATCTATAAGAGCTACTTGTTATTTTAACAAGTACCTATAGTATGGCAGTACCTCACAAATATTCAAACTAACTTACAAAATGAGTTTGAACATTTGGGAGGTCCCCGCCATGTAACAGGGATGTGCCAGGCATGTGCCAGGGATGTGCCAGGCATATGCCAGTTTCATCCCAGGGAGCTGCCTGGCACATCCCTGTTACATGGCGGGGACCTCCCAAATGTTCAAACTAACTTACAAAATGAGTTTGAACATTTGGGAGGTCCCCGCCATGTAACAGGGATGTGCCAGGCAGCTCCCTGGGATGAAACTGGCATATGCCAGGCACATCCCTGGCACATGCCTGGCACATCCCTGGCACCTCCCAAATGTTCAAACTAACTTACAAAATGAGTTTGAACATTTGGGAGGTCCCCGCCATGTAACAGGGATGTGCCAGGCAGCTCCCTGGGATGAAACTGGCATATGCCTGGCACATCCCTGGCACATGCCTGGCACATCCCTGGCACCTCCCAAATGTTCAAACTTTCTTACAAAATGAGTTTGAACATTTGGGAGGTCCCCGCCATGTAACAGGGATGTGCCAGGCAGCTCCCTGGGATGAAACTGGCATATGCCTGGCACATCCCTGGCACATGCCTGGCACATCCCTGGCACCTCCCAAATGTTCAAACTAACTTACAAAATGAGTTTGAACATTTGGGAGGTCCCCGCCATGTAACAGGGATGTGCCAGGCAGCTCCCTGGGATGAAACTGGCATATGCCTGGCACATCCCTGGCACATGCCTGGCACATCCCTGGCACCTCCCAAATGTTCAAACTAACTTACAAAATGAGTTTGAACATTTGGGAGGTCCCCGCCATGTAACAGGTATGTGCCAGGCAGCTCCCTGGGATGAAACTGGCATATGCCTGGCACATCCCTGGCACATGCCTGGCACATCCCTGGCACATCCCTGGCACCTCCCAAATGTTCAAACTAACTTACAAAATGAGTTTGAACATTTGGGAGGTCCTCGCCATGTAACAGGGACCTCCCAAATGCCACCACATTCCTCTCGATAAGGTTTGAACATTTGGGAGCTCCCTGTTACATGGCGAGGACATCCCAAATGTTCAAACTCATTTTCTAAGTAGTTTGAACATTTGGGAGGTCCCCGCCATGTAACAGGGAGCTCCCAAATGCCATATCCCAAATGGTCAAACTGGGATGTGCCAGGGAGGTGCCAGGCATGTACCTTGTTTGCTGGGATATTTGTGCATTTTAGCCATCGACTCCATTTGGCTCTTTTGTCATGGACCTCGTTTTTTTCTGTTTCCGAGGCTGAAGTCACAGTTTTTCTTCGATCGAACTGGAATTTTGCACGCATGTACTGACCATTTCTGGGCGTTGCAAACCACAATTTTTTAATTCCACTGATTGGTTCAAATTTAAAAAATAACACCTTTCGATGTCGTGGACGTTTTCGGAACCATCTTGTAATGACATGGCAGTGGTGACGGTTTGTTCCGTTGGAGGTTTCGGTTGGTTTGTCCAATCATTTTGAAATTTTGCAAAGTTATTTCCACCGACATAATGACATTGTATTCAATCTTCCAAATCCTTCCATTGGTACCTATACTATTTTATAACCATCTTTCCTGTGATTTTTTAAACTTGAACCGTTTGATCGATCAACTTAAAACTTTGCATGGTCATTGGGACCAACATTTTAGGTAATTTTTGCTAATTTTCAGACTAATCTGTTGTTATTTTCAAAAGTTGTTGTCTTCTATAATCTTGTATTATTTGCTAATTTATGCCAATAATTATACGGAATTTTACGGCTATCTTGATGCTTCCGTTTCAAGGCATGTATAGAGCAGAAACTTGCAAACGCATATCAAATCACATGCAGTACGAAGGCTCGCTTCCCAAAGCGTTACACAGAGCGTTTTCCTATAATTAATATACACGTTTTCCAGCCCTATACCGGCAATGCTAATCGCAGTATATTTATGTACACTCTACAAAATGATAAAAATGTGTTTGAAAGAAATGGTTTGGCTGAATAAAATTTGATGACATTCCTATGAAGTCTATGATGCTAACTCGTCATCATCTATTAAGTAACTCTTGTAGTTCAGCTCTGATTTCATTGATTGAAACCGAACCTGACCAATCTAATCTACCAATCCGTTTCTTTAAAATAACGTGTTATGATTTGTTGTGTGTACATACATTTGTATTAAAGAAACCTTTTATTGGAGCTAACTGGAGACTAACGAAATTTTGCAGGCTTTTAATTAGGGATGGAGAAAATATCGATATATCGATATATATCGATATCAAAAAAATATCGAATTATCGATACCTGAATATATTGAATATCGATATATTGAAATATTGAAATATCAATATATTGAAATATCGAAATATTGAAATATCGAAATATCGATATATCGATATATTGAAATATTGAAATATCAATATATTGAAATATCGAAATATTGAAATATCGATATATTGAAGCCTTACCGCATGATACAATTATGTTCTTAATTGAAGTTTACTATGGCAAAATAATTCATATTTGCAGTGCAGCGTTTACAAGATTTATGAACAATTTCTCAGATTATTCACATTTTCTTTCTTATCTGGCCGGTGACCCTATATTTTGGAACGGCTGTGTTATTTCTTTTTACTTTTTCTTTTGAAATTCCTAGCAGTTTTAGGAGCAATTTAATACATTCATACGATATATCAATATTTCCATACCTATACATCTAAATATTATTTCCATATCAATATTTCGATATTTCGATATTTCAATACATCGATATATCGATACTTCGATATTTCAATATATCGATATTTCGATATTTCGATATTTCAATATTTCAATATATCGATATTTCGATATTTCAATATTTCAATATATCGATATATCGAAGTATCGATATATCGATATATATCGATATATAAATGATATCGATAGTCGATATCAAAATCCAAGTTCGCTCCATCCCTACTTTTAATATACCCAGCAAACACAGCACTGCACGCTTTGTACATTAATTGTGCCTTCCCGACTCATCATGTGCAATGATAGTGTTGGGCGTTGTACGGTTGATACAAGAAAGATATCTGTTCGTCTACACACATAAATTGCACCTTCAGAGAGTGTACCTTTTGTATGCTGGGCCTGTACCCGCGTACAACACTGCAATTTATTTGCACGCGCGACAATACCGGGCCAGTGTCTACCGACGTGTATGTTTCTTGTATACCAAAAGCTGCACGCGCAACAATACCGGGCCAGTGTCTACCGACGTGTATGTTTCTTGCATACCAAAAGCTGCACGCGCAACAATACCGGGCCAGTGTCTACCGACGTGCATGTTTCTTGTATACCAGAAGCTGCACGCGCAACAATACCGGGCCAGTGTCTACCGACGTGTATGTTTCTTGCATACCAAAAGCTGCACGCGCAACAATACCGGGCCAGTGTCTACCGACGTGTATGTTTCTTGCATACCAGAAGCTGCACGCGCAACAATACCGGGCCAGTGTCTACCGACGTGCATGTTTCTTGTATACCAAAAACTACACGCGCAACAATGCCGGGCCAGTGTCTACCGACGTGTATGTTTCTTGCATACCAGAAGCTGCACGCGCAACAATACCGGGCCAGTGTCTACCGACGTGTATGTTTCTTGTATACAGAAATACTGCAAGCGCAACAATACCGGGCCGGTGTTGACCGACGTGCATGTTTATTGTATACACACAAGGAGTGCACTCAACAATGCTGGGCTGGTATCAACAGGAGTGCATGTTTCTTGCGTTGCGAAACAACTCTATCGGAAACATGCAAAACCATTGCTGGCCCAGTGTTGTACAACGCTGTTATTCGTTCCACTTTCTTGCCTACCCAATCTGTATAGTCACGCTATGGATAGCGAAAATATAAATAAAGAAAACGTGAATATATCTATGCGAAATCAATTCTAATCTATATCAGTTGTATTATTTCACATCCTAATACATGTCCGTGTGTTTTTTTCAGTTAATACTCGCAATAAGTCTTCAAAATGAGCATTTTAAATATAAAGTGCACGAAAAGTGCACGCAATGGTGCCGGCGTGGTACAAATATTGTATACGGTCATCCACAAGAAATCAAGTATTTCAATGTTACTTAAATATAAAATTATTTATGTAAGTATGAATTGGACTTTCATGACGTATATAATAATTTCATGTATCAATATTTTAACGGGATGTTTTAATTATGAACACATTTTATTTGTTATGCTTATTATATTAATTTCTTTGCACTGTACAAATTAATAACATAAAAAAATTATTTGATGTTAAAATTGATGAGGAAATTGAAAATACTATGAAATCTAATGCATTCTTTTAAACAAATTGAATTGCGCGGTATTGGAGTGCCCCAGCAGTAGGTAGGTATTAGTCGCCAGTTTTTCGCTATAGCACATTGGGTTTCCATTATCTAGGATACAATAGGCATTCATTCATTGTATGAGAGTTAAGCTCATCACTTTCTTTTCAAGCTACCTGACCGTTTAATGACTCCCCAACCCCTTCGCCTTTCAAAGTTGCCAATGTTTATTTCGAGACGCGTCAAACCTGTCACTAAAACATGGCTAAGCCTCATTGTTGGATTTTTCAAAGAATCCGAATGTGCTTTAGCGAAAAACTGGCGACTTGTACCCGTTTTGTATCAGAATTGTGTCGTACGATCGCTCGCGCTCGCTCGCCGGTCAAATGTCTTATTTCACCCTCGAAGATCCATCGTCACCGTGGAGGAGTGGATACATCGGGAGCGCGCCAAATCGACGACCGGAGTTCGAATCCAGTGTATGTCTCATTCTCATAGAATTGTCTTTCATGTACTAATTGCAATGTCTTCTATCACACAGTACAAACTACCTCCTTGTTTAAAACTAGATAATTTTTTCGATTTTGAATACTATAATATTTGTTTTAAATACGGCAACATGAACTAGTAGCGATCCCCATAGCTAATTTTGGAACTAGCGTTTTACATGCGAAAGAGCAAGTGCAAGAAAGATGCCGTTTCGTTGGCGCAAATTTTGTGCACGCAATCCGCACGGACGATGCACGCCCGGTGTTGGGAGTGTACATTTCATGGCTGCAAGATTAGTGCAAGTAAGTTAACGGCGAGGTATCTTTTCATGGCAGTTAGTTTTGTGCAAGAAAGATGCTGGTCCGCAACTGGGTTGGTGCACGCTGTACATGATGGAAAATGTGCATATTTTCGGGACATGATTTTGCCGGCCCAGTAACTTATGTACAACACCGCATGAAGGTACAAAAATGATACAAGGCGTGCACTCTTGTGTTTGCTGGGTAGTATGTCATTATCTTCAAAAAATGTTTGAGAAATGTTTGGGCAAGAAATCAATCAAAAGATATTAATTATTGATTGATTGTAATTTTGTTTGCCATACTACAAATTTGAATTAAAAGAGCTTTAATGTAAGAGCCTAACATTTCCTAAACACTTCATTTGAAGAATAAGGTATAGATAGAATAGAATAGAATATAATAGAATTTTATTAACAGCTTATAGGAATACAATGTACATTATTAATAAGATATTAAAATACACATGTAATACATGGTCAAAATTTCGAGTGATTTGGTTAGGAGTCGGAGATAAATGTATATAGGTATGTATAGCTACATCCCATCAATCATAAAACGGTATTTGAAAGAAACGGATTGGCTGGTGGTCAGGTTCCTTGACAATAAATACTAATGTTATTATCATGAATGAAATCAGAGCTCAACAACTAGACGTAGATGACGAGTTAGCATAAACTTCATCGGATATGAATATTATAATGCTATGCTATCATATTTTATCACCTTATCCATGCGTTTGAAAAAAAATCCCTTCAAGTTGCACATAAAGTGTGCCGTGAGATGGTTAAAACTTACACTTTTGGGAATTGTTTTCAACCTAACATGCCCGTCATAATAATATTCTGGGTCATCTTCAGTTTTTTCTGCCTCTAATCTTCGGCACTTGATGTTTCTTCTACCTCTACACTTTCATTAGAAAGTTTTATTTCAGAGAAATTGCGAAAATCTCCCTTTAAGCAGCAAAATCCATATCTGCGAAGCTATTATCGCACCCCATTTAGATTTCTGCAGCTCTATTTTGTTCTTATTAAATCAAATCGATATTAGTAAATTACAGAAGTTACAAAACAAAATAATGAGATCAATAATATGGGTTAATAGAGGCACATCCATAGTGAAGATGTGCAATGCATTAAAGTGGATTACTGTTAAGTAACTGTTAAGCAACGTATCTAACTGAATACTCTGACTTTTGTATTTCGTATGACTATAGGTATAGGATTGACTCCAAAATACCTTATAGTAAAGTTGATTATTGATTTAAACGTTTCTAACAATCATAATTAGTGATGCCCAGCGGGAATATTCCCGTTCCCGGGAATATTCCCCAAATCGGGAATTTACTTTTCATTATAAATTAAAATGTATAATGTTATTATTTTGTGGTATGTCATTACCTCTTAGTATTCTCTATTTTGTCATTAATTTTCTTGTTATCTTATGACAGGGGTCGGTAACCTTTTTTGGTGACGGAGCCAATTTCCGAAAAAGTTATAAATTAGATAATAATGCGAGCCGCATAGCAGGCAATCACATATAATACACCAAAAATAATCAATTGCAGTACTAGTTTATTCTGCTATTTTGACAAAGCCCCCCCCCCCCCCCCCTCTCCCGCTTGATGTTGCCCCGCAGGGCGTTTTTTCGAATTTTCAAATATTTCGATTCCAGATCTTTATTTAAATTATAAAGAGCCATTTAAGAACCACCAAGGAGCCGCAAGTTGCCAACCCCTGTCTTATGACATCTCAAAACATAAACATGCTTTAATAATGTTTTCTCTTAATGTTTACTTATCCCTGTAGTAAATTCCCAATAAATTCCCGGTTTGGGAAATATTCCCGAAAAAATAAATTCCCGGGAATATTACATCACTAATCATAATGCTCGGCAACGAAATAACTGTGAATGTGTAAATAGTAAGTATGTGTATGTGTAGTAATAGTATGTATATATACTAAGTTGCAATCTGTTATAATCTGCTACATATATGTTTGTATTGTAGTGCGAATATGTATGATGCATTACTGTGGTATGTTGTAGATGCAATATATTTGTATTTTTGTGTTTTTATATTTGACTAAATATGAACTTTATATTGATTGATATATTGATTTGTATGTTATTGGTATTTGACTGTATGCATTGTATGTAATTTAACAAATATCTTGATAGCTATCAGAGTTGGGTAAGTTACTTGTAAAAAGGAACTAGTTACTCTGTAAGTTACCTGGATGGTTATTCTTGAAATAGTTATCACGTCATAAGTAATGACTCATAAGAAAGTCATAATATTAACATGGTGAGAGATAGGTCAAACTTCCTTATGACATCATAACTTGGAGTTATGACGTGATAACTTTTTCAAGAATAAGCCCCCTGGTCTCAAAAGGAACTAAGTTACTTGGTAAGTTACTTGATTTGAAAAGTAACTGAGTAGTTACCGAAAAATTTAAGTTACTTTTAAGTTACTTTAAAGTTACTTTTTGGATATTTTTTCGACAAAACACAAACGTGATCGAACTCCGCTGAGGGTTGATTTTGTTCGACAAAGCAATTTTATTATTTGTATTTAATCACAGTCATCGTGCTCACAGTCAAAATACAAATTAATAATAAATGTAATTTGCACTCGCGGTAATGGTAAATATTAATGCACGCACCTCTTCCTCTTCACTTCACTTCTTTAAATGGTCCATCCATGTGACAAACACTTTGATTTGTGAAACTCTATCTTATTGGGTATACATTTTATGTAAAAGCCACCCTTATTGGCTAGTATGGATCCCAGCAAACACGGGACATGGCAGGGACGTCCCTGCCATGTCCCCGAAATCCCAAAAGGGATATCCCTTTTGGGACCTCTCTGCCATGTCCCAGGGAGGTCCCATTTGGGATATCCCTTTTGGGACGTCCCCGCCATGTCCCAGGGAGGTCCCATTTGGGAGATCTTTTTTTTGAAAGTTCTCCCTTTTGGGACCTCCCCGCCATGTCCCTGGGAGGTCCCATTTGGGATATCCCTTTTGGGACGTCCCCGCCATGTCCCAGGGAGGTCCCTTTTGGGAGCTCTTTTTATGCTTCAGAAAATGTGTTGAACTTGTGACTTATCAAGTTTTAGATTCCGATTGCAGCAAGCCGATTTTAAATAAAGTAATTTAATTAAATGTCTTTAAAATGAACATGTAAATATTTCCGTTTTTGTAGAATTATCATCTCTTTTTGATAACGACACCAAGGTACTATAGCTTTTTTGTATCCAAAATCAATTTACGATAGGTAATTATTAAATAAGGTAACAGTAATTAAGATGTTGATTAGTATCATAATCTATGCCAGAAATTTTAATAGGTACATTTAAACAGATTTCTTTTATCCGTTTCAATGTTTCAAAAATCTACTCAAAGCATGTCTAAAGCGTCCTCTTTCTCACTTCGCGCCGTGGTCCCGTGGTTAGCCCGTCAGCCTTCTAATCACAAGATCGTGTGTTCAAATCATGTTGGGGTACAATAATTTGTATTGGTGTACTAATCATAATTGTAATTGTCTCTGTACTTTCGTTCACAGAATTGAAATCCGATCAAAACTGACTGAGAAATCAATTATTTATTACAATTTTATTTTGTTGTCCAAGGCATGTAACATGTTATTGAGTTACTTAGTTCTCTAACAGAGGGCACCAGTAACACGATTTCTTTGGGACATGGCGGGGACCTCTCTGGGACCTCCCTGGGACATGGCGGGGACCTCCCTGGGACCTCTCTGGGACATGGCGGGGACCTCCCTGGGACCTCTTTGGGACATGGCGGGGACCTCCCTGGGACCTCTCTGGGACATGGCGGGGACCTCCCTGGGAGCAGTTTGGGGGGGTTATTGGACCTGGCCGCCATGTCCCTGGGATGTAACGGGGACCTCCCTGGGACCTCTTTGGCACCTCTTTGGGACGTGGCGGGGACGTCCCCGCCATGTCCCAGTGTTTGCTGGGGATGACGTCATACTTGTTTTCATTTGGATAGGTATAGTTCTCGGAAAAACTTGCAGCGGCACCTGCAAACATCCCCCAGCCCAACTACCTGCTAATGACTTGTGGAAGGAAATAGATCAATGAGAAGGAAGGACACACATTTCATTTCCTGTGATTTGTTGTCTGGGTTTATGATTTTCTCTCAAGAGATAGATAGGGAGTTTGTAGACTGTGAAAATATTATATTTTTTTTCAAATTATTTCACCTAAAAGTAACTTTAAAAGTAACGAAAATTAAGTTACAAGTTCCTGTAAAATTGTAACTTAGTTACTCACAAAGTTACTGAGGATGAAAAGTAACTAGTTACCCCAAAAGTTACCTAAAAAGTAACTAGTTACCAGTAACTAGTTACTTTCGTTAAGTTACTACCCAACACTGATAGCTATAATAAAGCCCTACTACTACTTCTCAAAAAGTAGTAAAGTAAAAAAAATAAAAATTGGAAACACAACATTTGAAAGTAAGCAATGTAATAAGCAACATCTGCTTAAACACTTACCTCTACGCTTATACTACTATCGTTGACTACTATATCTAGTATGCTCTTTGGAAACGCAACTTTATGAACTTCCTATGATTATTATGGGATTCATAATTTCATAAAAATATGCTTAGTAAAAAGAGAAATGAGAAGGTATATTGTTTTTATTTTTTTAAGTATTGGTTAACATGGGTACAGGCTACTCTAATGTCAGATAAAGCCAATGGTACCTGATTAACAACATTGAACCCTGATCTCAATAAAATATTGATATTTATTTATGTATGTCGCACATAATTAGCATAGACAATTTTTCGCCGACATCAACTCATGGATAGGTACAATATGAGTGCCCACCAACGTTGATCCACCAAACTGGACTTAAAATGATCTACTTTTTCAGCTTGGTCACATCATAATGGTCACATATTGTCTTTTAAGTTGGTGTTTATAAGCTAGAATCGCATAACAAAGAGCCATTCTAATTATATTTAATTATTTGAATGGTTCAAAAAAATTAAATTATTGTCAAAAAACAGTTTTCTTCAAAAAATTCGGACTAATTTTTGATGATTTTATTTGCAATAAGATTGGTTATTTATGTGGTTTTCATAAAATTGAGTTTACATCAGTATCTTTAACTTTACTAAGTAGTTTTAGCGAAACAAAAATGTGTAAATATTATAATTCTGCCATTATGCAGAAGTTGGCTGGCTCAAACTCCAGGAAAGACGTAATTTACATATATGCAACCTAGTCAATAAAATCCTAGAAACTGGACAACCAGAATACCTCCATAGCAAACTCACTAAAAGAAAAGACATTCATTCAGTAAACACACGTGGTAAAAATAAACTCTCTTCACATTCACACTCTACGAATTTATTCCAAAGATCGTTTTCATTTAATGCAGTGAAATATTATAATGAGATCCCAAACTCTATGCACAGCGTACAGCACAAGCTATTTAAACCACTTCTTAAAAAAATGTTCCTGGAGAGAAATAGAGCTAATAAATAATATATTGTAGGTACCTAGCCAGATGTTACTGCAGACGCACATCACATTACATACATACCTTGTAATTTAATTAATCATGAAGTTTTCAGTTCCTTCAAGTATCTGTTACTATTGTCTTTGTTATTATTACTCTAATTATCCATATGTTTTTTGTTCCTTAATGTCAATCAATAACTTATCCATAGTCCATTGTAAAATTTTCCTTTTATTCACATATTTACTTGACACTGTACCACTTATGTTAACAAAAGAGTTAAGTGGAAGAGAAGCCACTGGCTTAACTTCGCTCTACAAATAAAGATATTTATTATTATTATTATTATTATTATAAGTGAGAGTTTAAATCACGCGGCACACATATGCCGATAAAGAAGACATCCCAAAGAGCTTCGACTGCCCACAGATATGCCGACTATAGCGGTTTAGTCCATCAATGGTCTCATTCTTTGAAAAGGTTGGCACAACTGTAGTTTTGTTCAGCTTACCTCGTTAAAGTACGTGTGTATTTGACAGCTCCAGCTCCAGCGTCTTTGATTTGTTTTAATGTTTTCTTCGTCTGCAATGAGATGAAACTGTAGACGTAAATATCTAGTGCAGCATTATACGTACGAAGTATTTTGTTTGTTTCGTCTATTAATCTAGTAGGTAGGTATATTATTTGAAATTTCATCTGGCTGACAGTGTTGTGGTTCGAGGTTACATTTGGTTTATGACGAGCTTTGGGTAAGTTTTGTTGATACAAATGATTAACAGTGAGAACAGTATGCTGCTATTTTGTCGGGTTTCTCTAGCTGTGCACCCACTGATAACTGATAGAGAACCCAAATTAGATTTGATGAAGGCAGGGGTTTTGAGCTCGCTTATGAATCATTGAAATGGATTCCTGACCTTCTGCTTTTAGATCAGAGACTTCTCGACTATGGACAGAACCGTAAAGCTCGAGGTGGAAGAATATTCCATGGACGTGAAAGATGAATTTGGCTCGCCAACTTTCGAGCGTCATTACGTCTTTTTACCAGAAGACCCAACACTGGACGTAGATCTTGACTCTGCAGCCTCCTCGGTGCATTTACATCAAGAGTCAGATTCTTTTACAGCGCTGTATTCTGTAGATACTGAGGTGAGTGTTATGCATGACTTATACATCAGTGGGCAATCTGCAGTGATTAATATCTACGCTGTGCCATATATTACCATGTTACAAGCAGCGGCGGTCTGGGATGAAAATGACCGGGATACCATGAGGCATAGGGCCCGGATTAACATGTGACAGGGCCCATAAAACAATGTAGGTACCTAGTGATAGAAAAAATGTACCGTTAGAGAAAGTGACTATAGTCATTTGACAAACCTGGGGTGTCATTCCTCTACGTTTTTACAATTATCGTAAATATGCTCTCTTATCTTAAATGTTAAGAGAGCGTTACGATAATGAAATATTTACGATCTGTCCTAATTCCTGAACGCTTTTTTTACAAATCGTATCACTCTCTTTACTTTACGATTACTTCTTTATCGGCATTTCCCGAGTGGTCCCGATTACTTCCGATCTCACACGAATTGACTTAGCGGGAAAATTTGCGAACGACTTGACACTGAATTTCGAACGTTTTAATTGAAAATCTTTCATTTGTTTTTGGAATTTCTTTGTGTCCACCTTGGTTGTAGGGCAATTTACCGAAGGACAGATTACCGACAAACACATTACCAAAGAAACAGGGGTGGACACTTTACCGACGGACAGATTACCGAATCTTCCCCGGACACTATACCGACTTTTTAAAAAAAAAAAATTGACAAAATTTTATACAATTTTTACAATAATTTTTTTCAAGATATAAATAAAAATATATGAAGCTAATTGAAAATATTAAAATATTTTATAACAGCCAATATTTTATAAAAGTTTCACAAATAATTTGTTTTCAGGATTAAAACAAATTAAGCTATTTAAAAACAGTAAACACTATTGCAACACTATTGCAAATTGTGCAATAGGGCTTAGCTTATTTTTTAATTTTTAAATTATATGTTGAAAAACAATTATTTGTGAAAATTTTATTAAATTTTTGCTAAATTTTGCAACTTAGTAATTTAGCTTATTATATTTTCTTATTTTTTAAAATTCTTAAAAAAAATTATTTGTGAAAGTTTTATAAAATATTGTCTAAATTTTGACAAGTGATTTACTTATTATTTTTTTAATTTTTATATATCTTGAAAAAAATTATTTGTAATAATTAGCATATAAAATTTTGGCAAAATTTTGCAATAGTGACATTTCTTATTTTCCTATTTTCTTATTTTCTTAGCTTCTTATTTTCTTTATTTTTTTAAATCTTAAAAAAAAAAAAAATTTCAATTGAAGCAAACTCAAGAAAGCTTTTCACTACGCAGGCGCAGATATCGTAACTTTACGAATGTCGACTTAGGGTACCTACCTGGGTGGTCCAACTTTTACGATAAAATCGTAACTTTAAGAGAGTAAAAATGCTACAGGAATTGCAATATTCGTAAAAGTTAAGATAAGAGAGCAGATTTAAGATAAGTGAGTGAAAAACAGTATTGATTTTTTTCACAACCAGCTGTGAAACTGACAGCACCTGCACCAAACACCAAACACTGACAGCACCAAAGAAGCGGTACTAGTGTAAGCGGAACAAATATATCGTCGTTGAAGTGGCAATACCGCGTAAGTCCCTTTTGACAGATTGTGCAGGAGGCACATAAAACGGATTTGTTTTAATTTTAATAGCACTTCTAAGATTTTATGTTGTCAAAATTAAAGAAATAATGTTTAGAAACAGATTCTACATTAATTGTCACTTTAAAATCGCACACCAATTATAAACACGTAATATTAAATCATATGCGGTTATCACTGTTTTTTTTTCTATAGTTACGCGGTATTTTCTTAGTGCGTGGTATGGCCATTTTTTCTAAGTCATTTCCACAGCATCCAAAAGCTCATATTCTGTAAATGACGAATTTAGCTGTGACATGATAATGAATATCCTTTACTATAATATGCTTAAAAGAGAAGAACGTCGTCCCCGTAGCAACGTGGTTGAAAATTTGGTTCTTTATACAAATCTTGAATTTTCCACCGATCAAGTTGAAACTCGGCAGTAATGTACATAATTACGTGACTTGATTTATAGTAACACTTTCGCGACATTCTGTTCAGTATTTACCGAGTTATTCGTGAAAAACATCGCTTTTTCTGACCTCTTAATTTTAAACGTCAATTTCAATTGTGCAGTGAAAATCAATTTTAGTAGGCAGTGAAACTAATTTTCACAAATCGACCTGAACAATATTTGTCCATGGAATCCGGAGCTCGGAAGTTGCGTTACGATTCGCGTCTATAAACATCGCGAATTTAACACCATTTTCAACGAAACTTGATTTTTCCTGTACATAATTTCAAGCGAACTGACAAGCAAATAGTTTCGTTTGAATCCGATAAGTACCGTATTAACTCGTGTATAAGACGCAATTATATGTCAATATTTTGATTCTGAAAACAGCCCTGCGTCTTATACATGCATACCAAGTTTTTTTCCCAGTAAATCCAAGGTGGATGTTTGTAAACAGAGCTGTGGTAGACTGCCACATGTTGTCTATCTCTGCCTTTCCCTCTCACTCTGTCTGGACTACTCATACTGTGTCTAGACACAATACTATTAACATATTACATTTTTGCAACAAAATGTTTTCCCTTGCATTTAGATCAGGAGACAAAATATATGTTTACGTCTGAAAAACATTGCTCTGACAGACATAAAATAGACTAAACACTGTTGAATGGCAATCTTAATGGAAGGGGGGGGAGAGAAGTTGGATTTGTTTTGGAATGCAGAGGAAAGGCAGGTGCATGCCTCTTAGAGCAAACAACAGCTGCTGGGAAGAGACTCCCCTCCCCCCTTTCTCAGAAGCAGGAAATTACTGTTTGTTTACAACAAGTTGGCAGTGATTTTCATTCAAATAGCTCAGTTAGCTGGAAAACCAACATTTAGATGGATATCATGTATACAAACACACAATGTTTTTCATCATTTTACTGCGTCTTATACACGCATGCTAAGTGTTTTCTTAAAATAGACTTCTCAAAACAAGGGTGCGTCTTATACACGAGTGCGTCTTATACACGAGTTAATACGGTATTTAGAGAGATATAAAATAGAAACAAAATTGGCATTTAAATAGTAAATTTCTTCGAAACTCCAAGTGTAGGAAGCCGTGAAACCATTTGGCAGTGAAGAAAATAATGGAATTTCCACTGGAGACCTTGACTAGAATCACGGCAAACCAACATTTCATGTGAATAAATGCTGACTTTTTTGGGGTGGTTTATGCAGGGGGCGGGGGGCACAAGGGAACATTTCTGTCCATAGTGTATTTTATTGTTACCTTTTGATATTGGACCTAATTTCCAATATTACGTCTCTCATTTGATATGACTATATAAACAAATATCAAGCAAGCAAGAATATACATTTTGTGCTGACTTCACAACTTAGCATTTTATCAAAAGATTTTAGTTGGTACACCTACATAATATTGTATGGTTCATTGATGTTTTCATGTGTGCAGAGAATATGCGAACGATTAAATAATCAGGATAAGTCATAAAGTGGAAACATGCATAACATTTTATGTAGTAAATTTCGTAATTTTTTAAGATTACATAAAAAGAGACGAACTTCGATTATATCTCGATACCACTTTTCGTTCATCATAATTGCAAATCAAACCATATTCCATGTTATTATCAATCTCGCCTATTTGTTTTAATTCAGTCTCAAATATTTATTCTTATTTTGGATTCCTTCCCCCCCCTCCCCCCCCCCCGTGATGGACAAGGCCAGTCGGTTGCGGAGAAAAATACCCTAGACTATGATGTAACATCTCCTGACATGATAATTAAATTGTAACCAGGATTCGATTAAATAAAATTTTGGAACCATTATAAAAAATGCACTCTGTGTAAAAATACCAGCCAAGTCTCTTCAACTATAAAAAATAGAAGAAATCTAAAACTTCAGCACCGAAAAATAGTGATATCAATAAATGGGCCAAGTCAAAACTTAATTTTAAAAACCAAAATATACTTGGCGCATCGTGTATAAATAATATAGACGTACTATATGCCAAAAATCAAATGTACCTAAATATATATATAATACTATACCTATAATGCCCTTAAACACGATGCGCCAAGTACATTTTGGTTTTTAAAATTAAGTTTTGACTTGCCCCATTTTTTGATATCACTATTTTTCGGTGCTGAAGTTTTAGATTTCTTCTATTTTTTATAGTTGAAGAGACTTGGCTGGTATTTTTACACGGAGTGTTTTTTATGGGGATATCACTTATTTTTTTAGTTTATTTACACAACTTGTAAAACATATTGGAGAACAATGACTAATTCCTTTAAAAAAATACGCCATTTCCGAATTAGTTACTAAGAAAAATAGTGTTTGGAGCTAAATATAAACTTAAAGTGATTATGCCATGAAGAATTCCGAAAGCATCGTTCCCATAGGTCCAGCCGTTTTCGAGATATGGCATCACTTCCGGTTTTCAAAATGGCGGCTGAAAACACTTGTAACAAGTTGGCCTATCTAGGTTAGAAAATTAACTTTCAAAATAATAATGTTTGCTTGAAATAGGTTTAAAGAATGAACAAGCTTGTAGCATGGCATTCTTAGAGTCAAGGTTAACTGAACACAAAGTAATTAATTAGAATCATTATGTAAACTTACAATCTTTAAAATTCAACAGCAATCAAAATAAAGACAAAAATATAACGAGCAATCAAATAAGTTTAACAATGTGCAATTATATCAAGAAAGTGAGTGAATCCATATAAAAGTATGTGACCTTACCTAAATTGTGATGTCACCACGTAATAACAAGTGAACCAGTCATTGTGATAACGCTACAAAACCAGTCAGCCAGACTAGTTTTCAGTGATTCCTAGAAAAGCATGGGCCTACGTGCAGAAAGAAAGTCGTTTCGCGGGCTTTAGAAATGACAGAATGTCTAAAATTAGCTACCACGTGTACGAAACCAACCAATCAGATTATTTGGAGGGAAAACGATGTCAGAGGGTATAAAACGTCAGGCTACCAGCCAAACTTCATCAGTCGGAGTTTTCTCAGAGCAGTGAGACCTGCCTCGCGAACCGTGAAGCCTTGTGCACGCAACATAGTATAATTTCAGCGAGACAGTGCCGATGTGATCGAAGGTAAACATTAAAATAACATTTTTGTATAAACGTCAACCCAGTAAATTCAAACTTCAAGCCTAGTGCTGAGGCAAATAATATCGCATTAAGACAATTTCAAGTTACAAGTGATCAACTGAACAGTTTCAACATTAAAGTCAGTAAATGTTAAAGTATAAAAGTTAGTGAATTGCAACTCCGGGAGAAACCGACGAGTCTGCAGCCGAACGTCATCAGCCTGAGCCAACTTGATCCAACTGCTCGAGGAGGTCACTCCTTGTGCACGGACTGCTGGACGTCCTGGTAACCAAGGGGTTATTAAACAACATCATCGCATCGCAGCTGAAGGAGGTGACATATCCAGTCATTTCATTCTGCTGGTGGACTGGAGTTCACGGGACACACTACGCAAGAGTCAACGCCATCCACTTGTTTACGCGGAAGTAAACAAACCAGACGACATCATCACTACTGCCGACGTATCGAACGTAATATTGTTTCATAATTTTTGATTGCTCTTTTCACATCAATGAACATTTATTTTCTTTGTAATAAACAAATTATAATATTGCTGATTCTTTGTGTTCTACCCTCTGAGCCAAATCCCGCAGGTTTCAGTGGCGCCCAACGTGTGGGGCTCGAATAACATTCCTGGGAGCAATTGTTTTGAAAGAAATAATTGTTTTCTTGATTGTGAAAGAGTACTCAGTTGTTCTGAAACTTGTGGACACAGGCATTGCGTAAAATTTTCATGTATTTGGAAATTTTACATAGAATCAACCCGTTAACGTAAAGATAAAGCCAACTGTAGATTTGTGCATGTTAGTTCATTACATCTGTTACGATGGCAGATCGAGATGCAAGTTTAGCGTCAACTGTAGATTTAGATGAGACTGTAGAGGGGGCGGGGGACCAGTCAGTGGTTAGTGAACTCGAGGTAACTAGGAGCCAGGTGATAGGGGAGGACGAACACGATGACTCGCTACCTCATGTTGAAATGCCAATCTTTGAAGAGAGACAAAAAGAAGCCAGAGCTGACAGTGTATATTCACAATTCGGTGAGAAAGAATTCAATAGTTCAATTATGGAATTCCTAATGAAGGAAAGGGAAGCAAGAGAAAAGGAAAAGCAAGAACAACAAGAGAAAGAAACTATCAAGGAAATGAATAGGAAACTAGAAAAACAGAAGGAAAAAGAAGAAAGGGATAAGAAAGACGAAGAGAGAGGAAAGGAAATACGGGAGTTGCTATTAGAAACTAAAAATGAATTCAGGGAGATCGCGAGTAAATTTGAAGCTGGATTGAAAAAGGTTGAAACTAGGGTCACAAATGTAGAGGAAAGAGTACAACAAGTAAATGATAAAGTCGACACAGAGTTGGAGGTCATTAAGTCTTACGTAGAATCAATCGGAGCACAGACGAGCAGTGTTGAGGAAAAAGTAAATACCGGATTGGTAAAGATAAACACTGAGATCGATGAGCGTGACAAGAAACTCAGCCTGGAGATATTTTCATTAAGCTCGCGATTTGAAAGAAAGGATAAAGAAAAGAATGAAAGCATTTCAGCTATGAAGGAGAAAATAGAGGACGTAAGTAAGAAAGTAGATGAAAATGCAAAGAAGACTGGAACAACATCAAATGTCATCTGTCACGCAAATAACGAGTTGCAATTTGCAAAACATTGTACTGAGTCGCTGATACAAGAGGCAATAAGATTTAATGGGGAAGAGAGTTGCCCAATAAACGCAATGCAATTTTTGAAGCTAATCAAAGAGCGTTTTTCAACATTCAATGTGAATAACAATCAGAAGCTGGGAATCATTGTCAAGTGTTTACATGGAAAAGCAGCAGACTGGTATGTAAATAATCCCGTTGAGAATATTGACAAATTTGAAGAGGCTTTTAAAGATAAATATTGGTCGCAAACTGTACAGCATCAGCTAATCAGATCAATCTATGCTGGAGAATACAAAATTAGTTCGAACCTAAACATGGTGACCTATGTCAATCGGATTATCAACAAGGCAAAATATGTGACAGAATTGGTCAATATGACGGAACAAGTTTTGGTTGGAATATTGATTAATCACTTACCACCAAACATCAGGGTGATAGTGCGAGGCAAGGTCAAAACTAAAGACGAATTGATCAAGGAGCTGACTGATTTAGAGCATGATGAATTCACTGAGAAGCTAATAAGAGACCCAAAGCAATATGAGCCAATTCGTAACGGGAACGGTTACAATGACAATAGGAACGGCTATAATAACAGGAATAGTTATGACAGAAATTACAATAACAACAACAACGGGAGAAACAGTCATAACAGAAATAGGAATGGTAACGGGAATGGTAACGGGAATAATAATAATCGTCCACCAGAGTCCGGTACGAAGGAAACGAAAAATGAGAATTCGGGAAACGAACAGGGGTCGACACAGAATGGAAAGTAGAGATGGGACACGATTTTGCGTCGACCGAAAAGACACGTTTCAAAGAGAGAAAAGAAGAGATTAGAAGAATACAGAAGAAAGAGCGTGAGGATCTTAAAGAGTATATACGCAGATCTTCAAGACGGTGGAAGAAAGAGATGGATGAACGAGAAGCAGCCAGAGAAGCAGAGGTTTCTGCAATAGAAAAGCAACTTCAAATAGATTTTTTGCTTTTCAAGAAAGGGATTGAAGACGCTGCTGCTTGCAAGACGTTGCAATCACAAGAGAGTACAGAGGGGGGCTGTGTGCCAGAAGAAATTGTCCAGATTAAAATTGAAAGTTTGGATGGACCAGACAAAGAAGAAGTTGATGAAAGTAGGCGTGAATTTACTGAGATGAAGAAAGATGAAAATGTATTTCGAAGGAAGAATTTTGAAGACAATTGCGAGGTAGTATTGCCACAAGTGAGCGAGAAGGAAGAATTACAGATTCCGATTGCGAATCAAGATGATTTCGACAGAGTTCGAACAGTTGAAGAAATTGGCGATGTTTTGAAGTCTATAGGCGACTTTAAAAGTAATGGTGAAAAGTTTCACGACGAGAAAAATGACAAGGTGATTATGAATGAAAACGATGATGTTTTGAAGAAAGGGTTGAATAATGATTTGAGAGAAGAAGACGAAAATGTTTGCTTGCAAGATGGACTGCAAATGAACGTACGAGAACTGAAGAAGAAAGCTGACGAAAATGAAAACTACACATCGACCACTGCTCAAGAAAACAGGGAAAATTCAATTCGGAAACAGCTACTTGAAGAAATTTCAAGGGTGAAAACTCAAGACGAAACAGAAGAAGGAACGATTTCATTTCCATTCGATCGTGGACGGAAGAATGAAATCAATACGTCGAACAAATGATTCCTACTGATGACAACAGCAATGTAATGTTGATGTTTGGTATGATGACCCAGCAGAAGTAGGTCACTAGGCCAATAACGGGATCGTGAGAGAGGGTTGAGTCGAGCATCGTTTCCGGGAAGTAGGATGAGGTTTGTTTTTGTTTTGGTAGATGGAGGGGTGAGTTCATTCATTCAGGTTTAGATTAGACAGCTGTAAGGGGAAATAAACTTGCATCTGTTGAAGGAAACTTTTTGTTTGTCAAAAGGAAGAAATTATTCCTGCTAGATAGTCCAGTCTCTATGTGAATCCTTGTTTTATCACCATTTTCTCATTCAAAATTTCAATGTGTTTCAAATTTTACTTCAGTCAAAAGGTGAACAACAAGAATTCAGGGGGCTCTGTAACAAGTTGGCCTATCTAGGTTAGAAAATTAACTTTCAAAATAATAATGTTTGCTTGAAATAGGTTTAAAGAATGAACAAGCTTGTAGCATGGCATTCTTAGAGTCAAGGTTAACTGAACACAAAGTAATTAATTAGAATCATTATGTAAACTTACAATCTTTAAAATTCAACAGCAATCAAAATAAAGACAAAAATATAACGAGCAATCAAATAAGTTTAACAATGTGCAATTATATCAAGAAAGTGAGTGAATCCATATAAAAGTATGTGACCTTACCTAAATTGTGATGTCACCACGTAATAACAAGTGAACCAGTCATTGTGATAACGCTACAAAACCAGTCAGCCAGACTAGTTTTCAGTGATTCCTAGAAAAGCATGGGCCTACGTGCAGAAAGAAAGTCGTTTCGCGGGCTTTAGAAATGACAGAATGTCTAAAATTAGCTACCACGTGTACGAAACCAACCAATCAGATTATTTGGAGGGAAAACGATGTCAGAGGGTATAAAACGTCAGGCTACCAGCCAAACTTCATCAGTCGGAGTTTTCTCAGAGCAGTGAGACCTGCCTCGCGAACCGTGAAGCCTTGTGCACGCAACATAGTATAATTTCAGCGAGACAGTGCCGATGTGATCGAAGGTAAACATTAAAATAACATTTTTGTATAAACGTCAACCCAGTAAATTCAAACTTCAAGCCTAGTGCTGAGGCAAATAATATCGCATTAAGACAATTTCAAGTTACAAGTGATCAACTGAACAGTTTCAACATTAAAGTCAGTAAATGTTAAAGTATAAAAGTTAGTGAATTGCAACTCCGGGAGAAACCGACGAGTCTGCAGCCGAACGTCATCAGCCTGAGCCAACTTGATCCAACTGCTCGAGGAGGTCACTCCTTGTGCACGGACTGCTGGACGTCCTGGTAACCAAGGGGTTATTAAACAACATCATCGCATCGCAGCTGAAGGAGGTGACATATCCAGTCATTTCATTCTGCTGGTGGACTGGAGTTCACGGGACACACTACGCAAGAGTCAACGCCATCCACTTGTTTACGCGGAAGTAAACAAACCAGACGACATCATCACTACTGCCGACGTATCGAACGTAATATTGTTTCATAATTTTTGATTGCTCTTTTCACATCAATGAACATTTATTTTCTTTGTAATAAACAAATTATAATATTGCTGATTCTTTGTGTTCTACCCTCTGAGCCAAATCCCGCAGGTTTCACACTTACACATTATATTAATATGTATATAAATACTAATATTTCATTATAAGCCTTCTAAATATGTAGTAGGTTTTTATATAAAGGGGAAGTAAATTTAGGCAGATTTCGCTAAACTATGACGTCATTTCCGGTTTCAGTAATTAGAAAACTTTTATTTAACTATTGTTATTTCATAAAGAGGACCGTCTGAATCGATTGGCTCAAATTTCGTTCCGATCGGTTTAGCCGTTTTTGAGATATGACGTCACTTCCGGTTTCAAAATGGCGGTACAAAAAACTCATAAGGGGCAAAGTATCTACAGGCTGACAACCTGGATACGTGGTGAAAATTTCGGGTCAATCGACCGAGCCGTTTAGGCTGTGGCGGAGACCGCGGAATTTATTGGAAGATGAATCATCATCATCATCATCATTATTATTACTAGGAAAACGCTCTGTGTAACGCGTTGATGAGCGAGCACGGCAACGCTTTGAAGTCGAACCGAACTTTTGTCAATCGGTTGATGAATGTTAATCTTTATCGTATACAGTCTAAATGCAATTTTTGAGTATATACAATTTTTAGCAAGGTTGGAAGGCGTTCAGCAAGAAATAGAAGCCAGTAACTTTATTGGGTATCTGAACTTCATAGTAACTACACCCGATCCCCGTCACATGTTCAGAGGGCACAGGAGAGCAAGATGGTTGAAGATTCAGCATTGAGCATGTGCCCACCACACTACACGATGATAAAGACATGCCAAATAACAATATAATAATGCAGCTATTCGCAAGAAACTAAATAATATGTATCGTGAAGAAACAAATTTAGTTTCCAGTAACCAGGACCCACGACGTGGACGTTGCTGCTAAAGGGTCCCACCCGACCCCCTTCCTACTCTTGTGTTACAAACAATGAAAGTTGAAATATCAACTATTAATATGTTTCGAGTAGTTGATTTGAATATTGAAGGGGGTCTCAATGTTAAAAATAATCGGGTAAAGGAAGGGCTTATAGTCCTGCTTCCTCATTTCGAAATCGAATAATTAAAAGTAACACACAACCAATGAAATACGAATGTATTCCAACGAAATAACGCCAAATAACAAGGATGCACAAAGAATCAAAAGTAGAATCACAGAATGGCAGAAGTAACACCAAAATATGAAGCATGCTTAACAAATCACTTACAACAACAATGAATTAAAATTCCAAGAAAAACAGCTTCTTAATCATTGCAACATTTAGAACGTGAAATAATTAATGGAATCATAACAATAAAAATCCTTCAAATTGTATACCTATATGACTCATAAGGATTTAGTTAGATAACGTTTTGGACTGGTAATGGCAGGGACTTTAGGCGCAGTTCTTCATTTTTCCTTTGACGTAAGGAGCTAGAGTTTTTTAGTGAATTTATTCTTTCGAAAGGGAAAGCTGGATTGAACATGATGTCAGTAAGGGCACGGACTCTCGAAATGCCGACAAAACTCATACCAACTGCAAACTCTTTAGTTCCTAAACCAACAACTGCAGAGCTCAATGTCATTCCTTGACATTTGTGAATTGTGACTGCCCAGGCTAGTTGAAGTGGGAACTGAACCCGAGTACAATTAACTGATTTTTCAGTCCAGGCTCTTGACATTGCGCATATAGGAACAACTTTAGGTACATGAAATGAAGGCCCACTGTAGGAATCAAATTCAACCAATACACAAAGCGGATGATCGGCTGGTGGTGCTGTATTTGGTGAATACACGATGTCAACTACTGTTCCAGTTGCCCCATTGACCAGTCCTTGCGGTGTCCAGAGATTAGTCTTCAGCATGACTCGGCTGCCTCGAGAGAGGTGGATGACATGTTGCAGACCCTGGGCATTGTCTTCTGTACCACGAGATGCGGTGGAGCAGTTGTGTTTTGCAGATATTCTGGCTATCGGATTTCCAAGCGCAATAAGCTTATTGATGTTATGATTATGGACTACTTCTTTAGTGGGGCCTAGGTAAAGTGAGCTTTTGAATTTTTCTTGCTTCTCTAAACATAATGAGGTTTGAAACTGAGTTTGAAGTAATTGCCAATCTTCGAAAGTAGAACAGCCGTCACTTAACCTGAGCAACAGATCTCTGAATTGCTGTTGCTCAGGATTGTCGCCTGATTGTCTCTGAACGATGGAGAGAATTTGACAAAAGTGAAAAGATCGATAAGCGAGTAGACCGTCATTTGATATTCCATAATTACATGGTTTGTCGCTGTATAATGCTTTATCACAAACAGGTGGAAGCTGTTGAATGTCACCGAACATGTAGACGAAGAGGTTGCCAAACGGACATTGCGCACCGTCTGGTTTACCTTGGCGACATCGCTTATCTATCATTGCCATTAAGTTGCAGCCAATCATGCTGTATTCATCAATTAGAAGGAATTTACATTTTCGAATAGACAATTGAAATTTTCTTGCTTCTTTATCACTGAGATCAACAAATTTTGAAGAATTTGTGCCGATATGCAACGCTGAATGAATAGTGCTTCCGTTGATATTGAAAGCAGCGACTCCAGTTGGCGCTAACAGCATGTATGACGTCTCTCCGAGTGATATCTTCATCTGTTGAGTCATGGCCTTTATCAACGTACTCTTTCCTGTTCCAGCAGTTCCTTGAACGATTACACGGCGAATTACTTCATTTTGAGTTTGGTTGGTGGTTTCAAGAGAATCAATTTGATATTTTAGCAAATCAAGAAGTCTTTGCTGTTCCATGGTGAAGGTTCCATGGTTCCATTAGTGGTAGAAACATCTTCATTTGGGAATAACTCGGTAATGTTGCGCACGTCCTTCAAGAAGCTTCCAACGGACTCGATGTTTGGATAGGAAGAGAAAGACTGCGTCCAGGGAAAAGTCGAATCAAATTCCCTCAGACCTATCTCACATTGAGCAGGAGCGGCGTTAGGCCCCATGCCGGCAACCACCATCCATTCCTCTTGTTCTCGAGCGTCTTCGATCTCTTCCCATTCATTTTCGTCTTCATCATCGTCCTCGACATCTGGTTGAACTTGTTCAGGCATCTCTGCTGGCAAAGTAAATCCTTCACCGTTGAACACAGCTTCCCAGGTTTCGTCGAAAGGATTGAGCTCGTCCTTGTTCCTCCAAGAAGATCTGAGGATTACCTGTTGCTTGAAATATGCTTCATTCATCATAGCATTGTCTTTTTCGAGATGAAGTCGAGGAAATACTCTAACAACTGCAGGTTTCCTGCGACGGACCCATCGTTGTTTCCAGTAAAACTGGGAAGCAGCTTCAAGCAGAGTGAGGGTAGACATGTTCTCAGGACGTTTTGCATATTTGGCCATTAAGCTGGTGTCACTGTCAGTGTCGATTTCTGAGTGTTGATCTGCAGCAACAAGAGGGACCCAACTATCATCACTAATATTTAAAGACACAAAGGTTCGGCTACAATGGTACAACGGATAGCTCATTAGCAAGTGACAGCATTCCTGTGCAGAGATATCTCTTTCGGCTAATGATTGTAGTATAAGCTTTTGAACTGCAAGTTTAGCGGAATCGTGCTGCTGAACGTCTTTTTGCAGAATGTTAGAGAGAAGGTCCTTAAACGATTGTGATTGGGGCTCACTTTTAGCAGCGTACTTTGCAATGTAGTTCACAACGGCATCTTTAGAAACAACAGCCTGAACATCAATATTGGCTCGCCAAGTTTGAATAATGAATCTATTGTATCGATTTAGAAGCGGATCGTTTCTCTCTGTCTCGAGGACTGGTTCCATGTTGTCATTCTGAGTAAGTCTGGTTTGTTCGCACATAGGAAAAGGAAAGTTGAAGCGGCATTTTTTTAGTTGAGTGCGTTTGTTTTTTCGTAAGCAGTATCCATCTGAGCATCGAGTGTGTCTTTGAACTTTATTCAATAATTCTATGAGGTCAGAATCACGGTCGGTGACATCATTATGACGCTTTTGGCATGGATGGATAATCGCTGGTGGGTCATTGATGCCAGGATTAGTGGTTGAAACTATTGCGTGAAAATAATTTTCAATCTCTGTGAGTTGATCGTCATCAGTGAAGTCTAAGTCTGTGATGTCTGGTGCGCCTTCAAGCCAAAGAAGTCCGTGAAGATGACTGCTTCCACGATGTTGCCACTCGTAGCGATACCAGTAATCCTTTACTTTGAACTTTGTTTCGAGTATCTGCTTTACGTAGTAGTATGCTCTCTCTTGGAAGAACCAAGCAACTATCAGAGGATTTTCGCAAAGAAGCTTTCGGCGAAGAGCAGTGGCAACAGGTGCAGTCAAACTTTCAAAATCTACGTCAGGTGCAAGTATGTCATACAGTTCAGGCCAGTGAAGATCGGCTGCACTCAACGTGAAAAACAAAGTAGGAGCTCCCAGGGATTCAACCATATCCTTTAGTTCACCACATCTCTTGAACCAATAAGATCTAGTGATTCTCAAAGAAGACGCATAAAACATTACACGATTTGCCAAGCCGGGATTTGTTTCTAATATTTCTTTTAACTGTTCAGCAGTTTTATTGTTAAGATCAGTCTTCCTTACTAATACATTTCCTTGGCTGAGTGCATTCCAACGCATCACTGAGTTTAGTGCGAAAAATCGAAATCTCGTGTCTTTAGAAAATCTGCCATCATCGAACGTCATCAGGAATTGAAAGTATTGAGTAGGCTTCATCTGTTTCTTTCTCGATACGTCTCTTAAATTACATTTGCCTGTCGGGAAAAGAGTCGGGAACGCTTGTGTAATGTAGCCTTCAGTCGTGAATTCGTTTACGGGATTGGTGGACATCTCTGGCCAAGGAACGGGTCCAGGGTCAATAGCATTAGCAATTCGTTCGTCTTGGTTGTTAGGAATGACTTGAGGGACATTGCCATGTTCAAGAATGTCATCAGCATCTTCAGAAGTACTATCATTTTCATTAATCTCCATGTATTCAAGATCGCCGTACACATTGCCTTCTTCTGGAAGATTATTGATTTCGTCGTCATCAATTAAAATATCTTGATAGAATTTATGGTTATCCTTGAGCCAAAGCAATGCCCTTCTCACGCGATGGGCACCGACATTGAAATCAGCTATGTTGTCATTGTTGGCTGATGTTCGTCTCACAACAATGACAGATGACAAACTTGATAATGAGTTAGGTAATCTTTGGGCAAAAACTGATACATTTTGAGGGAAGTTTATTACATTTCCGCTGTATGCATATTGTTGACCTTTAACCCTGTATACAGATACAACAGGATGGATTCGGGCAATCAGCATAGTTTCAATCATTGACAGGCAAGATAGTTCAACAGGAACATAACCGGGATCCATGTTGTTAGCATCAGTATACATCCCCGGATACCTCTTGCAGGCGACACAAATCCCAGATGTAATCTTCAGTCCGGGAAATTTAGATTTACATGCCGTACATGAAGACCACTTTATATCTCTCAGGAACTTACTAAACTTTTCGGTAAGGGCGGCGTCCGAATTTTGACGAATCGGGAGATCACGGTGTCTTCCAGCATCCTCGAGCTGGCGATCTAAACGTGCAGGAAGTGACTCAGATCTTCGATTCGCAGCGGTTCTTACACGATTTTGATGTCTCCGTGTTTCAGTTGCTTGGTCATTTTCATTGGCACGAGCTTCCCGTATTCGATCCAAACTCAACTGCCTTCTTTCTTGAGTTTGATCTGGAGTCTCATTGGCACGGGAGGCAGTAACAATGTGACGACTCAACTCCCTTCTTTCTGTAGTTTGTTCTGGAGTCTCTTTGGCATTTGAGGCAGTAACACGTGAAAGACTTCGATGTCTCCTTTCTTGAGTTTGCTCTGGAGTCTCATTGGCAATAGAGGCAGTAATACTTTGGAGACTATCCTGCCTTCTTTCTTGAGTTTGTTCTGGAGTCTCATTGGCAATAGAGGCAGTAATACGTTGAAGACTATCATGCCTTCTTTCTAGAGTTTGTTTTCGAGTCTCTTTGGCATTTGAGGCAGTAACACGTGAAAGACTTCGATGTCTCCTTTCTTGAGTTTGTTCTGGAGTCTCATTGGCAATAGAGGCAGTAATACGTTGAAGACTCTCATGCCTTCTTTCTAGAGTTTGCTCTCGAGTCTCACTGGCACGGGTGGCAGTTACGCGTTGATGACAAATCTTTCTTCTTGCTTCAGTTTCTTCAATAGACTCTTTCCCTAGATAATCGTTCATCCTATCAAGGCTTTCTCTCCGTCTTTTAGATCTTGTTTCGTCACCTTCCAATTCTCTACTTTCTCGAGTTCGTTTCCGATTTGCTGCAGCTCTCGCCTCAGCCGACTGTTTCTTCTTCTTGGGCATGATTTTAACGAAGGAGTTCTAAGCAAATTACTTATGAGAAATTAAAGAACCAAAGATTGACAAAAATCAACAATATTCAATGTAACGAACGGAATAATCAACGTTCCTGCAAAACAATAGCAACCCCCAAACACAAATTGTCAGGTTGAAAGTACTTTAGAAACGGATTTAAAACAACGTCTCCACAATGTATTAGGTAAAGCAATAATTTAAAGAAATTGAACGGAATAATCAACGTTCCTGCAAAATAATAGCAACCCCCAAACACAAATTGTCAGGTTGAAAGTACTTTAGAAACGGATTTAAAACAACGTCTCCACAATGTATTAGGTAAAGCAATAATTTAAAGAAATTGAACGGAATAATCAACGTTCCTGCAAAACAATAGCAACCCCCAAACACAAATTGTCAGGTTGAAAGTACTTTAGAAACGGATTTAAAACAACGTCTCCACAATGTATTAGGTAAAGCAATAATTTAAAGAAATTGAACGGAATAATCAACGTTCCTGCAAAACAATAGCAACCCCCAAACACAAATTGTCAGGTTGAAAGTACTTTAGAAACGGATTTAAAACAACGTCTCCACAATGTATTAGGTAAAGCAATAATTTAAAGAAATTAAACGGAATAACCAACGTTCCTGCAAAATAATAGCAACCCCCAAACACAAATTGTCAGGTTGAAAGTACTTTAGAAACGGATTTAAAACAACGTCTCCACAATGTATTAGGTAAAGCAATAATTTAAAGAAATTAAACGGAATAACCAACGTTCCTGCAAAATAATAGCAACCCCCAAACACAAATTGTCAGGTTGAAAGTACTTTAGAAACGGATTTAAAACAACGTCTCCACAATGTATTAGGTAAAGCAATAATTTAAAGAAATTGAACGGAATAATCAACGTTCCTGCAAAACAATAGCAACCCCCAAACACAAATTGTCAGGTTGAAAGTACTTTAGAAACGGATTTAAAACAACGTCTCCACAATGTATTAGGTAAAGCAATAATTTAAAGAAATTGAACGGAATAATCAACGTTCCTGCAAAATAATAGCAACCTCCAAACACAAATTGTCAGGTTGAAAGTACTTTAGAAACGGATTTAAAACAACGTCTCCACAATGTATTAGGTAATTTAAAGAAATTGAACGGAATAAATCAACGTTTCAAAAAATAACAACGATGAAGTAAATGTCAGGCTTGACAGAAGTTCAGAAACGGAATGAATCCAACGTTTCCAAGAAGAAAATACTTTGAAATAATCAATCCCCTGGACAAAAACTGTAGATATCTAATATCAATGCTTTAAGGTAGAACCACCATAACCTTAATGTTTCCGATTTACTTGAAATTTTGGTGACTTATTGATAATCATGCAATACACAATCCATGAAAAAATGAAACACTTCTCGTGTCCAGTTTCTGAGATAAATTGATTTGTCTCCCCCATGTTATCTTATGGCGGAATAAGAAAATCGTGTCATTTTTAGGCTAAAATGAAGATCTATTTTTTTTGTCTCGATAGATTTGAGCAAAAAACTTTTTTTATAGTAGACATATGGACATACTATCAGGAAAAAAACTGAAATATACCAAATTCGAAATGATTTTCCTATACCTCCCATGTTAAAGTTTTGTTCATCCTCTGATAACATAAAATTGAAAACTCATTGTTGGACTGGAGTTGCAAACTACAGAACATTAAATGAGTCTGTTGTACTTAAATATAGTTGAAATGTAGGAAAACGTTTTTTGAACTTGTAATTTCAAGAATATTTTTTTTTTGTATATGTCGATCGATTGCTCCCCCTTAAAAGCGATTAAATTTTACTAATACCTTATCAAAGTACACCAAATTGCCAAAATTTTCAACGAAAATAAGCAAAATGCAGGAGAGATTTGGAATGACGTGTGATCAGAAGAAAAGAACAAACGCCACTCAAAGATATTATTGAAATGTCAGCTTATGTTTACTAATCCTCCTGGATGCAAAATCAGCCAAATAGAAACACGGGAAGCACGGCCATCAGAACTACGAATTGGCGAAAAGTGAGTCACGGTCCTTAGAGGATTAATTATTTAAGTCCGAACAATCAGAAGACGTGTTAATTCGTTAATGCATTGTAGCGCGTTAATGAGTGAGCACACACACGTGCAACATCCCCAGCCAAACACGATACACGATACGACACAATAAGATTTTCTATGCAACCTACAAACTCTTTTAAGTATTTGAACAATTATGTAAATATTTCAAAGTAAACCAGTAAAATGTAAAAAACATACCTAATATGTCTCAATACAATGCAAAATTTGAAGTTTTCATATTTCTGCTCTAAAGACCGTTGATAGAACCAAAATAAAATATTTAAAGCGCTGATAACCTGAAGCATCAAGATGGCAGGGATGAAAATTTAGTACACATTTTCAAAATATTTCAAGATATCAAACTTTTGAAAATAACGACAGATTAGTCCTCAAATTGGCAAAAATACCTAACATGCTGGTCATAATGAGCATGCGAAGTTTTAAGTTGATCGGTCAATCGGTTCTAGTTTAAATTTCAAAAATCATAGAAAAAATTGTTTCAAATTTGAACCAATGGGAGGATTTGGCTGAAACTTTTTATGATTGGGTACAATGTTGGTTGAAAGGATTATGCTAAATTTCAAATTGATTGGACCAACCAATCGAAAGATAATTTTTCTAAAAGTTGAACCAGTACAGGATACCGTTTAAAAACGATCCCAGGGACCGCATAAATTACGTTAGTACATGTGCAAAATTTCAGATCGATTGGTTGTGCGGTTTGACTTGGGCAGTGAACACACAAAAAAAAAAAAAAAAACACACAGAGAAAGTGCCATAAGAGTACCGTAGTGACGCTCGCTACGCTCGCTCAATAAGTTAATTAGTTATAGTAGCAGAGTAATGTAGTAATGTAATGTTTAAATATTTAAATTGTTGTAGTCTTAGGATTATTCATTAATATTTCTTGTCCCCGGGGAAACACATTCGTGAGATGAAAATAAAATGCATGAATGAACATTATCAAAAGTAAAATATAAATAAATGGGTAATTCGTGTTTTGAATAATATGTTGACTGGCAAATACAGTTGACAAGAAAGCAAAACAAAAAACAAAATAGAATATGTGTAGTATGTCTATTGAAATTATCATTAAAAGCCAATAATTCTTTAATTTCGTCACAGACTGGTATGAAAATCTCCAAATATTCCTGTAGTATTAGTCCCAATAACCATGCAAATTGAACCTTTATGTTATTAGAAACAAGAAGAGATTATATACCAGTTAGTATACTAATTATTACAACCAACTATTGGAAACCTGGTATTCAATTTAAAAGCCACACATTAAAACAATATTTCGATGATTATTCTATCATCTTCATCAGTCAACTGACGACATTCGCCAGCTTTCCCCCCTTTCATAAAAAAACCGCTACACCATGACTCACCTCGGTCAAAAACTAAAAGTACATTACGTCCTAATAACTAAAGGTAATGAGTCAGGTACACATTATATCACAGATTAATTAATTACGAAGCAGTTTATTGATGTCAGGAGTCAACAAAGACCTCCATGACTCATCGAACATAAAATTATTCGGGCTAGTAATTAGACGATATGTGTGGCTTTTAAATTGAATACCAGGTTTCCAATAGTTGGTTGTAATAATTTGAACCTTTATGATTAAAATGTTTCTTGTTAATATTCAAAAATCATAGGATCTATTTAAAAAAAATATACCTGGGACCAGTCATATCCCGCAGAATCGGGAATGCTAATGTTATAGAATAGGACCCCGGGAAAATTACTGAAAATTACTGAAGTGTGTGTACTTACACAATATTAGACGATCTGTTGAACGGTCATATCAGTTTCATACGATTGAAAGTTGCTCTAACTACCTTGGAACTATAAAGAGTCGAAGTAGCCGTGATCAACATTTTCGAGTAATTTCACAGCAAACACACAAAATGTCCGTAAAATGTCAATAACTTTTGGATTTAAACACAGATAAGTCTGAAAATTGTCAAAAATACAGATAATGTTGGTCTTAATGACCATGCAAAGTTTTAAGTTGATCGGTCATACGGTTCTAGTTTAAATTTCAAAAATCATATACAAGATTTTTTTAAATTTTTACCCATGGGAGGATTTGGCTGAAACTTTGTATGATTGGGTACAATGTTGGTCGTAATGACTTGTCAAAATTTCAAATTGATCGCAACAACCAATCGAAAGATAATTTTTTTAAAATTTGAACCAATCACATGAGCCCATTCAAAAACGATCCCAGGGACCGCATAGATTACGTTAGCATATGTGCAAAATTTCAGATCGATTGATTGTGCCGTTTGACCTGGGCTGTGAACACAAAAAAACAAAAAAAAAACAAAAAAACAAAAAAAAACAAACACACAGAGAAAGTGCCGTAAGAGTACCGTGGTGACGCTCGCTACGCTCGCTCAATTATTATCTGAAAGCCGTACAATTTCACGGTTTTCACGGCCCTCTAGCTCGCAAAGGGCGTAACCTAATGTTCCCAAATTTGGTATATGTTGTTGGGTGGGCCATAGCTCGAAATTAAGATATTTCACAACAATGTGAGATTTTCCAATTTTGAGATCCAGTAGGCCGAAAATGCCACTTTGATGCTTACAGTAAAAGTGGGTTGCTCCAGCCTTTTTATATGAGAGTGTGCGCGCCGTACGACTTGGCTGGCGTGGAGCGACCGCTCCACTAGATTATAAAAATCATTTTAATTCTATATACCATACAACTGTAGTTTTTGTTTTTATTCTTCATTGAGTCGTATCTGTTCATATTTTTTATCATGCTTAAAATGTTTTTATAATATTGAGTTATTAACGATATATTTAAATATTTTCAAAATAGTTTCACATGTTTTCTTTGTTTCTAATTTACGTATGTACACTACAGGTGTACATTGGGGTTTTAGTCCAGTCAAATGAGAGATTTACCTAAAACAAATTGCAACATTTGGTTTTTTGGTGTCATTCTCTTCAAAAATATACCCTCTACAACATATCCAAAATCCGCCAAAATCCGCGCAATGGAAGTACTTTTTAATCACTGTTTAATTTAATTTTCCCATGTTAATTTCATCTAGCAAAAAAAAAATTCATGTAACTCCGATTTTGACGAAACTTGGCAGAATTTTTCACCATCCTAAAAGAACACAAAAAGCTCTCTGAGCGTGTTTCTCTAAATTTTTTCGTTTGGGAAATATGGCCCATCGAAAAGTCATATCTTAGTCAGTTTTCGACGATTTCGGCCACTTTGAGTGTAATTTGACGTTTTGCGAGGTCCATATTTCCCAAACGATAAGATTTAGAGAAAAACGCTAAGAGAGTTATTTGTTTCATTTAGGATGGTGAACAATTCTGCCAAGTTTCGTCAAAATCGGAGTTACATGAATCTTTTTTTTTGCAAGATGAAATTAACATGGGAAATTAAATTAAACAGTGATTAAAAAGTACTTCCGGTGCGCGGATTTTGGCGGATTTTGGATATGTTGTAGAGGGCATTTTTCTGAAGAGAATGACACCAAAAAACCAAATGTTGCAATTTGTTTTGGGTTTGGACATTTTTAAGCTTGATTTGACTGGACTATTAGTGTGGGTTTGCCTTCCACAGATCTATAAAAGAGCCTTGATTTGCATTTATGATCGGTCATTCCGTGAGTTGAAAAAAATTATCACGAGAGACAGTTCTTTGCAGAGTAGTTTTATTCATCTTCAGTTATGCATTGCCTTGCCCAGAAAGAGAGCTTATTGGGTCATGTATTACTTGGCGGGGCACTCTAGTAAAAATAATTTAATCCATTCATCTGTAACATATCTAACAAAATAATTATTAAAGTGGCAAACTACATGCTAAAGTTACACAGAATACCGCGTAAGTGACAGGTTTTAACAAGTGTCAGGCAAATAATACCGCGAATAGAAACCTCAGTTTTGCGGCAATGATAATGACAGAAAAATAGCTTATTGCTTTAATAAAATATTGTTAAGATGAAGTGTAAGTATACCGGGTGGCCCAAAAAAAAACGTCCAATGGGCGAGACACCGCTGTGAAGAACTACTACAGATATTAGTTAAACATACCAATGTTTAACATGTGAAAGTTTCAAAAACATTTATTATTTAGAAAAAAAGTGACAGCTGTTCGAATTTGGTTGTCGAAAAATCGATTACACGGAGCTCAAAGAGCGCACATTTAGAAAAAGTCCAATGGCATGGAAACCTTTATTTTCGACACTACTTATGTTATCAGGCTGAAACTTTCAAATGCTATTCAAAACATATGACTATCTATTGTGTGAAAATTTCAATACACTTGAATCAGTAGAACGAAAGTTATGGTATCTTGAAGTTGAGCTTCAACTTTGAAGTTGATCCACTACACGTGGGAAGTCAGTGACTGGCTCACCGACAGGCAACACGGTTTCTGTACCGGCTACTCCTGCGAATCATCCCTCGTAAGTCTGACGTAGGAGCTCTCAAACCACCTGGACAACGGCAGCCATGTTGACGCTGTCCTCATTGACTTCTCGAAGGCTTTCGATATTGTACCACACAGTCTCCTCATCGACAAGTTCGACAACATGGGCCTTGATGGAAGAGTGGTCAGCTGGATCCAAGAATTCCTGTCTGATCGTACGCAGTCTGTACAGGTCGGTAATGCAATTTCACCAAAGCTCGGCGTTAAATCAGGCGTACCCCAAGGCTCAGTTCTCGGTCCTGCCTTATTCATAGGCTTCATTAATGACATCACTGAAGGAATCACGTCATCCACTCGATTATTTGCTGATGACTGTATTGTCTATCGAGTAATCGCAACTCGATCGGACCAAGAGGCTCTTCAGGAAGACCTAGACTAAATTCAATGTTGGGTGTCTCAGAACAGGATGAAGTTAAATGTAAATAAAACGACCCTCGTCAGCTTCGCACGACGCCAGAAGTTTGATACGTCCTACTCCTTAAATAGCGTACCTCTTGAAAGACATAACACTTGTAAATACCTTGGAGTCAATCTGTCCTCAAACCTGAACTGGAACCATCACATCACTCTTACAGTCAGCAAAGCAATGAGGAATCTACACTTCGTCATGTGAAACCTGAAGGGAGCGAGTAGAAGAAGCAAGTCACATGCGTACACCTGCCTAATCCGCCCCCTTCTTGAGTACTGCTGCAGTGTGTGGGATCCACATTACGATTCCCACTTCAAACAGATAGACAGAGTCCAACGTAAAGCCGCTCGCTACACCACGAACATCCACCGTCGCTGGAATAAAGACACTAAACGACCCTACGTTAGCGTAAGCAAGCTTGTGGACGAGCTTGGGTGGGAGGCACTGACCAACAGAAGAAACCGAGCGTCACTACGCTGTCTCTTCAAAGCCCTCTCCAAGCACCCAGCGTGGCACGACACTCGTCATCTCATCTCTCCCGCTACCTTCCTTGGCAGAAACGACCACCGCTGGAAGGTGCAGCTGCCCAGGTACTCCACGAACATCGGTCTTCACTCATTCCTGGGCCGGGCTACCCGCTCATGGAATGCGCTGAAGGAAGAAGAGATCATCGACCTCGGCTCCATTCGCGACCTTGACACTGCTCTGGATGACGATTGACTTGTTTACTTTGTACTTTGTGTCTTGTGTCTCACGGAATGTAATACACACAAATATTAGTTTTTCGAATTGAATTATATTATCCGGCCACCGGAAACACGTAGTTTCCTAAGCTGTGTATCTATTAATAAATAATAAATAAATAAAATAAGCTTAAAAACAGAAAATATGGGAGAGAATTTCACTTCTAAATTTAACATGTGAAATAAAACTTAATAAGTGATGTCTCGCCCGTTGGACGTTTTTTTGGGCCACCCGGTATAAGAATGTTTTATGAATAGTACGTACCTTAACTGCAACAACACGTAATATAGCAAGAAAAATGGGGAGCTAGCATGGCTTAGCTTGTCAAGCGGCCATCTTGGATCTAACATTACAAGTATAGGGAGATACGCGTTATTACCCGACGCAAGTCATATACGCGGTGTGTAAATAGCCTTTTATAGCGTGCTTATTGGCACCAACAGACTAGAACCACTAGAAACAAGTGCCAATAGTATCCGTGGATACGAATCAACCAAAAACGATTTTTGCTGAAATTTCGACTTCAACTCAACACTTCAACACTTCAACGACTTCAACGACTATATAGCCACTTCAACGACGATATCAGGTTTTGTCAAATGACTATAGTCATCCCCTCTGACCGTAGTCACCCCCTTTTGCGGTATGTAAAATGAGTAAAAATGCTGGTTAAATATGAAAAAATGACAGTAAAATATAAATAGGGGCCCATAAGATGGGATAAAGGGCCCATAAACGACAGGGTCCTGACCGCCACTGGTTACAAGCTGATTTAATCCAGATTTTGATGTATTGTATTGCAGCGCATTTTATTTTAATAGGCAGCACAAAACTGAGTGACCGATTATTTTTAAACTTGCTGCAAGTGACACAAATTCACATATTGATTTTGGAATTGCTTCAATTCGCCTGAAGTTAGCCAAAAATTGAGCATTTTCATAATTTCTAAAATGTTTTTCCAGCCAAATGTTTGACAAAACTTTGCACCATATGTTCTTACTCAAATAAATTGGGCTTACTCCTGTAAGTCTAATTTAAATAAAAATTAAACATGAAAGTGGAGCTTGAAACTAATATGAATAGGCTTGAAATAGATGTGCGGGATCCCATTTCAGTACCTTCTTGCCAGGCTGTCAGAGAGGAAGGTCAGAAGGCTTAGGAATGAAAGCTTGAAATTCCAGACACCCTGCGGATCAACTCTCAAGAGCTGAAAGAAGAGCAGCTCTCTCATTGGCTGACAACGGTCACGTGACCTTATTTGCCTCTCTGCTATTCACTCATAATCGAAAACGCGGAGAGCTGATTGACAGTGTGTACCGTGTTTTTAAGAAGAGATAGTTTTCATAAAGTCCTACCCACGATTGGCATTGTACAGCGTACCAAACACACAAAAACAAAAGAACTTGCTAATTATTTATTCATATAATGACATTAGCAAAATACATTACCTACAAAAATTTGATTATAGATTCTCTTGTTCTTGCGGAGGTGTTCCGCACTGTGCTATTATGCCAATCATGGGTACCTAGGCCTTTATTGTTTGTTAAATAAAATGATATTATCTTACTTATTAGTACAATCTTGTAACTTTGTAAGTTCTTCACAAAGAAGGCAGCCATCATTGATTGATTAATTGATTGATTGACTGATTGGTTACCTTTGTTTTTTTCCATTCATATTACACTTGATGCGTTAATTGTTATATTTTCTCATACTCTTGAAAAACAATTTTTCTCATTATGAGGATTTCATGGAAATGTAGCCCAATCTAGAGATAGTCATAGTATAAATAGTGCTGCCTATATCTAAAGTAATTTAAAGTACCTACTACCTAGGTACTAGAAGTAGAAAGTAACAAGAATAAATACCCAGAAAAAAACACTCCGTGTAAAAAAGGCAGCCAAGTCTCTTTACTTAAAAAAAAATCAACACCGAAAAGGAGTGATATCAAAAAAGGAGCCAAGTCAATGACATTTCCAAATATTTAATCGTATCTTTGAAATAAAAGTATAAACACCGAGAAATACTTTACAAAAGGACTTGGCGCATCGTTTTTTTAAAGACATCATTCTATCCTAAAAGTGGAAAGATTATTAACAAGTGGGTACATATTCCTCTTTTTATTTGAGCCAGTATCTATGAATCAAGCTACTTTTGGTAATGGCTATTTTATAATTTTGTAATGGCGATAGAAGAAAGATGTCATGCTGTAATAGAAGTAATAATAAGGGATGTAGAATTAAATAACAAGGAAGTGGGCTCATATATATTCTTATAGCACTGTTAATATGGTGATATTAGAAGGATATCTTTTCATAATTTGATCATGACTGAGGGAAATCATGAAAAGTTGTCAAATAATTACTAACTATTTATAGAACACTATTATATTATGGAAGTATATTATTATGGTTTTAATAGTTGTTCAATGTGACTTCACTGTGTACTTTGTGAAATGTATTGTTATAAAATGTGGATTAATAGAAATGTATTTCATTGTGAGAAGGTATAACGCATGAGACTTATTTATGTTGACCACGAAACAATAATATGAAGATAACTATTGTATATTTATTACAAATATAGGCAACAAGTTTTATCGCGTACATATTCAAATAGAAAATATTGTACAGTAGGAGTGTAGGTATAATATGTAATTGAAAGTTGTGTCCCTATTATTCTAAAAATTCTAAATTACGGTTGTATATAAATGGCATATGCTTATGAATAGAAAAATGTCTTTAAAAAAACGATGCGCCAAGTCCTTTTGTAAAGTATTTCTCGGTGTTTATACTTTTATTTCAAAGATACGATTAAATATTTGGAAATGTCATTGACTTGGCTCCTTTTTTAATATCACTCCTTTTCGGTGTTGATTTTTTTTTAAGTAAAGAGACTTGGCTGCCTTTTTTACACGGAGTGTTTTTTTCTGGGATATCACTTCTTTTGTTAGTTTATTCATACAGCTTGTAGCACATGTCCGAGCAAGGACTAATTTCTTTAAAAAAATACGCCTCAACCGATTAGGATAGGTACTAAGAAATTACAATCGGTCCAGCCGTTTTCGATATATTATAACGTCCCTTCCGGTTTTGAAATGGCGGCCGAAATTAATGTCGTCTTGAATTCATAATTATTAGTCCTACAAAATTGCATAATTTGATAGCAATCGGTACAGCCGTTTTCGATATATTATAACGTCCCTTCCGGTTTTGAAATGGCGGCCGAAAATAATGTCGTCTTGAATTCATAATTATTAGTCATACTATTTCCAAAATTTGGTTGCAATCGGTACAGCCGCTTTCGATAATGACGTCACTTCGGTTTTAACAATGGCGGCCGAAAAAAATGTCGTCTTTAATTCATAATTATTAGTCCTACACATTTCCAAAATTTGGTTGCAATTGGTACAGCCGTTTTCGATATATGACGTCACTTCCGGTTTTGACAATGGCGGCCGAAAATACTGTCGTCTTTATTTCATAATTATATTAGTCCGACATAATTCTAAAATTTGGTTGCAATCGGTACAGCCGTTTTCGATATATGACGTCACTTCCGGTTTTAACAATGGCGGCCGAAATTAATGTCGTATTGAATTCATAATTATAAGTCCTACACAATTCCAAAATTTAGTTGCAATCGGTACAGCCGTTTTCGTTATATGACGTCACTTCCGGTTTTAGAAAATGGCGGCCGAGAGCACTGCAACCTTGAATTTATAATTATTTACAATGTATGTTTACTAAATATCTATTTAAAAGTATAAAGTGGTGAATTTAGTGTCCTTTAGAATATTAATGACGTCATTTAGCATTTTTATGACGTCATTTCCGGTATAGGTAATAAGAAAACAATTTAGTTTTATCTAGTTGATACTTCATGAATGACCTTCTGAATTCAATAGCGCTAATTTCCGTCAAATCGCTCATGCCGTTTTCAATATATGACGTCACTTCCGGTTTCATTTAGTGGTTCCTGCCGCCATTTCCGGTACCGTTAATTTGTATATTCATTTATCCCAATTGATTTTTCAAATAGATTGCAGAATGAATATACAGGAGCTAGTTCAGTGGCAATCGGTACAGGCGTTTTCGATGTATGACGTCACTTCCGGTTTCAGGAATGGCGGCCGAGAACACTGTGTATTGAAATTATAATTTTGTATTGTCTTTGTTACAATGTAAGATAATGATATGTGTATTTAAAGTATAATTTGATGAAATAAGCTAAATATTGCAAATTTATGACGCCACTTCCGGTTTAGAATATAGGAAAATTATATTTTTAAGTAACATACTTCATATAGATGACCATCTAAATCGAATGGCGCTAATTTCGTTCTAATCGGTCCAGCCGTTTTTCATATATGACGTCACTTCCGGTTTAAAAATGGCGGCACAAAAAATCACAAGAGGCAAGGTATCATCAGACGCCAAAAGTGCATATGTGGTAAAAATTTCAGGTTGATCGGTTCAGCCGTTTAGGCTGTGGCGGTGACAGCGACCTTTTCTGATATCTGAAGAAGAAGAAGAAGAAGAAGAAGAAGAAGAAGAAGAAAGCGGTGTAATTTCACGATTTTCACTGCCCTCTAGGTCGTAAACGGCATGACTGGTTGTTGTCGCGTGATGTATATGTTGTCAGGTGGGCCATAGCTCAAAATTAAGACATTTCACAACAATGAGAGATTTTTCATAGTTGAGATCCAGTAGGCTGAAAATGCTATGTTGTTGCTTACAGTAAAAGTAGTTGGTCTGCTCCTCAGTTTATATAGGCATTTACGGTATATGTAGAGTGACTGTGAGTGTACGGTACGACTTGGCTGTGTGGAGCGACCGCTCCACTAGATGAACTTAAGATGATACAAGAGTATAAGGCTAGACTTTTTTACCAGATTCTGGTGTTATAAATCAAGTCTTCATACCTATTCAATATACGATCTTATCAGAAGCATAATGTTGTAATGTGTCAGGTTTCCCAGCAATCTGGTTAAGTGTAAGACGATCTCAGCCGGACGCATGGAGAATTTGACGTTGGTCTATCTATACGTAAGAACGGGTTTGCGTTCTTTGTCAGCATACATTGACGACAGACTTGCAAAGAATTGTCTGTCAATGGTTCTGTAGTTCGAGGTGGGATGTATGGTATAACCGTCTTGACCTGGTTCTTGTGTTGCAGGCCGGAACGCAAGGGCTCGTGCTTCCGATGAGCGCGGAGGAGCGGAAGTTGTTCCACGCCCAGGAGGTCTGTCGCTACGACAACCCCTACCGCACCTTCACATTCCGCGCCCGCGGACGTGAGAGCGTCGTGGGACCGATCAAGGGACTCTACAACCCGAACATCGTCATCCCCAAGCCACGGGGCCTTCTTGTGGCGGACAGGCCCAACTCTGTCGACATTCTCAATCTAGGTGAGACAAAAGTCAGGAATATCTTGAGCAAAACTGCAATTGATTTCAAGTTGAAATTGAAGGGTCTTTATTATCATCAAACCTATTTTACGAGAACAATACAATATCAATATCACTAGGTACACTCACCAAAAGATAAAATGGTATGAAGTAATAGGATTGTCTGAAAATGATTTGATCGCACCTTCAGAAGTAGTCTATGATAACTGGGCTTCCAGCTCTAGTAGGTGAGCCGTCATTCATTTCATTTTATTGATAATAATAATTGTCACATAACATCGCTACAATTCATTCAAATTTATTCACATACAGTTTTATGTCTTGCCGAGTGTACAAATCTACAATGTTGAAACGGATAGATTTAACACATTTTTTCTCTCACAAAAAGGAGTAATGAGCTCTTATTTTTAACAGCCAATCTCAACCAATTCAATAAACGAAAACTGGTTTTTGAGTCGCTGATTTATTCTTCCGTTCCACATGTAAAGTGTCTCTGTTTCTATTATCATGTCAATTATCTTCTCTGGAATATATCTAATAATGTGTTACCATCATGCACCGTGGTACCATCAGCATGACCATCATACCGGGTGGCGCAATAAAAATGCACAATGGGCAAGACATCGCTGTGACGAAATTACAGCACACATCGGGCTGAAAATGTAGCATAATATAAACAATATACTGTACTGTTATGATGTGTGCAAGTTTCAAAAACATTATAGTGCAGGTTCAAGTGTAGAAAAAATGCTTTCCACTCGATTGGAGTGCCGAAATTGATTTTTATAATAATCGATTGTTTACATCATTCTTAATATTACCTGACGTGCCTTCAATTTTTTTGGTGGCCATCTTGGAAAATATGGCGGAAAACGTAAATTTTACAAATTATTAATTTGTTGGTAGATGAAAGGGGGCTGTGCATAAAGGACGTCACGCTTCAGGGGGGGAGGGGGGGTTCACCAGTATAGGACACAGTGTGACAGGGGGGAGGGGGGGTACTGGAGGCAGTAGGACGTCACGTTTTGATCTAGATATTTTCAAGCATTTTAAATTTCAGTTGATACGTTGGGACCGAAAATTTCACTAAAAACGAGAAATTCTGATACATTTTACAGTCAAAAATATTCTATTTAAGGGGGGGTAGATATAGATTTGTGACGTCCTTTTAGGGGGGGGGGGGGGGTCTCGAAAAGTGTGACACAGCGTGACAGGGGGGAGGGGGGTGTCAAAATATCCCATTTTTAGCGTGACGTCCTTTATGCACAGCCCCAAGGTTGAAAAATTATGAAATAATTCACTAAAACAAACTCAAATATGGGGACTTGAAAAAAAAATACGCCGTGAACTAATTTTATTTTTTCATTGTTGGAATTGACCAATCACGTTTGTGTTTTTTTGCTCACAATTTATTATGAAACGCGTGGACTTAGACTAAAATATGTGGAATTAAAATTTGTAGACAATTTCATTTTGAACAATACGCGTTTTTAAAAAAATTATGTTTTTTTAAATTTTTTTTGTTTTTTTGTTTAATTTTTAATAAAATTTGTTTAAATCTTTTTTTTTTTCAAGTCACTATATTTGAGTTGGTTTTAGTGAATTATTTCATAATTTTTCAATCTTTACTCTACCAACAATTAAATAATTTGTAAAATTTACGTTTTTCGCTCGTTTTCAGCCATATTTTCCAAGATGGCCACCAAAAAAATTGAAGGTACGTCAGGTAATACTAAGAATGATGTACACAATCGATAATTACGAAAAAATCAATTTCGGCACTCCAATCGAGCGGAATTACATTTGCTCCCCTACTATTACTATTGTAGGAAAGAAATTACGCTGTTAAAATTTGGTCGTCAAAAAATCAATTATTTTTTGGTCGTCAAAAAATCAATTATACGGAGCACGTTCAGGAAACGTCCATTGGCCGGGACGCTGTTTCCTTCAAAACTACGGACGTTATCAAGCTGAAAATTTCAAATTTTATTCAAAATAGATTAAGACAGATTGTGTGACTATTTCATATCATTATATTGAACGAAAGTTATGGAATCTTGAAGTTGAACTTAAAACTGAATAGAGGAAAATAATTTCACCTTTATAATGTGTGTAATAAAATTTAAGAAATGATCTACATATTCTGATTTTAAGCTCAACTTCAAGACTCCATTGATTTAGTTCCATTCATTCTTAATATATTTTAAATAAAATTTTATATTTTTAGCTTGATAACGTACATAGTTTTGAAGAAACCGCGTCCCAGCCATTGGAAGTTTTCTGGACGCGCGCTATTTGAGCTCCGTATAATCGATATTTCTACAACCATATTCGAACAGCTGTAACTTTTATCCTACAATATTAATTATTTTGAAACCGGCACAAATCACACATTAGTGTGTTATTTAAATTTTTTGAAATTTTCAGCCTGATGTGTGCAATAGTTTCATCACAGCGATGTCTCGCCCATTTTTTTTTTTTTGCGCCACCCGGTATGTACCAGAATACCATACCAAATACCCGAACGCTCAGTGCGACTCTTTGTTTTACAGTCAACAACTCTAATGTCTCAACACGTACTTAACGGACAAGCAAGCGGTTCTTTCACTTTTCAACCATTCAGAGGATTTTGTTAAACAAACTATGGCCTGTCATAAGTCGCTTAGAGTCAGTCCAGTTTAGCTTTAGGCTGCAAACACACGGGCGACTTTTAGTCACTCAGCTTTTCGCCCTGGGGATTTTTTCACGTGCGTCTTTTGCGCGTCATGTGTGTTACCACAATGCTACTCAATGCTACCTAATTGCTCGGCGACTCGCCAGCGTAAAATCGCTGAGACTAAGTGACTAAAGTCGCCCCGTGTGTTCGCAGCCTAAGTATTCAATGATTTTACTAGATTTGTAATGGTAATTTCCTAGATATATTTAGGTGTGTTTTCTGCTATTTTTTTTTAACTGTAGAGTGTAACGTGTAAGAGTGTAAAACTCGTATTCAATATCGAGAAAGTCAATATCCATATTGCTGCTTGAAAACAAGGTTAATAGTCAATAAATAGGGGCTGTGCATAAAGGACGTCATGATTCAGGGGGGAGGGTGAGGGTGCGCCATTATGGGACACAGTGTGACAGGGGGAGCAGGGGACCTGGAGGCAGTAGGACGTCACTTTTGATATATATCGAGTGGTGTTTCAGTGCGCGACGCGGCTGCGCGACTGCCGGAGGGCGAGGGGTCGTGCAGCGAGGTGTGCAACCTTCTCAAGGACTCGCAGCACCTCGTGGCAGATCCTCACCACGAGACGCTCCACTCGGTGGTCGGAGAAACCCTCGCCTGCCTGCACGTCGACACCGACCCCAGCGTACGGTACGACGACCAGCGCAACGTCTGGATCTATCAGAACCACTCCAGGACGCAGGACGACTTCTGTGAGTCTTGCGTTGCATTCATTGCGTAGGCAATCTCATCGGACCAAAATCTAGCTGGGGGAAAATATAATCATTATCTTTCTGGTTAATTTCCTAATTAAACAAGATTAAGGTCTATTACCTAGCAATCCTATCAAAAGGCTGGGACGTTTACACGGCACGATAAACATAATTTGTTAGTTTGAATTGAAAGGTTATATTTATTGGTCAACATTTTAATCGTAACATGTGCTGTGTTTTGCAATAGCGCTTAGAACCACTGAAACTAGTATTCTGTCAAAATATTGCTCTATCGCAGCTTAGAATGTGGAAAATATTCTGTGTAATGCGTTGATAAGCGAGCCTACATATTGCATGCGAACTGTAATGTGTTGCAATAAAGTTGCTGCACTATAATAAACCTAATAACAACATGCATCAAAGGAGCAGTATTTATTAATTTTTTCTTTTAATTTCCTTGCTAGATCGTCTACACCAGCAATGCCGTGATGCAGCCAACCCCCTGCCCACCCCTTTGCCCACCCCACAGTCCACCCCTCAGTCCACCCCACAGTCCACCCCACAGCACACCCCACTGCCCACCTCACTGCCCCCCCGTCTGCTCGGTCATCTGCTCGCCCTTCTGAGTACCGACACAACCAAACCTCATCTTGTGGTCAGAAACCAGGCCCCCATAGTTATCAGGGCCCCTATGCCTATTGTTCCATCTTCTGTTGTAAAAACCAAGGCCCCTCTAACTAAAATTGCCCCCAAGCCTGTGGCTCCACCTCCTGCTGTTAAATCCGCACCCTCGAGGACTGTGAGGGCCCCACAGAGTCTTGAAACCCCCCGCATCACATCAGCTCCGGTCACCACAGCAGGTGTAACAACGAGGGTTGGAACCCCCCGCATCGCATCAGCTCCGGTCTCCATGGCAGGTGAGTGTTGCCGGCAATTTCAAGCGTGTGTCTGTACATCTGTTCAGTTTGTTCTCTTGGCTATTCGACACTGAGAGATGCGGTAGACGCATGTGCAAGCTAACTAATCCAACACCTTTGCCTTGGGAAGAGACTAATACCCTGTTCACACTGAGAATTTGATCATGATCCAGTTCAATTACAATCGAAATCAAAATGGAGGCAAGATTCAAGTTAAACATTATAATGCTTGTTACATGCAATTAGAGCATGCATTTGTAAGTTTTCGTTTTTAAAATTCAGGTTTTCTTTTGTTTGACCTTGAGTTCGATCATGAATCTAATTTCGATTGCGTTCTTACAACTCAATCGAGATTTGGATCATGATGGAATCCTCAGTGTGAACAGGGTATAAGTGAACAATCAGTGTGTCTGAAAACATGTGCACTAATATTGCAGTGATTTCAGTTTTAAAAAGCAGTAATAGCTGCTCAAATATTTCAATAAGTGTTATGAAAAATGGGTTTAATGAAAATAACAAATGTAACTGGCAATTAAAATAAGAAAAATAAGGGGAGTTTAAATATGTTAAGGGGGTTCCAGGGTTACGGCATAGGAATGAGAATTTGCTGTAATAGGGAATTCTCCTCAAATTTTATTACATATTTAATAAAACCTACGCCTCGAAAGAAATACAACAGTATTTTTTAAATATTTTTAAGTCTACTAGATATCGAGTTATGTTAGTTCAAACTTTTGCTGTCTGCATGTGGATTTGAAACGACCCTGCGCCATCTTTCCAAGCTGTGACGTCAGAAACCAGATAGCCATGTTACCTGCATTAAGTTCTAATGGATTTCTGTAGTGAAGCAGCTGAGAGGAATCATTGATCATTTTGTTCTACAATCATGAAATTTGGTATACTTTTTCCTTAGGACACAATTAACATATTTTGCTATTATATCATTCGTGCTTTGATGGCATTCGTGCCATCATTAGCTCACATAGCCCCACCATCTCAATCCCCAGGATGGTGCAATGTGGGGTTCCCCAAGGCTCAGTCCTAGCTCCCCTTTTATTCTCTCTCTATGTCAACGATCTACCCGACCTCCTAACTCACGGCAATCTTTTCCAATTTGCCGATGATACTAATCATCTCCTGACTACCCCGAACACAAATTCCTTCCAGTCCCTGATCAACACTGCCAATCATCAATCGGCAGTGATGGCCACCTACTGTGTGAACAACAAGCTCGCCCTGCAGACCTCCAAAACTGTCTTCATTCACTTCCACTCCAAGGCAAGTACCCCTTCCTTCTCGCCCCTGATCAGGGTCAATCACCAAACAATCCCTAGCACCCCATCCGTCAAGTTCCTAGGCATCCACCTCAACCCCTCTTTGGACTGGTCTCTTCATATACAGCACACTTTCTCAAAGATACAAAGCTGCTGCTTCCTTCTTCGTCGCCTCAAATCAATCGTCAGTCCCCACTCCCTATCCTTAGTCTACCATGCTCATCTCCACTCACATCTTTCCTATGGTCTACTCTTCTGGGGTTCTTCCTCTGCCTCAAATCGCATTTTCATCCTTCAAAAACAGGCCATTCGTATCATGACAGGCGTCTCCCGTTGGCAATCCGCGAAGCCTCACTTCGTTCAGCTCCGAATCCTTACCCTAACTTCCACTCTAATCCAAATCGCAGCCACCTTTGTGCGAACACATCCCGAACAATTTCCCCTCAACTCTTCCATTCACAACCACTCCACCAGGAGCCAGAACTCTATTCGCACGCCCTCTTACTCTAAAGCTTCGTACACCGCCAGCCCACACTACCTATGCACCGTCATCTACAATAAACTCCCTCAATCTATTGCCAATTCACCAACCCTCACCTCGTTCAACCTCAGCCTGAAAACCTACCTCACTCAAAATCCTTTCTACAACCTTAATGAGTACCTATCCTTATAATTCCTTTGTAGCTCATCATCAGTTTGCTCAGTCTGTAGTAGAATAGAATAGAATAGACTTGTCTTAATCTGATTTATTTACAATTATCACCACCTTATGTTAATAACTATTATTCTAATTTTATATTGTTGTTATATTTTTAAAAAGTGATCTGTAAATATAGTACAGGAGCAAATGTAATTCCGCTCGATTGGAGTGCCGAAATTGATTTTTTCATAATTATCGATTGTTTACATCATTCTTAATATTACCTGACGTGCCTTCAATTTTTTTGGTGGCCATCTTGGAAAATAGGGCGGAAAACGTAAATTTTACAAATTATTTAATTGTTGGTAGAGGAAAGGTTGAAAAATTATGAAATAATTCACTAAATCTAAATCAAATGTGGAGACTTGAAAAAAAAAATACGCCGTGAACGACATTTTATTTTTTCATTGTTGGAATTGACCAATCACGTTTCTGTGTTTTTTTGCTCTCAATTTATTACGAAACGCGTGGACTTAGACTAAAATATGTGGAATTAAAAATTGTAGGCAATTTCATTGTGAACAATATGCATTTTACAAAATTTTACTGCGACCAACAGTTTTCAGTTTAGAGCAATTATTGTGCGACCTTCCGAGTTAAGTCATCACCTCAGTAGATGCCATGGCCCCATACACGGTCAATAGTCCAGAGTCTAAGCTGCAAAAAGGGGCCTAACCCGCACCTCTGTAACGTATGAAAAGTTCTCCGAAATTAGATTAGGGTGGGTGGGCCAAAATGCCAAATTTGTCAAAAAGTCATTGTTGTCATTATCAAATAATCAAATCATATCAACCTAGTCGAGTAGCATATCAAATGAAAGCTTATCTTTAGAACAATTATTAAAAATATATATCACCATTGTAAAGTTGATACAGAGGTCAAAAGGGGTAAAAAAGTAGTCAAAATCACATTTTTTTAAGTATTCCAGGAAAATGCGGTATCTTCGTCCCTAATAAAGATCATAACAAACTTTTTTATATTAATTGATCCGATATGAATCTGATTATAACATATTAAAAGTTATCCAAATTTTTTCTTTGAACATGAATGGGCTAATGAATCTGTCATATAGTTTATAAGGGCAATTTTTATTTTGAGTGCAAAATCTAAGATTATACCAATTTCCTAGCCACTAGGTACTTATAACTAAAGGTTTTTTGGTGTGAAACGATACAGAACAATGCTGTCTAAAACATATCAAAAGTTCTCCAACTTTTGATTAGGGTGGTTGGGCCAAATTTCAAAATTTTGATTAAACTCATTGTTGTCATTTTCAAATTATCAAATTATATCAACCTAGTCGAGTAGCATATCAAATGAGAGCTTATGATTAGTACAACAAATTAAAATATATATGACCATATAGCGCCATAAACCATAATATCTATCTTTAAAAGTTCATACAAAGGTCATGAGAGGCCAAAACATGGTAAAATTTTCCATTTTTAAGCGTCCAAGAACAATTGACATTATGTCATCGTTAATAAAAGCAATATTTTTTATGTTTTTCATTGATTTCTTATTATGATAATGATGTCCTTTGATTTGTGTTTTATTTTACCAATTTTTGTAACTTTATTGTAATTGTAATAAACCATACGAAATAATAATAATAATAAAAGTAAATAATATACTATTTGACACCAATTAACCCAAAATTAAATAGTTTATAACATATAATAAATTCGCCAAAATTCTAAATCCGTCGATGAGCCAATTAATTTTTTATTCAATTTCAAAATTGTGACATTTGTAGTGAAGAAAAATCTAGCGAATAGTATAAAATGACGGATAATCGTCATATTATGTATCAACTTGACAATGGTGATATATATTTTTAATAATTGTTCTAAAGATAAGCTTCATTTGATATGCTACTCGACTAGGTTGATATGATTTGATTATTGGATAATGACAACAATAAATGACTATAAATGTCTATTAATCACTATAAATGTCACAAATTTGAAATTGAATAAAAAATTAATTGGCACATCCACGGATATAGAATTTTGGCGAATTTTTTATATGTTATAAACTATTTAATTTTGGGTTAATTGGTGTCAAATAGTATATTATTTACTTTTATTAACGATGACATAATGTCAATTGTCCTTGGACGCTTAAAAATGGGAAATTTTACCATGTTTTGGCCTCTCATGACCTTTGTACGACCTTTTTAATGGTCACATTTATTTTAATTTGTTGTACTAATCATAAGCTTTCATTTGATATGCTACTCGACTAGGTTGATATAATTTGATAATTTGAAAATGACAACAATGAGTTTTATCAAAATTTTGAAATTTGGCCCAACCACCCCAATCAAAAGTTGGAGAACTTTTGATATATTTTAGACAGCATTGTTCTGTATCGTTTCACACCAAAAAACCTTTAGTAATAAGTACCTAGTGGCTAGGAAATTGGTATAATCTTAGATTTTGCACTCAAAATAAAAATTGCCCTTATAAACTATATGACAGATTTATTAGCCCATTCATGTTCAAAGAACAATTTTGGATAACTTTTAATATGTTATAATCAGATTCATATCGGATCGATTAATATAAAAAAGTTTGTTATGATCTTTATTAGGGACGAAGATACCGCATTTTCCTGGAATACTTAAAAAATGTGATTTTGACTACTTTTTGACCCCTTTTGACCTCTGCATCAACTATACAATGGTGATATATATTTTTAATAATTGTTCTAAAGATAAGCTTTCATTTGATATGCTACTCGACTAGGTTGATATGATTTGATTATTTGATAATGACAACAATGACTTTTTGACAAATTTGGCATTTTGGCCCACCCACCCTAATCTAATTTCGGAGAACTTTTCATACGTTACAGAGGTGCGGGTTAGGCCCCTTTTTGCAGCTTAGACTCTGGACTATTGACCGTGTATGGGGCCATGGCATCTACTGAGGTGATGACTTAACTCGGAAGGTCGCACAATAATTGCTCTAAACTGAAAACTGTTGGTCACAGGAAAATTTTGTAAAATGCATATTGTTCACAATGAAATTGCCTACAATTTTTAATTCCACATATTTTAGTGTAAGTCCACGCGTTTCGTAATAAATTGAGAGCAAAAAAACACAGAAACGTGATTGGTCAATTCCAACAATGAAAAAATAAAATGTCGTTCACGGCGTATTTTGTTTTCAAGTCTCCACATTTGATTTAGATTTAGTGAATTATTTCATAATTTTTCAACCTTTCCTCTACCAACAATTAAATAATTTGTAAAATTTACGTTTTCCCCCATATTTTCCAAGATGGCCACCAAAAAAATTGAAGGCACGTCAGGTAATATTAAGAATGATGTAAATAATCGATAATTATGAAAAAATCAATTTCGGCACTCCAATCGAGCGGAAAGCATTTTTTCTACACTTGAACCTGCACTTATATGTCCATGTAAATATTTTCATGTGGATATATATTTTTGTAAATAGCTCTGACGATGCCCATATCTGTATACTGTACTGATCTACGGGAAGATAATAAATACAATACAATACAATACAATACAATACAACCCTGGGGTCAGTGGTGACCTCCGGAGGTCAAATAAATAAATCCTCATATTTCATGGATAATTCGAAAATCTTAGTGAATATTTTTTCAATTATGACTGTATTTATTTAAAAGAGATTTCAGAACGATGGTTATTACCAAAAATTTCAGTACGAGGTCAATATAAGGTTATTTGGGGTCAAATGTAAAAAAATCTTATTTCTTGAGCTAAATTCTTATTTTTTTTTTCAAATTGAGTGCGAAAAAATCTTTTCAGCCGTAATATTTATAAATAAAACAAAAAATATAACAGGGAGGGCATTAATTTGGGCCCAAATTGGCCAAATTTTGAGTACATAGGCTTGGAATATAGATACTCATGATAACAATGAGATAACTGCACGAAATACGTTAAAGATACAGTACGTCCAGTGAGCGTGTAGCCACTTCAGCAAATGCTGTGTAAAATTCAACAATGGGTTTAGCTTGTAATCCTGAGTGTTTTGACGCGTGTGCGGTTGTAAATATCTCTCAACGACTGCAGGTGTTCTGGAAAGGGTTGTTTTGTTGTGGTGCCAAATATCTTTCAATGCAGCTGGCTTTTAAAATTCAAGGAAATTTGTTTAAAATGGCAACAGTGTAGGTGGAAGGGGTGGCAGGTCATAAAAAGAATTGTATCTTGTCAGAGCTTAATGGTCGAACAAGGGTCGAACAATACTGCTCATCTTATGAAAGGAAAGGCTACACGCTCGCTGGACGTACTATAATAGAAGTTTTGAAAAATATCTAGAAATAATAGGGTTCAGAATTTACCCGTGGGATTAGTGACCTCTAGAGGTCAAATTACATAATCTCATAATTTATGGCAGATTATTATTTTTTAATTATGTTTCTTCTCTTATGACTTCCAATACATGCAAGTGATTTAAAAAAATTAATAATTAGGTACCTACCCACTAATTTTACCACGCAAGCGCGTAGGAACTACTTTCATTATGGTGGGGGGGGGGGTGGGGGGGGGGGGGGGGGGGAGTTGAAGCTCCTCAGTTCATAGCCCCGCAGGGCATATTTTAAAATTTTATCAATTTAAAAGTGGTTGTGATGCTCTAAAATGCATACATTTTAGTAAATAATCCTCCAATTGCAATTTATTTTAAACTTAATTTTGTATGGTGAATGGGGGTCAGACTGCTCGAGGGGGGGGGGGGGGGGGGGGGTGATCCCCCATCCCCTCTCCCCCCTTCTTCGAGCCTGATACCTCGGAAGTGCTGTTAACTATCATAAAAATAATCATTGTTACAGTACCTACAGGAAATTTGGCAAAATTTTAAACTATTACAGGTTTTTATCGGGATAACCCAGGTAACACTAAGATGTACTATGGATATCCATAGGAGCTCCTGCCTTTTTGAGAGGGACATCCATAGTACCTCGCAAAACCTCCCAAAATCCTCCCATACGCCTCCTATTGCCTGCCTTTTGTCACTCCACGCGATGTCCCTGGGACATCGCACTGCGAGATCGAAGCTCGCACATTGCGAGGATTCTTCCCATGCCGCGAGGTCGAAGCTCGCATATTGGGAGGAATCTTCCCATGCTGCGAGGTCGAAGCTCGCACATTGGGAGGATTCATATTCCTTTATTGGGATGTTTAATCCTTTTTTAGGAGGAGGGTATGCAATTATAAAATGAAAATTCATAACAATTATTTATTAAATAAATCAAAGAAATAGAATGATAATAATTCATTTCCTTTGAAAAACACCATCTTGGGGTCTTGGCGCATTCATTCAGTCCGATTCAGTCATCTCAATGCGGATTTCATCTGCAAAAGATAATGAGAAAAACACTGTAAAATACTGATCACACAGTAATGCATAATTGCCTAAAACTTTCCCCGATTAATAGATATAATAAAAGTATATAATACTTACATTTGAAGTGCAGATTCTTTCGATGATTGGAGATAAATATCGCGGTAATAATTTTCGCAGCTACTCAAGAATGTTAGTTTGTGCAGAGTGCATGACAGGAAATGTATTTCTTTCTACTATACCTAGTCAAATCAGTGTCACCGTGTCACTTTGTTACAAATTTTACCCCATTTAGCATAAAAAATGGCACCACAAAGCACGATAAATATGACAAAACAACCAATCGAAATTACAATCCGTAAATCTGTTTATACACGTAATAGTATTTATTTCATTAAACTAATGTTAAATGACTCTGGTTGCCACCCTATCGCATCGCATTCGCATGGAGGGAGCTCCCATGGATATCCCATGGATATCGCAAAAAGGATAAAATGGCCGCTCTGACATCTGTCTTTACCTCCCGATTTGCGAGGTACTATGGAGGTCCCATGGATATCCCAAAAAAGGATAAAATGGCCGCTCTGAAATTTGTCTTTACCTCCCAATTTGCGAGGTCCTATGGAGGTCCATAGTACATCACATTAGGATCTCCCTCTCTGCGAGGGATCTTCCTAAATTCAGGACCTCCATAGGACCTCCCGTGTTACCTGGGAATATTATTAATTATTGATATTAATAAAAAATAATTATTCCAGTTTTTGTTACCAATAAACTTATTGGTAAAAATAAGCTCATGCTCATGACTTATCGTGAGAAAAGAGCACACTTACATTGTCCTACACTCTCTTTAAAAGTGTAAAAACTCTTATTTCCAAACAAAAAATTAGCCGCCAATATAATGTCCAGACATGGCAATTTTTTCAGAATTATCTTTAATAAAGCCTTTGTCAGATATAATTGCAATATATACATCATGTAATTATAATAAAAGCATCATTTGAAGTGAACACAAACCGGATAAACACAGGGAATTGCCTCGTTTAGCCCTATCTTGGATGGCCTCACTGCCCAGCATCTATAGGTTCTGACGTCACAGCCAATCACAGCGCGTCACTGGCCCGCCTCCCAGATTCAAATAAAACCACACTTTCAAACCTCAATAACTCTGGAAATAAATTTATTTCGTAGACATGTTATATATTGTTGGTCTTCCTGTAGCATCTAGTATTTTATTTAATTAATTAAAAGAAAATTTAAATCTGAGGAGAATTCCCTATTCACAACAAAGATTAATGAAACCATATTACATACAACTAGCAAAAAATATTTGCCCCTTATGGTATCATATATAATTACTAATTAGATATTCTTGATTGAAGATCATCTTTTCCCCCATAAGATAACACAGGGAGACATGAAATCGTCCCAGAAAATTGGCCTTAAATTGCTCCTAAAACTGCAAGAGGAATGACAAATTATTGAAAATAGTCTCATATTAAGGTGGCTGGATCGATCGATTTTCTGAAGTATTGGAGAGCTTTCACTAATTTATTAGTGTAAAAAAATCACGTTTATAAATTCTTTTAGCACATTATTGTTGAGCGAGCGTAGCGAGCGTCACCACGGTACTCTTATGGCACTTTCTCTGTGTGTTTTTTTTTGTTTGTTTGTATGTTTGTTTGTTTGTTTTTTTGTCTGCACTGCCCAGATCAAACCGCACAACCAATCGATCTGAAATTTTGCACGCGTACTAACGTAATCTATGCGGTCTCTGGGATCGTTTTTGAAAGGGATCCTGTGATTGGTTCAATTTTTTAAAAAAATATCTTTCGATTGGTTGGTCCGTTCAATTTGAAATTTTGAGAAGTCATTACGACCAACATTTTGCTTAATCAAACAAAATTTCATCCAAATCCTCCCATTGGTTAAAATTTAAAAAAATATTTCACGTGTTTTTTTGAAATTTAAACTAGAATCGTATGACCGATCAACTTAAAACTTTGCATGGTCATTGAGACCAACATTATCTGTATTTTTTACTACTTTCAGACTAATCTGTGTTTAAATCCAAAAGTAATTGACATTAAACGGACATTTTGCGTGTTAGCTGTCAAATTTCTGGAAAATGTTGATCACGGCTACTTTGACTCTTCAGTTCTAATCCAAGGTAGTTGAGCAAAAACTTTTAAACGCATATGAAACTAATAATTACCGTTCAACAGATCGATCTGATATTGTGTACACACACTAATATCGTATGAGTGGTCCCAGGTATATTTTTTGAAAGAGATTCTGTGATTTTTTAATATTTACTGGGAACGTAGTTCAATTATAAAGGTTCAATCGATCAACTTAAAACTTTGCATGGTTATTGGGACTAATATTTGAGTGATATTTGGAGATTTTTAAACAAGTATGTGAAAAATTCAAGAATTATTGGCTTTTAATAATATTTTTGATAGACGCAGAATTTCGGTTCGTGGTGTTGCGCGTATCTGTGCTCGCTCATCAACGAGTTTCACAGAGCGTTTTCCTAGTATAATATACTGGGTAGTTGAAATAGACAACATTTGAATGGTATTTATACATTATCTTATTATTTAGAGCAGTGTTACTGCCCCAAAGAAGTTAGTTTTGAATTGGATATTGAAGATTTTTACGGATTTTTCTATAATTTTAACAATAGGGTACAATATGGCAACATCGTACTTTGACAATTTTGATTTGTGTGGAGTCATGATGGCTGAGGTTGCTGAGCTTACACCTAGAGTTTACTATCATGAAAAGTCAAGGTATCTTTAGTAGGCATTTAGTGCCTTCTAATTACCTTGAGCACTCCTAGTGATGGGATTTTTCATGAAAATGTATTTTTTGAAATTTTCATGAAAATTTTCAAGGTTTGAAATTTGCACAAATTACTCGTAAACCTATGTATGTCACATTTCAAAAAAAAAATAACATGCAAATTTCCATGTGAAAATTGTGATTTTTTTTTCATGTGTTACACATGTAAAAATTATACCTACATGTAATGTTTATCGTTGATTGCCATTTACAATACTTGCATTGTGCTGATTTGTCATTAATATGCGAGGTGTTATTTTATGTTTTAAAACATTTCTAAGTTTCTTCCCTGCCATGCATGGGTATCCGCTGGATTTCTGCCAGGGGGGGGGGATAAGCCTAGAAAAACAATTTTCCACGGTTTAAGGGGCGTGGGGCTCCACACACTGCCCCGCAGGTCTTATTTGGTTTTTGGATACTTTCAAATCAATTTTGAGACGTAATGAGCTGTATTTTGTTAAAATACTCTATAATTTTTTGAAATTTTACACATTTTGTTAAAACCCGCAGGGCATTTTTGGGTTTTTTGACCCTCTAAAATGATATTTAAAATTTTTTGTTTACAAAATGAAACTGTATGTACTTAAAACAACACCAAAAGTTTATGTTTAAATCCTGACATACCTACAGGGGCCCCCCTTGCCCCCCCCCCCCCCCCCCCCCTCCCGTGGATGCCCATGATGCCCATGATGGCAAAATGGAGACCAGTGAAAAGAGATGTACAATAGTGCAAAGCTAGCACCTACACCTGCACAAGAATAAGCTGAAAATAAGTTAAAAGTGCTACTAACAGTGTACCAACTGCTGTCGCAAAATTAAAAAAAATTAAAAATTTTCAATTGAAAATTTCAAAGGGTCTTGAAAATTTTTATGTCCCATCACTAAGCACTCCCCATGTTGCCAAAAGTATTTTGACTTGATTCGCAATTTGAATTGAATCATCTATAACTTTTTATTTAGCACACGATGGTAATGGTTTATATTTTTTTAATGAAAGTTAATTGATTAAAGATTCTAATCTTATTGGGGTTTTTGAAAATCTATCGGGCCGATTAAATAAAATCTTCATTTGTAGCAAATTTTAAAAACCTGCCATAAGATAACATGGGGAAAAACTGCTTTCTTATTCGCATATCTCGAAAACTAGACACGGGAAGTATTTTATTTTTTGAAGTGTTGTTTTGGGGATACCAATGAGTGAGTACAGCAAAAATGAACACTATCTGAAAAAAATGGTCGATCGACCCAGCCACCTTAAAGATAATAATTTTTAGAATAAGGCTGCCGTTTGAAAATAAGGGGTCACGGGCCAAATAAGAAAGAAAATGTGTACAATAAGTGAAATTTACCATAAATCTGGCAACATTGCACTACAATATGAATTATTTTGGGATAGTTTACTTGGAGCTTCAATTAAAAGCATACAATTGAAGTATACGGTAAGGTATAATGGTTTTATGCTGTTGTTTGAGGTATTATTTCATCAGAGATTTGTATGAATTACGGCGAATTCTAAGCACCATGGCTGGAGCAGTGGGACCACTTTAAGAATAATATGTAGATTGGTGTACATTTAATAAACTAGGAAAACGCTCAGTGTAACGCGTTGATGAGCGAGCACAGAACATGCAGCATCCCCATTCACGATACACGATACAGCACAAGACGATTTTCTCTGCAACTTTTCCAATCTCCATATAAATACTCTGGATGATTATCAGATCCATTGTGTCGTGACTTTCCTACATACTTTTTCCAGCTTTTGACAACCCATACTAAACTCGTAAAATGACAATTAATACTTGACTGATTGGGCTTACAAGGTGTAAAATTTTAGATTATGTTGGTCTTGATCACCATGCAAAATTTGAACTTAATCGGAACATTTTGATTGTCGACCAAACAGAAGATATTATTTAAACTACCTATTAGAGGATTTGGCCTTCGTACTGCATCCGATTTGATATGCGCTAGTTTTATTGTAAATTGTGGACTGCTTGGCTGCTCTACAGGCCTTGGAACAGAAGCTAAAGAAGGCAGGGATGAAAATGTAGTATACATTTTACAATATTTCAAGATTATGGAATAAAATGTCCCTAAAATGTCAAAAACTTTTTAAAATAATGACAGATTAATTAGACTGAAAATTGGCAAAAATACCTTAAATGTTGGTCCCAATGACCATGCGAAGTTTTAAGTTGATCGGTCAATCGGTTCTAGTTTAAATTTTAAATATCCGGAAAAATGGTTTCAAATTTGAACCAATGGCAGGATTTGGCTGAAACTTTTTATGATTTGGTTAAATGTTGGTTGATATGACTTTGCTAAATCTCAAATTGATTGGACCAACCAATCGAAAGATAATTTTTCTAAAATTTGAACCAATCGCAGGATCCCGTTCAAAAACGATCCCAGAGACCGCATAGATTACGTTAGAATGTGTGCAAAATTTCAGATCGATTGCTTGAGCAGTTTAACCTGGGCAGTACAGGCAAAAAAACAAACAAAAAAAACAACAAAAAAACAAACGCACAGAGAAAGTGCTATAAGAGTACCGTGGTGACGCTCGCTACGCTCGCTCAATAATAGGTTATTGTTGCCATCTTCCAAACAGTAGAACTTCAATGTGTCATTTAAAAGTATTCTTCTTATGAATAATGACTGTCGACATAACAGAACGAGCAGCATTTTGTCAGAAGATCGTCAGCTGGTAACGATTAATGAAAAAGTTTCAGATACGGAGTTGACGCTGGAGCCAACTTCCGCAGCCGTCGCTACCGAGCCTGCACAGAAGGTTGAGCAGAAGACGATCGCGCAGCAAGTTCCATGCACCATTGCGCAGTCGGCTAGACAGGTTAGCAAACCACTCGTTTATGCACCTATTCTAATTTATTTAAGTTTATTTTATGTGGCAAGATTGTGTGATTATTTATGTATCTTACATTGAATTGTTGCAGTCACTCGAGAAATATAGACGCGTTTGCTTTCGAAAGAAATGCATACTCTATAGGCCTTGAAATCTGAGGTCACTCGAGGCATAGGCCCAGATCTTCATTATTTTTTGTGTATTTATTTATAATCAATAATCATCAGAACCAAAAACTTTGTTTCTGTTTGACATTAATGACGTAATGTAATGTACACTCAAACCATTTAAAAACTGTTTGAATCACACGGATTAGCTGCTGGTCAGTTACTATAGTTAGATGATGCGTTAGCATAGACTTCATGGGATGATGCCATCAAACCTCAATATACCAACCCATATCTTTCGAATACCGTTTATTACTTGTTCGATTGTAGACAAATGTATACATTCTATCAGGAAAAAAATAAAAACAATACCAACAAAACAAGTGTTATTTTAAAAGTTAGAGAACAAATTAGATATAATTTTTTCTAGACCTCCCATGTTAATTTGTTCATTCTCTGAGACAAAAAATTGAAAACTCATTGGGTGAGAAATTCAAAGGACAGCTGATATTGAAATTGTTGAAATGATGGAAATGTTATTGAGCGAGCGTAGCGAGCGTCACCACGGTACTCTTATGGCACTTTCTCTGTGTGTGTTTTTTTTTTTTTTTGGTGTGGTCACAGCCCAGGTCAAACCGCTCAAGCAATCGATCTGAAATTTTGTACACATACTAACGTAATCTATGAGGTCCATGGGATCGTTTTTGAACGGGCTCCTGTGATTGGTTCAAATTTAAAAAAAATTATCTTTCGATTGGTTGTTCCGATCAATTTGAAATTTAGCAAAGTCATTTCAACCAACAATTTACCCAATCATAATAAATTTCAGCCAAATCCTCCCATTGGTTCAAATTTGAAACCATTTTTACGGTGATTTTTGTAATTTAAACTAGAACAGATTGACCGATCAACTTGAAACTTCGCGTGGTCATTGTTACCAACATTTTAGATATTTTTGCCAATTTTCAGTCTAATCTGTCAGTCTAATCTGTCGTTATGTTCAAAAGTTTTGTAATTTTTAGGTCATTTTATTCCATAATCTTGAAAAATGTATACTAAATTGTCATCCCTGCCTTCTTTAAGCTTCTGTTCCAAGGCAAGGCCTGTAGAGCAGCCAAGCTATCCACAATGTACAGTAAAATGAAAGCATTTTTGAGCTAGCGCATAAAATCGGATGCAGTACGAAGGCCAAATCCTCTACTTGGTTTAAGTTTAAATAATGTCTTCTGATTGGTCGACAATAAAAATGTTCACATTAAGTTCAAATTTTGCATGGTGATCAAGACCAACTTAATATTAAATTTTACATATTATTGTAAGCCCAATCAAAGTATTAATTGTAATTTTACGAGTTTAGTATGGGATGTCACAAGAGATTTCTCGAGAAGGTATGTAGGTAAGACTTCACGACACAATGGATCTGTTATTCATCCAGAGTATTATGGAGATTGAAAAATTGCAGAGAAAATCGTCTTGTGCCGTGTCATGCATCGTTACTATGGGGATGTTGCATGTTCTGTGCTCGCTCATCAACGCGTTACACTGAGCGTTTTCCTAGTTTATATGGTAGGTAACTTTAAAATACAGCAAACAAATTTAAAAATATACAAATAAATGTATATCGGCCATCGGGTGAATGTGCCATCTTAAGTATGGAAAGTGAATCTTCAGATATCTTTTTTTATAAATAAATATTAATTTTACTAGGAAAACGCTCAGTGTAACGCGTTGATGAGCGAGCACGGGTACGTGCAAATTCTCGAACCGGAAATGCGTACACAACGCACAGAAAACATACATCCATATTGAATTGATTATTGAGCGAGCGTCACCACGGTACTCTTATGGAACTTTCTCTGTGTGTTTTTTTTTTTTTTTTTTTTTTTTTTTTTTTGTTTGTTTGTATGTTTTTTTTTGTGGTCACACCCCAGGTCAAACCGCTCAAGCAATCAATCTGAAATTTTGTACACATACTTACGTACTCTATGCGGTCCCTGGGATCGTTTTTGAACGGGATCCCGTGATTGGTTCCAATTTTAAAAAAATTATCTTTCGATGGGTTTGTTTTATCAATTTGAAATTTTGACAAGTCATTACCACTAACATTTTACCCAATCATACAAAGTTTCAGCCAAATCCTCCCATTGGTTAAAATTTAAAAAAATCTTTCATATGATTTTTGAAATTTAATCAACTTAAAACTTTGCATGGTCATTGGGACCAACATTATCTGTATTTTTGACAATTTTCAGACTTATCTGTGTTTAAATCCAAAAGTTATTGACATTTTACTGACATTTTGCATGTTATCTGTCAAATTTCTCGAAAATGTTGATCACGGCTTCTTCGACTCTTTATAATTTCAAGATAGTTAGAGCAGAAACTTTCAAACGTATGAAACTGATATGACCGTTCAACAGATCGTCTAATATTGTGTAAGTACACACACTTTTATCATATGAGTGGTCCCAGGTATATTGTTTTAAATATTTAATATATCCTATGATTTTTGAATTTTAACAAGGAACATTTTTATCATAAAGGTTCAATCGATCAACTTAAAACTTTGCATGGCTATTGAGACTAATACTTTAGGAATATTTGGAGATTTTTATACCTACAAGTCTGACGAATTTCAAGAATTATTGGCTTTAAATGATATTTTGGATAGACACATTTTCGGTTTGAGGTGTTGCGGGTGTCCGTGCTCTCTCATCAACGCGTTATGAGATTCATCATAACGTATATGCTTTCATCGAAACTTTAAAATAGCATCTAAGCACCTGGTTCATAAAGCAAATCAGAATCAATTCAATTGGCACTGGAAAACATTTATTTCGATACTTTATTACTGACAGATATTAAAAATGTCAATACGTTCATACGTTCTTAACTGATTGGGATGAAATTTTGTAAAATAAGAGACAATATTGGTCTTAATGATCATGCAAAAATGAGTTTGCTCAGAATTATCGAAGACCGTTTTCATTTTTCAGCCTATCAGGAGATATTTATTAAATTTTAACCAATGAATGGATTTCAAAACAATTATGGTATGCCAACAGAGAAGGTTTGTGTTACATGTGTGCAAAATTTCAGCTCGATCAAAGAAAAACTCTGACCTGTATAGCCAAAATATGAGTTTGATCAGATTTATCGAAGACCAGTTACATTTTTCAACCTACCATCAGGAGATGTTTATTTAAATTTTAGCCAATGAATGGATTTCAAAAAAATTTGGGGTCTGCAAACAGAAAAGGTTGTCTCCACATGTGTGCAAAATTTCAGCTTGATCAAAGAAAAACTCTGACCTGTGTATCGTCTATTAACAGACAAAGTAAAAAAAAAAACAAAAAAAAACAGAGGTCCGTGCCAAAAGAGCCAAAAGGAGACGCTCGCTTCGCTCGCTCAAAAATTGTTCATAATAGGTATTTGGTTTTCATTCAAATCTGTTACAAAATATGGTTGATTCTAATGTAATTCATCAACTATGATAGAATGTATGTCATTTCTACTTTCAGATCCCCTCTAACTCCTCGGCTATGGACGGAACCGTGAAGCTCGAGACTGAAGAATACTTCATGGATGTGAATGATGAAAATGGCTCGCCAGCTTTCGAGCGTCATTACGTCTTTCTACCAGAAGACCCAACCCCGGACGTAGATCTTGACTCCTCAGCCTCCTCGGTGCATTTGAAACGAGAATCAGATCCTCCCACAACTCTGTCTTCCATAGATACTGAGGTGAGTGTTTAGGGTATTCGAGTGGTACCACGTGGCTTAACATATAAAATACGAAATTTGACCTTTTTTATCTCCATCATTTTGGTCCCATGATTTTTGATGAAATATTCCGGTTGTATTTAAATAAAACGATCCTAGCAACCACATTTATCACGCTACCGACTTGCAAGTGGGCTCGTCGTCTATGCTATGAATAGGCGAAGAAAACGACTACGGGTTTTATCAATAACATGACATCTAATCTGGCCACAGGCACCAATAAATGTGAGTTTTCTCGACGAAAACTCCTGTACCTACTGACTTTATTTTAGAAATTCATTACAAATAATGACAAATCTGTAGTACCCCTTATAGGTCTACAATATATGCATTATAATTATTCATGCAAAGTTTCAGCTTGCTATTTTCAATAGTTATTGACTTACGGTTTGGATCGTCCCGGATATTTTTTTGACTTTCCAAAATGGGTTGATTTCGCTAAATATCGGTCTCTGCTAAACATCTGCTCACAATATTTGCCATGGTTGATTACGTACACAAAAGGGGGCCATACACCCCCGACGGCTGCCACCTTATCGCGGTGGTGGGGTTTGTGTTGGCCAATGATCCACTTCAGCCAGCTACGCCTGCGAGCATATGCTCATGTGCATATGTGTAAGGAAGGGTTACCCATACCAGACAGGTTACAGAACCTATTCTACATCTTTTTTTTTATCTCGTCGGGGTGTAAAGCCCGATTTACACGGTCACATTTATAGAACAACTTCTGTGTCACAGTCTTTGGCACAATCTTTGTCACATTTCTTGAAGGAAATTAGAACATGTTCTCAGTTCGGTGACAGAAAGTTGCTTCGTGTACCTAAATGCAAAATTGTGTGAAAACTGGGAATGTGACACAGAAGTTGTTCAAGAAATTGTACCGTGTAATTCGGGCTTTACTTTGATAGGATGTTCACATGATCAGCCTGATTGTATATTTAAAGCACTTTTTTATTTTTGCTTCATACTTGCCTTCTTAATTAGGCGCCGGTTATTCAACAAAATCGCGTAAAACAACGAAATTTCCGATATGATTGGAGACTAAACCTGTGAACCAACCGCAGTGGGGCGCTTGCACCACCTTAAAAGATAGCATTAGGCTGAAATGAAGGCGGTCGAGACGAGATCAAAATAGGATACCTATAGAATAAGTACCCTATGGTGAGGCCCAGACAAAGTAAGCCAGGGTCGACCTACACATGCCCTCCTTCAGGTCAGCCTGTCCCTTGAGACAATTAGCAAGGCTACGATTCGATAAATATATTGGAAACTCCTAGATGCTGTGGAAATTCGGACACACATTCTTAATAATCTATTTTAATTTTTGAGCGAGCGAAGCGAGCGTCTCCTTTGGGCTCTTTTGGCACGGACCTTGTTTTTTTTTTTTTTTTCTGCTATTAACCGATACACAGGTTGCACCGTTTCAGCGATCGATCTGAAATTTGGCACACATGTAAAACCAACCTTCTCTGTTTGCAGACCCTAATTTTGTTGAAATCCATTCATCGGTTAAAATTTAAATAAATATCTCCTGATAGGCTGAAAAATTAAAACGGTCTTCGATAATTCTGATCAAACTTATATTTTGGCTACACAGGTCAGAGTTTTTCTTCGATCGAGCTGAAATTTTGCACACATGTAAAACCAACCTTCTCTGTTTGCAGGCCCTAATTATTTTTGAAATCCATTCATTGGTTAAAATTTAAATAAATATCTCCTGATAGGCTGAAAAATGAAAACGGTCTTTAATAATTCTGATCAAACTCATATTTTACATGATCATATGAACTTATGGACATTTTTAATATCTGTCAGTAATGAAGTATCAAAAGCACGGCCTCTTTTATAAGTTCCGTTTCACTACACGTTTCCCGGCCTGTCCACCAACTGAAAATCAGAGGTTCCACGTTTTGGCACAGGCCAAGGGCGCTAGTTGACACCCTACGCCTTCCTTATGAAAATCCTACATGACCAACTGAAGACAACATAGTGTGCAGTGGTTGCTTTTGTCTTTGAAAGAGCTGTCAGTTTAAGAAAATGCAATTAGTAAGCCAATATAGTTCGTGAATTCAACATTAAATATGATTTTAATGCTTTTAAGTAATATTTTAAGCAATTAATAATATATTAGTTCTTGAAATATAACCTCAGCACCAGTTTCGTCTACATATTGATGTGTTAAGTTAGGTGATTTTACGTACATTTTTTAACCTCACAATAAATTTCGTATATGTCACATTCAATATGTTGATGAAACTTGCTTAAAATATTACTTATAAAGCATTAAAATCATATTTAATGTTGAATTCACGAACTATATTGGCTTACTTATTGCATTTTCTTAACTGACAGCTCTTTCAAAGACAAAAGCAACCACTGCACACTATGTTGTCTTCAGTTGGTCATGTACTATTTTCATAAAGTAGGCGTAGGGTGTGAACTAGCGCCCTTGGCCTGTGCCAAAACGTGGAACCTCTGATTTTCAGTTGGTGGACAGGCCAGGAAACGTGTAGTGAAACGGAACTTATAAAGGAGGCCGTGATCAAAAGTAATGTTTTCCAGTGCCACTTGAATTAAATCTGATTTGCTATATTTACCAGGGTGCTTAGATGCTATTTTCAAGTTTCGATGAAAAGCATATACTTTTTTATTGATTGATGCACTGGCCGCACTGGGACTGCACTGAAATGACGTCACCATACAAAACTCAATGCAAATTTCAAACCAAGTGCAGCACCAGTGCAGTCCAGTGCGGCCAGTGGAAAACGCTATGAGTGATCATATTTCAATTAAATATGGATGGAAATGTTTTCTTTGCGTTGTGTACGCATTTCCGGTTCGAGAATTTGCACGTACCCGTGCTCGCTCATCAACGCGTTACACTGAGCGTTTTCCTAGTTTAGGTTTGTTTAAGTTTTGATTATTGTTGTTTCACAGGATTCCTAATTGTAACTAATGCTATTAGGTCTCATCGGCCTGAACTTAATAAAACAGCATAATAAGACAGAGCTCATAAGACAACAATCGAGTCGTTGATCTTCCATACATCCATCTCTTCTCTTCAGCTGCTTCACCGGTTCAAACGGTCCAGCTGTTCGAGTTATCGTATTACTTCCGGTTTTCAAAATGGCGGCTGACATCACTGCCACCTAAAATTTGTATCTATAAATCAGATGGTATAATGACCATTTGATTTAATATTTCCATTGCACAGTATGTTTCAAAAGCTTGTTTTTATATTAAAGTAAAATTTTAAAATTAAAAGAAATAAAGAAATAAAATAAAACAGATTGCGCAGTGGGAAGAATATGTCAAAGGTTTTGTACCAACTGACATACGTAAGTGATTTATAAAAAAAACTCATAAAAAAAGAAACTTGTTTGCTCCGCGTGTAAATGATCCACAACTTGGGACCAAATTAGTATCTCTAAATTATCATTAAATATCATAATAAGACTGATATTAACATGCGCAAATACCTTTCTAATTGATGGGGCAATAATACCCCATAAAAACCCTAAGAAATTAGTATCTCTAAATTATCATTAAATCTCATAATAAGACTGATATTAACATGCGCAAATACCTTTCTAATTGATGGGGCAATAATACCCCATAAAAAACACTCCGTGTAAAAATACCAAGTCAAAACTTTTCAAAAAATACTTGGCGCTTCGTGCATATAAATAGTATGGAAGTAGGCCGGAAATGAAATACTCATCTTTACATAAAATATATCTATAATCTCCTAAGAAGCGATGCGCCAAGTATTTTTTGAAAAGTTTTGACTTGGCAATTTTTTGATATCACTACTTTTCAGTGCTGAATTTTTTGATTTCTTCTATTTTTTTTAAGATGAACAGACTTGGCTGGTATTTTTACACGGAGTGTTTTTTATGGGGATATCAATCCTTTTTTCAGTTTATTCTTACAACTTGTAGGATATTAATAATAATAATAATGTAATTTATTGAGCACATAAAATAGGTACATAATTGGTCTGTATTCAACAATCGAGTCGTTGATCTTCCATACATCCATCTCTTCTCTTCAGCTGCTTCACCTCTTCACCGTTTACCTACTTCTTCTTAATTCATAATAGTCATTAAAATTGTGCTTCAATATGAGTGGTAATATTGGAAGAACATCCAAGCATTTGCTTTTTAGCTGAGGGAAAACCACTGAAAAAACATTCTCAGCAGGATGTAATCTGACTATAATTCCTTTAAAAAATACGCCATTGTGATACGGTTGCTAAGAAGAATTGTGTTTGGTGCTAAATGTAAGCTTAAAAATATATTCCATGATTAATTGCGAAAGCATCGTTCCAAACGGTCCAGCTGTTCGAGTTATCGTATTACTTCCGGTTTTCAAAATGGCGGCTGACATCACTGCCACCTAAAATTTGTATCTATAAATGTTATGTAACAGTATAAGCCTTTGGAATATGTAGTTATTGTTATAAGATATGATTTTAGTCAGATTTTGCATTTTTATGACGTCATTTCCGGTTTTGTTAATAGTGCATTTCTATTTCGACTATTGATATTTCATATAGATGACCGTCTGAATCGATTGGCGCAAATTTAGCTCCGATCAGTTGAGCCATTTTTGAGATATGACGTCACTTCCGGTTTCAAAATGGCGGCTTCCGGTTGGTTTTATAAATAGGCACCTCAGACGCCAAAAGTGCACATGTGGTAAAAATTTCAGATCGATCGGCTCAGCCGTTTAGGCTGTGGCGGTGATAGCAACGTTCCTTGATATCTGAAGAAGCGGAAGAAGAAGATACCTTTTAAAAAGGGGTGTTATTTCACTGTTTTACGGCCCTCTTGCTGGCAAATGGCATAACCTGTTGTCCCCAAATTTGGTATATGGGGTGGGGTGGGCCATAGCTCGAAATTAAGATATTTCGCAACAATGTGCGATTTTCCAATTTAAAGATCCAGTAGGCCGAAAATGCCATGTTGTTGCTTACAGTAAAAGTGTTTTGTCTGCTCCTCAGTTTATTAGGCATTTACGTTATGTTGAGTGACTGTGAGTGTACGGTACGACTTGGCTGGGTGGAGCGACCGCTCCACTAGATACTCAGTTCAAATATATATCCAGTAAGGCTTGGTATTACCAAAGTTAAATTGTGCTGGATTAACTAACTTTTGGATTAAATTCAACTGTTTCAATCATTTTGAGGTATCTGATTGGCTGTGCCATCAATTTAGTCCAATATTTAGTTAATCCGGCTCAGATTAACTTTGGTAATACCGGCCCTAACTGACCCACAACCGGGATCCAGTCCCAGTGGTGGGTTAAATTAGCACATCACAATATTTTTTTTATAAGTCTGCTGTCGAGTCGACTAATAAATTCATGATATATTTTTTTTATTTTTATATTGTATCCCATATCCAATGCAAGACAAATACAAAATTTAACATCATAATATACCAATACTGCATCTTCCATGAATTTTATTAAAAAAGTGTTCCACCATTGGATCTTTCCCCTATCTGGAATTTCATCTCGTACCCATATTTTGTAAAAACTTTACTAATTGTTATCATGGCCAACATTTACGCTTCAAGTGATGAGAAAAGAGAATTCTCCTTAATTTTTATTACATTTTTACTAATCCTCAACTTCGAAAGGAATACAACAGTATTTTATTTTTTATATTTTTAAGTCTACTAGTTATCGAGTAATGTTAGTTGAAACTTTTGCTGTCCACTGTATGTGGATTTGAAACGACCCTGCGCCATCTTTCCAACTATGACGTCAAAAACCATAGCCAAGTTTTGGTTTTTTATCACTTTTTCCCGAAATTCAACATTTGTACACTGATTTTTTTCATAAGTTATTAAGTATTCCTTTCATTCATTTTTAAATTTTCTTTTTTAATGCCAACTGATGGTAAACCATGCACTGTGTAATTAAAGATTTCAGTAGTGGAGCAGCTGAGAGGAATCATTGATAATTTTGTTATCCAATCATGAAATTTGGTAGACTTGTTCTTAAGGACATAAAGAACATATTTGGCTGTGGCGTATTTGGCGTTGTGCGTAGTTGAGCGAGCGTAGTGAGCGTCACCACGGTACTCTTATGGCACTTTCTCTGTGTGTTTTTTTTTGTTTGTATTTTTTTTTGTGGTCACAGCCCAGGTCAAACCGCTCAAGCAATCGATCTGAAATTTTGTACACATACTAACGTATACTCTATGCGGTCCCTGGGATCGTTTTTGAATGGTCTCCCGTGATTGGTTCAAATTTAAAAAAAAATATCTTTCGATTGGTTGCTTCGATCAATTTGAAATTTAGCAAAAACATTGCAACCAACATTGTACCCAATCATAAAAAGTTTCAGCCAAATCCTTCTATTGGTTCAAATTTAAAACCATTTTTCATGTGATTTTTGACATTTAAACTAGAACAGATTGACCGATCAACTTAAAACTTCGCGTGGTCATTGGTACCAACATTTTAGATATTTTTGCCAATTTTCAGTCTAATCTGTCGTTATGTTCAAAAGTTTTGTAATTTTTAGGTCATTTTATTCCATAATCTTGAAAAATGTATACTAAATTGTCATCCCTGCCTTCTTTAAGCTTCTGTTCCAAGGCAAGGCCTGTAGAGCAGCCAAGCTATCCACAATGTACAGTAAAATGAAAGCATTTTTGAGCTAGCGCATAAAATCGGATGCAGTACGAAGGCCAAATCATTAATTGGTTTAAGTTTAAATAATGTCTTCTGATTGGTCGACAATAAAAATGTTCACATTAAGTTCAAATTTTGCATGGAGATTAAGACCAACTTTATATTAAATTTTACATATTGTAAGCCCAATCAGTCAAGTATTAATTGTAATTTTACAAGTTTAGTATGGGATGTCTCAAGAGATTTCTGGGGAAGGTATGTAGGTAAGACTTCACGACACAATGGATCTGTTATTCATCCAGAGTATTATGGAGATTGAAAAATTGCAGAGAAAATCGTCTTGTGCCGTGTCGTGCATCGTTACTATGGGGATGTTGCATGTTCTGTGCTCGCTCATCAACGCGTTACACTGAGCGTTTTCCTAGTATGGAGGGCCACAGATCCTTCAGGAGAGCTAATAGCTCCATGAAATGCATGCCATTTCCAGAGCTTCCTGAAGTTGTTCTGCCTTTATATGAAACAAAAATCCGCTAATAAAAGTACTTTTTATAGCGAGCGTCACCACGGTACTCTTATGCCACTTTCTCTGTGCGTTTGTTTGTTTTTTGTTATTATTAAGTCTATTCTCAACAGAGCCGAGGCTCCACTAGTGAGAATGTAATATAGAGAAGGGAGGAGAGGAAACCCGGTACCGGCATGTAGCCTACTCCTGACGAAAGATACCAAGGGGACCAACGGCTTAACGTCCCTTCCGAAGGACGGTGTAACATTCACAGCACAGGCCTCCACAACCCGCGCCATCGAGAGACTGATAACAGGTGGAGGGAGGTCGTCACACTAACCCCCAAACACCCCAGTCTCTCTGGCCCAACGGCAGCAACCTGGCAAGGCAGAGTTGAATGGTCACCCATCCAACCGCTGACCGCGCTCAATGTTGCTTAACCTCGGTGATCTAACGAGAACCGAGGTATCCAACACACCAGCCGTTGGGTTTTTTTGCCTGCACTGCCCAGGTCAAACCGCACAACCAATCGATCTGAAATTTTACACACATTCTAACGCAATCTAAACGGTATCTGGGATCGTTTTTGAACATGATTCTGTGATTGGTTGATAAATGAAAATGCGGTATATAAGAGTGGTAGAGGACGTCTTTAAGTTTTAGAGTTAGACATTTCATGGAAAAGCGTTGATTGGTTTAAATTAAAAATCATAAATCCTCTGATTTGTTTAAATTTATACTAGAACCGTTTGACCGATGAACGTTAAACTTTAAAATTTTTTTTTTCAAAAGTTATTGTAATTTATATGACATTTTATTCTATAATCCTGAAATATTTGCAAATTTATGGCAATAATTTCCAATATGTCATCTTTTTTTTTGTCTGGGGCTTAACGTCGCACTGTTCTGCAGCGAGGCTAATGGCGACGGATGAATGATTATGAGGATGATTGGGAGATGATGATGAAGAGTAGGAAAGGATGGAAGGGGGGAAGGAGGCGGTCGTGGCCTATTAGTAGGGTACCTTCCCAGCATTTGCCTGTCGACTGAGGGAAAACCACGAAAAAACCCCAGTCAGGAAGGACGGCCGCGGGAATCGAACCCGGGCCTCCGGAATACAAGCTCAGAGCGTTATAACCACTCACCCAACCTGTTCCGTACACTGCTATCTTGATACGTCAGTTCCAAGCCCCGTGTTGAGCAGAGACTTGCAAACGCATATCAAATTGCTTGTAATGGGCATGTTCACTGCCAGTTGCTCTCAACACAATCGCAAGAGCATAGAACCTGCTTAATTTTCGCAAGAATGGCGGTCCACTCTTGATATTTTTAAAAGTCTTGTCTTTGACATTTATTTTCTCAATATAATTCCAAACTCTTATGTAACTTATAACATAAAATGCGAATACTTTAATTTTAAACTTATATCATCACTCTGAACGCAAGAATTGGGATGATATTAATTATGAAATAAATGTCAAGAGACAATTGACTTTTAGAAACAACAATAGTGGATGGCATCGTCCATGCAATATCAATGAGTGTTTGCGCATGTCCAAATCTGGCAGCGCCATTATTAATAGCAGGTGGTATGCTAGTGATTCCGGTGAGAGCTAATGGCAGTGAACAAGCCCAGTTATACAGAGCGTTTTCCTAGCTTTATATAGTTAATATTATCTGCCACTTATATGCAATTTTAGATGTTGTTTCAACATCTGCATTTTTCTACGGCGCGGCGTCTTTTCTGATTGTCTTTTCGTAAGGTTTTGATATAAGAAATAAATTTTATTCAATTCTTATAACACTGTGACTAAACACTAAAAACCCTGTTATCCATTTCTCTTACACATTAAGCCCTAAACACTAAATTATATATATATTGTTGGTGAATGGTTTCAGATTCGTAGCCATGATTTATTAAGTAATTCATATTCGGTTTTTGCTACGTATTTATTTCAATAGCCGACGTTTCGTCCGTCCTCCGACAGACTTTTTGACTTTTTGACAGACTTTTTTTTTTGACTTTTCGTCGGCTATTGAAATAAATACGTAGCAAAAACCGAATATGAATTACTTAATATATATATATATATATATCCAAAATTTAATTCTGGATTGATCTGCGTCATGTTATTTATTAAATATATGTTATATTATATTATTTTATATGTTATATAATATATTGTTATATATATATATATATTATAATATAATATATATTGTTATATTATATGTTATTTATTGACTCTGCGAGTCAAGATGATTATGCTGGCCCAATGACAAGAAGTAGGAAGAGGATGACGTAGTATAGGACTTATGTTAGTTTTGTAATATTTTACCTTGATTTTGTACTTAGAGGGCAGTGCTATTTTGTAAATGTTTGAATTTTCTTCTGTTTCATTATGCACATTTCCAGCTGTCATTCATAGAGTAGTTTTCTTGATATATTATTTGTCTAATAACCTGAAGAAGGGCTCACAATTGAGCTCGAAACGTTGTTTTAATAAATAACATGACGCAGATCAATCCAGAATTAAATTTTGAACATAATAATTGCTGCGAAAATCTACACCATCATATATATATATATATATATATATATATATATATATATATATATATATATATATATATATATATATATATATATGTGTGTGTATATATATATATATGGCAGCAAATAAAATGTCCACAGCAAAATACCGTGAAATTTTTCAATTCATACCTGGCGGCTGTTTTGTTTTTAATCCAACTGGTTCTGCATGTTTCGTAAAATATTATAGATAGATAGACTTTCATAGATTTTGTTACATTTTATTCCTGTATTTGCTCCCTAAGGAAGATTTTTAAAATAAAACCGAAACGTCGGAGTTTAATCAGTTTCATTTCTTTCACGCAGTAATATCTTATAAAATGCAATCAAATATATATATATATGTATTCTTTGATGCTTTCGAAGCCGCTCATTATAATAATCAATATTTTTCGGTAATGCTTCGTTTATTCCACAGTTAAATATACAACGTTTCGCCAGGCTCCTGCCTGGCTTCTTCAGGTATATTACAAATTAATAAACTAAAAAACACAGCAATAGATCATATAAAATGATGAAATTCAGGATGAAAAGTCAGGAAAAGTGACATTTGAAACAAAATTAACTTGAAACCAAACGGCCACAGCCCTTTGGATACAAGAAACACTGACCTCTGAAAATCAACAGGTATAAATCAAGGTGTAAAATGCTGTTATGAAATTGAAGTTTAAAAAGAAAAAACTATCTAGTAATTTAAGTTCATTTCCTGCAGCCCGCGTTCTGCTGCGTGTCACTCGTTGGTTCTGATCGTCACTTGCAGAGATTGTAGTATCTGGAAACTTCTTGCGTGTCACTCGTTGGTTAGAAGCTGTCACTGGAGGTGCTGGGTTCAGATCTGGAGCCTGTTTTCTTTTGTCAATCCTAGCTGGTTGGTTTCTAGCTTGTTTTGAAACTTCTGGGACTGGATTCACAAAGAAGTATAACTTTATGACCAAAAAATCTAATATCAATATTAGCTATAACCATGTTTTACAGGCATATCTTTATGAATTTAATTGTACAAATCACCATTTATAATGATAATATACCGACTTTTAACATGGATATATCATGGTAAGATAGATATTGGTAGTTAAAATTCTATACCGGCATAAAGTTATCCCGTAATAAGGCTTAAAACCTTTTGTGAATCCAGCCCCTGCAGTAGGCATAATAGGTGGTACACGAATTTGTTCCACGAGAGGCTTCCATGCGGCTGGAAGACGTTGCCCATCATCTCTCTTGTTGAGCGAGTGGTGTCGCCGCTCTATTTCTAAAGCTTCACGCCAGTTTCTCGATGCGCAATTGTCCACCTTCGCGATTGTTTTCATGCCCTCAAAATTAATGACATGAGATTTGTATTCGACGTGGGATGCTAATGCAGAATGTTCAGCGCGCTGAAACACTGCAAGTCGGTGTTCGTCTTGTCGAACGGACATATTCCTATTTGTTTGACCTATGTACGTTTTTTCACAATCCGCACAAGGGATCTCATAAACCCCTTGCCCTTCTAGCAGTACATGGTCTTTGTAGGTCATTAACAAGTCTCTTATCTTTCTGTCCGTGGAAAATACCGTTTTGATGTTCACGGTCGACAGTAGCTTCCCTATGCGATCTGTCGTAGCCTTGACATAAGGAAGAAAAGCAGTGGCAATGATCTTCGGGGCTTGAGTGTCAGACACCACACTTTCTTGTTCGTGATCGGCGTTGGTTTCTGATGTCGGTTTTCTATTCCAAGCTTTCTGGATGACGCTGTTGTTGAAACCATTTTGAAGAAGTGCATTTTTCAAAAATCTCTTTTCTTCTGCCAGGTGATCATTGTCTGCGATTCTCCTGGAGCGTATTGCCAACGTATAAGCTACCGACCTTATTTGCGTTGGGTGGTGGTGTGATGATGCGTGCAGGTAACGGTTCGTCGTCGTCGGTTTACGGTATACAGCATGGCCGAGGCTACCATCAGGACGTTTGATTACGTGTACGTCAAGAAACGGCAGTTTACCCTCCACTTCCGTTTCCATCGTAAACTTAATGTTTGGATGAATTGAGTTCAGATGTGTTAAAAACTCGACAAGTTTATCTTGGCCATGTTGCCAAATCATGAACGTATCGTCCACATAACGATACCAACAGCGAGGTTTAAAGGGAGCGGAATTAATAGCCTTCATTTCAAAATCTTCCATGAACAAATTAGCCACGACAGGAGATAGCGGAGATCCCATTGGTGCTCCATCAATTTGTTTGTAGAAAACTCCCTCGTACACGAAATAAGTTGAAGACAAACAAAGATCACAAAGTTCGATAATAAACTTGGGCAGGGAATATTTAGTGGCAATCATCTCAATGGTTTCCTGAACGGGCACCCTAGTGAAGAGAGACACGACATCACAACTGACAAGAATATCGTCAGTTTCAGTTCTAATGTTTGCCAAGATTTCTATAAAATGTTGCGAATTTTTGACGTACGATGGTGCATCTTCAGTGTACGGCTGTAATCGTTTGGCTAAATATTTGGCCAATGCTTGTGTTGGAGATGCAAATGCACTTACTATAGGTCGAAGAGGAGTATCAATCTTGTGAATCTTAGGCAATCCATAGAGGCGTGGTACACGAGATGATTTCTCTCGAGGAATTAGTGTTTTCTTTACATCAGAAGGAATGGGAGTCGACGTGATGGCATGTCTTATTTTCACCTCCAAATAAACAGTGGGATTTTTTTCAGTTCTTTTATAAGCAGGATCTTTTAATATTTCGCTCATTTTGATCCTATAGTCGATGGAATTCATAATAACTGTAGCCTTGCCTTTGTCTGCTGGTAAAATGATAATGTCAGGATTGTTTCGCAGGCGCTTTAATTCTGCTATTTCCTCTCGGGTGACGTTACTGCTTGGTGGTTTCGCTTTGCGAAGAATTTGTGCAGTTTCTTGCCTGATCTCTTCGGCTTTGACTTCAGGAAGATGGTGGATGGCCGATTCGACTTCACATATGATACGTTCAACAGGAATTCTCTTTGGTGATATAGCAAAATTCAAACCCTTGCTCAGAATACTCTTAGCGTCATCGTTGAGAACAGTAGTAGACAAGTTAACCACTAATCTGTCAGTAGGTAATGTGGTAACATTTCGTTTGGCAGTCGTATAATCCGAGAGTAATAAGTTATTAAACTTATTGATTTGTCTAACTTTAGTTGATTCGGCAAATTTCTCCGCTTGTGATCTGGTAATGGTATCAATTCTCTCGAAAATGATAGGATGTAAATCTCTAGCAAGATCTACATGTAGAACATATAATTGTCTTGATATCTCATCAAGAGAGCGATAACAACGGGAGATGGTATATCTAAGTAGATGTAAACTTGCTGCATTTAAAATCTTTCTAGTACCTTGTGTCTTCTGGTGGTGTCTCAAACGCAGAAACATTGGAATTATATTCTTACTTCTGCATCGCAGTAAAAAACTCAAATCACATAATATTTTTTCAAAGAATACATTAACAGTCTCTACGGGGAGAATTGCAGACACAGAGTTGATAAATTCAAATAACTAAGAGAATTTAAGGAAAAAATATTATGTGATTTGAGTTTTTTACTGCGATGCAGAAGTAAGAATATAATTCCAATGTTTCTGCGTTTGAGACACCACCAGAAGACACAAGGTACTAGAAAGATTTTAAATGCAGCAAGTTTACATCTACTTAGATATACCATCTCCCGTTGTTATCGCTCTCTTGATGAGATATCAAGACAATTATATGTTCTACATGTAGATCTTGCTAGAGATTTACATCCTATCATTTTCGAGAGAATTGATACCATTACCAGATCACAAGCGGAGAAATTTGCCGAATCAACTAAAGTTAGACAAATCAATAAGTTTAATAACTTATTACTCTCGGATTATACGACTGCCAAACGAAATGTTACCACATTACCTACTGACAGATTAGTGGTTAACTTGTCTACTACTGTTCTCAACGATGACGCTAAGAGTATTCTGAGCAAGGGTTTGAATTTTGCTATATCACCAAAGAGAATTCCTGTTGAACGTATCATATGTGAAGTCGAATCGGCCATCCACCATCTTCCTGAAGTCAAAGCCGAAGAGATCAGGCAAGAAACTGCACAAATTCTTCGCAAAGCGAAACCACCAAGCAGTAACGTCACCCGAGAGGAAATAGCAGAATTAAAGCGCCTGCGGAACAATCCTGACATTATCATTTTACCAGCAGACAAAGGCAAGGCTACAGTTATTATGAATTCCATCGACTATAGGATCAAAATGAGCGAAATATTAAAAGATCCTGCTTATAAAAGAACTGATAAAAATCCCACTGTTTATTTGGAGGTGAAAATAAGACATGCCATCACGTCGACTCCCATTCCTTCTGATGTAAAGAAAACACTAATTCCTCGAGAGAAATCATCTCGTGTACCACGCCTCTATGGATTGCCTAAGATTCACAAGATTGATACTCCTCTTCGACCTATAGTAAGTGCATTTGCATCTCCAACACAAGCATTGGCCAAATATTTAGCCAAACGATTACAGCCGTACACTGAAGATGCACCATCGTACGTCAAAAATTCGCAACATTTTATAGAAATCTTGGCAAACATTAGAACTGAAACTGACGATATTCTTGTCAGTTGTGATGTCGTGTCTCTCTTCACTAGGGTGCCCGTTCAGGAAACCATTGAGATGATTGCCACTAAATATTCCCTGCCCAAGTTTATTATCGAACTTTGTGATCTTTGTTTGTCTTCAACTTATTTCGTGTACGAGGGAGTTTTCTACAAACAAATTGATGGAGCACCAATGGGATCTCCGCTATCTCCTGTCGTGGCTAATTTGTTCATGGAAGATTTTGAAATGAAGGCTATTAATTCCGCTCCCTTTAAACCTCGCTGTTGGTATCGTTATGTGGACGATACGTTCATGATTTGGCAACATGGCCAAGATAAACTTGTCGAGTTTTTAACACATCTGAACTCAATTCATCCAAACATTAAGTTTACGATGGAAACGGAAGTGGAGGGTAAACTGCCGTTTCTTGACGTACACGTAATCAAACGTCCTGATGGTAGCCTCGGCCATGCTGTATACCGTAAACCGACGACGACGAACCGTTACCTGCACGCATCATCACACCACCACCCAACGCAAATAAGGTCGGTAGCTTATACGTTGGCAATACGCTCCAGGAGAATCGCAGACAATGATCACCTGGCAGAAGAAAAGAGATTTTTGAAAAATGCACTTCTTCAAAATGGTTTCAACAACAGCGTCATCCAGAAAGCTTAGAATAGAAAACCGACATCAGAAACCAACGCCGATCACGAACAAGAAAGTGTGGTGTCTGACACTCAAGCCCCGAAGATCATTGCCACTGCTTTTCTTCCTTATGTCAAGGCTACGACAGATCGCATAGGGAAGCTACTGTCGACCGTGAACATCAAAACGGTATTTTCCACGGACAGAAAGATAAGAGACTTGTTAATGACCTACAAAGACCATGTACTGCTAGAAGGGCAAGGGGTTTATGAGATCCCTTGTGCGGATTGTGAAAAAACGTACATAGGTCAAACAAATAGGAATATGTCCGTTCGACAAGACGAACACCGACTTGCAGTGTTTCAGCGCGCTGAACATTCTGCATTAGCATCCCACGTCGAATACAAATCTCATGTCATTAATTTTGAGGGCATGAAAACAATCGCGAAGGTGGACAATTGCGCATCGAGAAACTGGCGTGAAGCTTTAGAAATAGAGCGGCGACACCACTCGCTCAACAAGAGAGATGATGGGCAACGTCTTCCAGTCGCATGGAAGCCTCTCGTGGAACAAATTCGTGTACCACCTATTATGCCTACTGCAGAAGTTTCAAAACAAGCTAGAAACCAACCAGCTAGGATTGACAAAAGAAAGAAGGCTCCAGATCTGAACCCAGCACCTCCAGTGACAGCTTCTAACCAACGAGTGACACGCAAGAAGTTTCCAGATACTACAATCTCTGCAAGTGACGATCAGAACCAACGAGTGACACGCAGCAGAACGCGGGCTGCAGGAAATGAACTCAAATAACTAAATAGTTTTTTCTTTTTAAACTTCAATTTCATAACAGCATTTTACACCTTGATTTATACCTGTTGATTTTCAGAGGTCAGTGTTTCTTGTATCCAAAGGGCTGTGGCCGTTTGGTTTCAAGTTATTTTGTTTCAAATGTCACTTTTCCTGACTTTTCATCCTGAATTTCATCATTTTATATGATCTATTGCTGTGTTTTTTAGTTTATTAATTTGTAATATACCTGAAGAAGCCAGGCAGGAGCCTGGCGAAACGTTGTAATATATTGAAAAATACCGAAAAATATTGATTATTATATATATATATGGTAATGCTTCGTTTATTCCACAGTTAAATATACAACGTTTCGCCAGGCTCCTGCCTGGCTTCTTCAGGTATATTACAAATTAATAAACATATATATATATATATATATATATATATATATATATATATATATATGAATTGAAACATTTCACGGTATTTTGCTGTGGTAATTTAATTTGCTGCCGACGTTTCGCTAGCTATCCAGAAGAGAAAGAAAGAAAAGAAAAAGAAGAGGAAGAAAGATGAAACCGTGAACTAATGTAGAACACCTGTCAAGAAAAATGAGAAGAAAGAGAAAAATGTAACATTTATTGTACCTTGACTTTGTTTTAATTTTTAGAAGGTTGGAGTTTTGTTTATGATCTGTCACTTTTGATTATTTGTGTTAGTGAATGACATCTTGTTAATTTAGTTCAAATTTTATACCTATTTTTAAGTTATTTCGTTTTGTGTGCCTTGAAAAGGCTGGCTGGATAGCTAGCGAAACGTCGGCAGCAAATTAAATTACCACAGCAAAATACCGTGAAATGTTTCAATTCATACCTGGCGGCTGTGAAAATATTCATAATCAAATATATATATATATATATATATATAAATAAATACCAACTGCAATGAGAAAAGATTTTCCTCGAGTGGGACTCGAACCCACGACCTTCCGATATCCAGTCAGATGCTCTCGATATCGAGAACTGGATATCGGAAGGTCGTGGGTTCGAGTCCCACTCGAGGAAAATCTTTTCTTATTGCAGTATATATATATATATATATATATATATATATTAATAACATCATTTAACGGTTTATGCTACGTATATTTATTACACACCAACGTTTCGGCAAGCATCCACCCGCCTTTCTCAAGGTAACAAACGAAAATCAACGAAAAAACTATAAAATACAGCAAAATCAATTCATGAAATGTCAAATGTAGAAAACAGTGAAACGTGAAAAGAAAATAATTGTGAATTCTTCTGGCGCTGGAAAATGTGCTTCCTTGATATCCAAAAGATGGCCGTCATACACCAGGGTGTCGATAGTGACTTGAGGTCGTCGCTCAAACTTCCTTTTCTTGTCGCAATTTTAATGCTAAAGCAGCTAGTGGAATATCCTCGTCGTGGTCTTTTGACATCTGTGTTAGGTGGTATTCTCGGCGTCTTCTCTTGTCTATTCTGGGGGTCGGATGTCTTGATACCCATCTATCTAGCTCTGATGGCATTCTAGGTGTAACATGAATATCATTTGTTACAGGTTTCCACGCCGAGGGAAAATTCCTGTTTTCTAATTGGGTGTTCATACAATGTGGTCGTTTCTCTATCTCAATAGATTCTCGAACTAAACGCTGCCTCAATCTCCTCTCTTTAGCTAAACACTTCATCCCTTGCAAATTCATAACATGGTCATTTGTGTTGCAGTGTTGCACCAGCGCTGAGGTTTTAGAGCCATCATTTAAAGCTATTCGATGTTCATCTTGTCGTTGAAACATGTTTCTACCAGTCTGGCCAATGTACGTCGATGGACAATCACTACAGGGTATCTCATATACACCATCTCCCTCAAGGTGAATCGGATCCTTTACACTTCTGAGGAGACTTCCAATTTTTTTATCCGTATCATACACAGGAATGATATTTTCTTTCCTCATAATTTTTCCAATTCTATCCGTAACGCCTTTCACATATGGCAGGAAAACTTTGGTTGGAGGTTTCTCAAACTCCGCTACCTCTATAGTTGCTTTGTCTTCCTTTGTGGTCTCAGCATTAGTTTTTCGGTATATGGCTTTCTTGATGACACTCAGAGGAAATCCGTTTTTTTGCAGAGCATCTCGGAGCAGTTGAAGTTCGGTATTTACGTTGTTGGCATCTGCTATTCGTTTAGACCTGGTTGCTAGGGTGTATGCGACAGAACGAATCTGTGAGGGATGATGATGTGAGAGTGCATGGAGATAGCGATCTGTGTGGGTTTCTTTTCTAAACACAGTGTGCCCTAGGGTATTATCAGGATTCTTGATCACGAGTACGTCCAGAAAGGAAAGTCTGTCATCTTTCTCTACTTCCATAGTGAATTGAATGTCTTCATGAATGCTGTTTATGTGATCCAGGAACTCTTGCAGTTTTTCTCGTCCATGAGGCCAGATAGTGAATGTGTCATCCACGTATCTGTACCAACATCGCGGCTTCAGTGGGGCTGTAGCAAGAGCTTTTTCTTCGAACACTTGCATGAAGATGTTTGCAATTACTGGAGAGAGAGGGGATCCCATGGGTGCTCCTGACACTTGTTTATAAAACTGTTTTTCATACACGAAATACGTGGAATTCAGGCAAAAACGTGATAAGTCCAGAACATATTTCTTGATCACCCTATCTTTTACGGGGACGCTGAATAGCGCCAACAGGAATAACGCCAACACAATGTTAAATAAAAGTGCCGGAATAACACCAACTTTTCTGTTGGCGTTGTTCCAGTGGAACAACGCCAACAAAATGTTGACGTTATTCCACTGGAACAACGCCAACAAAATGTAGGCGTTATTCCAGTGGTAAGAAGTAATTCTGTCGTCCCCGGAATAACGCCAACAAAACGTTGGTGTTATTCCAGTGAAACAACGTCAATTTTATGTTGGCATTGTTCCAGTGGAATAACGCCAACAAAATGTTGGTGTTATTCCAGTGGTAACATGAAATTCTGTCGTCCCCGGAATAACGCCAACATTTTGTTGGCGTTGTTCCAGTGGAATAACGCCAACATTTTGTTGGCGTTATTCCACTGGAACAACCCCAGTAAACACATCATGCTGGCTAGATGAAGGCACGGTGATGGGCCAGTACCGGCCACTTTGGCAAGGTGCTGGCCACGAACAAGATGGTGCATTCAAAAATCATGCTGGCCAACATCGATGAAGCCGGTACTGGCCCAGTGCTGGCTGGCCTGCACGCGGCCACATGCAGGCCAGCCAGCACTGGGCCGGTACCGGCTGGCCAGCATGCGGCCACATGCAGGCCAGCCAGCACTGGGCCAGTACTGGCTGGCCAGAACGCGGTCGGCAGCAAGTAGCTTGCATTGTGCTTGCGCACCTATACAGTTATAGCCTCTAGCAAGCGGATTGTTTTTTTATCGACAGTTATTTTTAAAATCAAAATAATATAATTAAATCCGCATTCTCGCGTATGTTCTTAACGACAGCAGATCCGCTATAATAATTTTTTCCTTCAAAATCTTATTCGTTATTTAATTATTAATCTCAAAATAGAAAAAAATATGTTTTTCATTCGAATTCAGATTTTACATATCAAATGATACGAATGGATTGGATATTTCAAGCACAAATACGTACGTGCCGTCGCAGGCAATGAATTGATTTTTCCGTGTGCATTTACAAATTAACAAGAACACGTGTAATAATGTATCTGTAGTGGTACAAATATTTCCAGTTTCCTGATACATTTGAGTCCATTCATCCCTCTGTCACTATTAGTCACTCTGCGCTCTAACCCTCAGCTGTCGCCGTGGTCGTGTGGGTAAAGCGTCTGCCTTCTACCCAGCTTGCTTGTCGCCGTTCCGAGTTCGATTCCACGTCCTGTCATAACTAATCGATTTGCGTTTAATTTCAGAATATAATCAACATTGTGATAATGACTGGAAATATGTCGTCAGAATTTAATTACGATAAAAACTCGCTTAGTTATCACACATTTTAGTTTTACTTTAAATATTTGAATTCAAAATAACCGTTTATTTGGTTCCTAGTGGCCCCTGGTGGATAATAGTGGAAATGAGTTCAGGTTGGGTTCGGGCCACATGCTGGCTTCGTTCAGGCTAGTTTCTGGCCAGAGGCTGGCGTCGTCAAGGCGCGATGCAGGCAAGGTGCTGGCCATACGGCACAATGCTGGCTACTTGCTGGCTGCGTGAAGGCCAGGACTCTGGCAAGGTGAAGGCTGAGTGCTGGCCAGCCGGTACAGGCAACGTTCTGGCCAAAGCGACACATTTTTACTGGGCCGGTACCGGCCACGGCTTTTGGCCGGTACCGGGCCAGTACTGGCCAGAGCAATTGGCCGGTACCGGCAGCATGCTGGCAGCACTTTGGGTGTTTACTGGGACGCCAACAAAATGTTGGTGTTATTCCAGTGGTAAGAAGTAATTTTGTCGTCCCCGGAATAACGCCAACAAAACGTTGGTGTTATTCCAGTGAAACAACGTCAACTTTATGTTGGCGTTGTTCCAGTGGAATACCGCCAACAAAATGTTGGCGTTATTCCAGTGGTAACATGAAATTCTGTCGTCCCCGGAATAACGCCTACAAAAAGTTGGCGTTGTTCCAGTGGAATAACGCCAACAAAAAGTTGGCGTTATTCCACTGGAACAACGCCAACAAAATGTTGGCGTTAATCCAGTGGTAAGATGTAATTCTGTCGTCCCCGGAATAACGCCTACAAAACGTTGGCGTTGTTCCAGTGGAATAACGTCAACTTAATGTTGGCGTTCTTCCAGTGGAAGACCACCTACAATGAACGCATACGTTTTGTAGGCTTTATTCCAGTGTCGACGTTGCGATTTTGTCGACACTGGAATAACGCCAACTCACCTCAAACTGGAATAACGCCAACAAAATGTTGGCGTTGTTCTAGTGGAATGACGCCAACAAAGTGTTGGCATTCTTCCAGTGGAATAACCCCAACAAAATGTTGGCGTTATTCCACTGGAACAACGCCAACTTTTTGTAGGCGTTATTCCAGTACTATTGGACACTTTCTTGTTTTGGCAGAACCCTTCCTTGTCCCGTACACTAGCACTGAACTGCGGAAAGTGTATGAACTACGTCGATTTTCTTTGATGTGGTGGGTGCCTACCTCTCGGGAGTAAACAGGTTGTGACCGAATTCTTTCTTACGAAACAGTGGCGGTACTACCGGGAGGCTGGGTCGGCAAAATGCCGGTGGCTCAGACACTAGGGGGTAGGTGGGCACCACGGGCACTTTAAAATAAAGTAGATTTTTATTAACTTTCCTTAATTTTTCCGAATATTTTTCTTTGCTCAACGTGGTATATACTTACATCGATTCCAAAAGTAGAGTAATAATTTGTATGTTGTGTGAACCATCAGATTGGCATAAAATAAGCCTCCTAATTTCTAACATTAGCCGTAATAGAATAGGTACTAAATATTACACTAGGAAAACGCTCTGTGTAACGCGTTGATAAGCGAGCACGGATACGTGCAAAACCTCGAACTATAATTCCTTAAAAGCCGGCAATAATATACCTAAAACAACTGAAATCTAGAAGCACGATCCACTAAATTATATAAAAAATAGCTGAATTTGCTTCTCATTGCAAGTTATTGCAACAGTTACTGCAAGTCATTGCAACATGATACACACTCATGTATATTTATTTCAGTATTTAGGTACGTAGGTATTATGGAATTATTATAAATAAAAAATACAGCGATTCAAACCACAAAATAGGCCATTATCTAAGTGCTAATATGAGCAAACATAATTTAAGAAACATTATCCAAACAATTACTTGCCGTTCCGTATAAAAGAGCTTATTTCTTCTAGTACATTGCTTACCTAACACAAACCTAATGTATCTGATACAAATGAAATAAATATTTCATAAACATAATTTCAATAGCGAAGTCTCCTGAAATTTTATTCTAGTAAATTTCTATAAATTAACACAAATAATAATGTCAAATACACTTATTACCTGTGAAATCTTAAATTTTCATTCATAAAAATCGAGTTCAAATATCATAGGATTTTTGGCCGGAAAAACGGCCTTTAACAAGAATCAGAACTGTGATGTCATTTCCAAGTCTTGAACATTGTGTTGACATGGGGATTCCCTTGTTACCATGGCAATATAGCAAACTGTGATGTCATTGCCAATTTTCCTGTTTTTAAATGAGAGGAGATCTATCAAACTTTGTAAATTAATTACATGAGAACTGTTCGTCCAACAACAAAAATAATACCACATCTGTGTTCAGCAACATCTCAACTTTCATAAAATAAATATTATTCTGAATTCTAATCTTCACGAGACTTCCCTATTATCAACCAACCAATCTATTTCTACAATCAAGCAGACATTTCATCGGTCTACAAATAATTTGCTCAGCCTTTGAAAAGATTGGAAGTAAGACTGCATGTTAAAACTCTCATAATCAATAAATACCTATACCTATTAACTACATCTTCAAAAATAATAAAATAAACCCTAAGTATAACCTCGCATGTATTGCTTTAACTATTATCTAACCGCAAAGAAATAATTGTTACGTATTCAAACAATAATAGATATGCAGCTGCTTGCTTCCGAGTTGTTTTGAATGGAGCGCATCGGGCGGCCGCAACGGACTCCTCGAACCTACAATGCTATTTATATGGGAAAACGCGATTTTTTTTTATTTGTGAACGGATCTTTCTCAAAAACTATACAGGTCTAAGTTAGTATGAGATGAAGGTGTGTGCAAAATTTCAGATCGATACGTTGACCGGTGCGGCCTGGGTTGAACCAGCAAAAAAAAAAAAACACACACACAGAGAAAGTGCCGCAAGAGTCAAGTGGAGACGCTCGCTCCGCTCGCTTAAAAATCGAAACAATTTTAAATAAAATAAAAAATAAAACTTGGCACATTGATTTTGCACCGGACACGAACTTCTATTCTATATTGTATTATTCTTTAGTTCATTTTCTTCTTTAGGCGCATTAATCTCTTTTTTTCTATTATTTCGATTTTTTAACTTTTAATTTGTTTACATTTTATTTTACGGCTAACGTTTTAAATTTGGAGGCTTATTTATGTCAAATTCAGTGACAAAGTTAAGTGTAGTGCTTGTATGCAGTATATACTTCGACTGATTTCATGAATTTGACCTAAGTGCGAACTTTTAGGTGAGACGGTGCTTGGTAGTCTTTTTACAAGTACCTATTGTTTTTGTACAGTATTCAACATATTCAATTATAACAAAAATATATTTATTTGGGGGGGGGGGGGCACAAGAAGAATATTTTGCCAGGGGCCCATCAATCTCTAGTTGCGCCACTGTTACGAAATGAACATTGGCGTTCACAGGATATATGACAGGGGGTGGTGGTGGAGGGAAATGGTCTAATTATGGGTCGGGATGAGCTCCCCTCCCCCCCCCCCCCCCCCCCAACAATTATGTGACACATTGCACTTTTTTTTAAAATGTAGTTTCAATTTGAAGCAATGGGGAAGTCCGTGATGATTAGATTTCAGAATAATTTTTATTTTATGACAGTTGAGATGTTGCTTTTTTGTTGTGGGACGAACAGTTAGACATCGGTCGACCAGAACAGCTCGACAACAATGTTAATTGACAATGACATCAATTTGCTGTATTGCCATGGCAACAAAGGAATCACCATGGCAACACATTGTTGAAGACTTGGAAATTACATCACAGTTCTGATTCTTGTTACAGGCCGTTTTTCCCGCCAAAAATTTCTATGATATTTGAATTAATAACATTATTCTCGAGACTTCCCTATTTGATGTTCTTTGGACATGATTGGTAGGTATATAAATCGAATAATATTATGTACACAATTAATTAAAAAAGGAAAAATCGAAATAATTGAAAACAAAATTAAAATGTCAATATTAGCTCTTTGAATATGAACCAGCCACTAAATTATATTTTATTATTCTTTTATAAATGTGAAGGATAGGATACTGCTTAAGGATGAACCAGCGCCAGGTCATCTACCAACAGTTTTTTCCAAACCATTTTATTTTGTTCCTAATAGTATTATCTACAATATAAGATCAAAAAATTTATACCTTGCCGACCTAACTTTTATGTAAAACGATTTCAAAGTTCGAGATTTTTACATGGCTCTTATGGGGGAACGAATTAATTTCCTACATTATTCTAAATTATTTTTAATCCGCACCAACAATTTCAACAGAAAACTATACTGATATATTCTTCGACTAATACTGAATGCATTGAAAACTTAAAATACTCTTGTCACCGACTTAATTTCTGAGATAATGGCATTTAAATGTTTGAAAATCTTGATATATGGCCATTTAACATGGGACAACTGAACTAGTCAAAACCACTGCTGTATTCTTAACAAAAATATTTTACGAAAACTTTGTTAAAAAAATCCTAATCATCTCATATCGTAGTATTCTCCACATATTACATTATAAAACTATGTTTTAAAGTTTAAACATGCCTTTCTGAATTAATGTATCTCATGTTATGAATATAGTCATTCAAAGCGATGGTTCATCCTTAAAGCCCGTCTTCCATCATTGCGTTTTTTCATCGCAATGCGAATTCGCAGCCGCACCGTAGCTTCTCAGCCAATCAGCGCTCGAATCGCAGCATCGCATGACGTCACGCGAATCGCTGCGGATCGTCGCTGAAAGTAGAGCCAACTTCAATAATACCGCAGCGAATTTCTATCGCAGCGTTGTGCGCATGCGCGGTTACCGCTGCACCACCTCTGGACAAATGGGGGAGTCGGAAATACATGACGCGACGGCGAAATCATCGCAACCATGGAAGACGGTGACTGAAAAATCGTGCCGCAAAGCTACGTCGCGGCGAAATCATCGCAACCATGGAAGACGGGCTTAACACCTATAAAATTACAAAAGAAAATTTCAACCATCTCGCTAGTAATTTGGTTATAAACGGAACATTTGGCGCTCTTCCGTCTTTGCCTGACTTTCGAGGTAGTCAGGTGGAAGGGTTGAGGTTGAGGACTATGGAGCTAATCAAGCGGATGGTTGGTGTCTGGGGGACAATAGACAGGAGATCCTCGCTGGTTTCGTAGCCAACATTCCTTGACCACACAACTCTTGAGAATACCACGAGCTTCTAAAAGATAAAGAACGTTATTGGCCAAACTACTATAGTAGTTACTACCATAGTACTATACTATACTATAGTATCATATAGTACTATAGTAGTATAGTAGTATAGTATACTGTAGTACTATAGTAGTATAGTATACTGTAGTATACTAACGTCCCGGTTTTTATTATTAAGAAAAATAATATCGACTTTTTTCGGTCGGGTGATACAAGCGCCCGCCGTTTTAGAAAATTGAGAAACAAAATTGTTTCATAAGTGGGCGTGTGAACGGTACGATACCAAAAAAATAGAACTTAATTACACGGTTTTACTTGGCTGCCATAAGATAACATGGGGGATAAAATTCAAATTATCCCAGAAACTAGACACGAGAAGTGTTTCATTTTTCCATGGATTGTGTATGGCATGATTATCAATAAGTACACACAAAATATTATGAAGATCTGAGACTATGACTCGAGTAATCGCGCCACCTACAAAATATGAATTGCCATATTTGGCAAACGGTTATGAATATCGAAAAATTAAGACTTAGGTGACATATTGTATTGAACCTTTATTAGCTCCTACTTTGTACCCGACAAATTCTGACGACATAGTAGAAACAAAGTTATGACAGTAAGCGATGAAATTGTAGATAAAGGTTCAATACATGTCACCTAAGTCTTAATTTTTCGATATTCATAACCGTTTGCCAAATATGGCAATTTATATTTTGCATTTCCTTCTACCACCGCTCCAAACCGCGCGTTGGCGGGAAAAAATAAATGGCCTGCCTAGGCGCCGGTTATTCAACACAACCGCTAAAAACTATGAAATTTCCGATACGATTAGAGACGAGCCTCACATTTTAATCATGATTAGATAAAAGACAAACAAAGGGCTATCACTAGGCACATTTTTTAAATAATTTTTTTTACTGCAACCAGCGAGACAAGAAAATATACAATTTTACACTAAAAATTAACTAATTATTACTAATTAACTAAGCCAAAAATTTAAATTTAAGTACCAAGTGATAACTTTAAGTTTGGCTTTTATCTAATAACTAGAGAGCCCCGCCAAGTAATACATGACCCAATAAGCTCTCTTTCTGGGCAAGGCAATGCATAACTGAAGATGGACCACCATTAAAATAAAACTACTCTGATATGCTGGCAAAGAATTGTCTCTCGTCATAGTTTTTTTCAACTCACAGAATGACCGATCATAAATGCAAATCAAGGTTTTTTTATAGTTATATCTGTGGAAGGTGCATACTAACCCCACACTAACCCCAATGCACACCTGTAGTGTACAATGTAAATTAGAAAAAAAGAAACCATGTGTAACTATTTTTAAAATATTTAAATATAACGTGAATAACTCAATATTATTATTTTAAGCATTTTAAGCATTATAAAAATATGAACAGTACGACTCAATGTTAAATAAAAACAAAAACTTCAGTTGCATGGTATACAGAATTAAAATGATTTTATAATATTTGAAACACAACAGAATAAAATGTATCTATATGATGATCGAATTCAGGGTCCAAAATTTTATTTAATCGAATCCTGTTTACAATTGAATTATTGTGTCAGGAGATGTACATCATAGTCTAGGGTATTCTTCTCCGCAACCGATCAACGCGACTGGCCAAGTCCATCACGGGGGGGGGGGGGGGGGTTCAAAATAAGAATAAATATTTGAAACTGAATTAAAACAAATAGGCGTGATTGATATTAAAATGGAATATGATTTGATTTGCAATTATGATCAACGAAAAGTGGTATCGAGATTTCGAAGTTCGTCACTTTTTATGTAATAACTTAAAAAATTACGAAAATTTTCTATATACAATTTTATGCATGTTTCCACTTTCTAACTTATCCTGATTATTTAATCGTTCGCATATTCTCTGCACACATGAAAACATCAACGAACGATTCAGTATTAGGTATGTAGGTGTACCAATTAAAATCTTTTGATAAAATGCTAAGTTGTGAAGTAAGCAGAAAATGTATGTTCTTGCTTGCTTGATATTTGTTTATATAGTCATATCAAATGAGAGACGTAATATTGGAAATTAGGTCTAATATCAAAAGGTAACAATAAAATACACTCTGGACAGAAATGTTCCCTTGTGCCGCCCCCCCCCCCCCCCCTCCATAACCCACTCCAAAAAAATCAGCATTTATTCGCATGAAATGTTGGTTTGCCGTGATTCTAGTCAAGGTCTCCAGTGGAAATTCCATTATTTTCTTCACTGCCAAATGGATTCACTCCTACATTTGGAAAGTGTCGAAAACAGTGACTTTTTCAATGACAATTTGGTTTATATTTAGTATCTCTCTAAATACTTATCGGATTCAAACGAAACTTTTTGCTTGCCAGTTCGCTTGAAATTATGTACAGGAAAATTCATGTTTCGTTGAAAATTGTGCTAAATTCGCGATGTCTATAGACGCGAATCGTAACGCAACTTCCGATCTCCGGATTCCATGGCCAAATATTGTTCAGGTCGATTTGTGAAAATTAGTTTCACTGCCTACTAAAATTGATTTTCACTGCACAATTGAAATTGACGTTTAAAATTAAGAGATCAGAAAAGGCGATGTTTTTCACGAATAACTTTGTAAATACTGAACAGAATGTCGCGAAAGTGTTACTATAAATCAAGTCACGTAATTTTGTACATTACTGGCGAGTTTCAACTTGATCGGTGGAAAATTCAAGATTTGTATAAAGAACCAAATTTTCAGCCACGTTGCTACGGGGACGACGTTCTTCTCTTTAAAGCGTATTATAGTAAAGGATGTTAAAATTTTCAACCATTTAAATTGATTGACTAAATAGTCAATCAATTTTGCAGCAGAACTCAAGCAGCAGAGTTCTGGGGATCGCTGGAAACCGACTGTTGACTCAAATTCTCCCAAAATACGAAAGCTCATTATTGACTCCACTGTTATGCAACTTTGGAAGTTAGTTTTGATACCCATTTTCTCGCAATACTATTGAGAAAATGTAAGAAATATTTAAATAAAAATAAAGTTTTATTTTCACATATTTCTACCTCTCTGCACTGCGATCGTATAGCTTAGCTCGACAAACGATCGACAACTCTTATGATTTCCTATTCCTATTTAGCTTCTAGGCATGCTAGTGGCTAAATGCGAGGTAGGATAATGCGCGAGAGAGATATGACTCGACTTCGTAGTCGCTCGACTGTGACGTGTCGATGTTATTCTTCCATAAGAATTTTCGATCGAATGTTGACAAAAGTTACACGATCCCCTTGCTGGAACAGAATGTATCTCAACCAAACAAGTATCGAAATTCGAAAATAAAAAAATCTCATTGATATTCAATTTGACATTAATGTTTTAATTTCAAAACTATAAAAAATAATTTCTATAGACAGTTCATGAATCATTGAACTGATGAAGCACATAGCGCAGGATATCGCGGTCAAAAGCGTATATCTTTTTCGTCTTCATAATAATACAAGACAACTTCCATATCTCTCTCGCGCATTATCCTACCTCGCATTTAGCCACTAGCATGCCTAGAACCTAAATAGGACCAGAGTTGGATTTGGTCGTCTATGAGAAGAGCTTTCAAATATGAAATTACGACTAATTTCCTGATTTCCTGAATGACACTTTTTTATTTTAATCATGCAAATTATTGGACCTGTATTTCACATAATGAAATTTCTTTCTCGAATATTTTCGTTAGTCATGCCGATCCCGATGGAATAAGTGACTCCTTTATTTCATATTTTATCATTTTATATCTTTCATATTATTATACAAATATCTAGTGGAGCGGTCGCTCCACGCCAGCCAAGTCGTACGGTGAGCACACTCTCATATAAAAAGGCTGGAGCAACTCATTTCATTTAAAATTGGAAAATCTCACATTGTTGCGAAATATCTTAATTTCGAGCTATGGCCCACCATACAACATATACCAAATTTGGGAACAATAGGTTACGGCCTTTGCGAGCTAGAAGGCCGTGAAAATCGTGTTTTAGGGCGGTTTTCATAATCAGTAATCTTAGTAGTAGCGTAAGGTAGTAGGCTGGAGCTAAAATTCGGTAAACAGGCCACAGCCTGAAAGCTGAACCGATTAATCTGAAATTTTTACCACATGTGCACTTCGTGCACATGTTCACTTTGTTGTGTTTGCACTTCGTGTGTGAGCGTCTGATTTAACATCACCCCCATTACTTTTTTGTGCCGCCATTTTGAAACCGGAAGTGAGTCAAATATCGTCAACGGCTGGACCGATCGGAACGAAATTTGCGCCAATCGATTCAGACGGTCATCTATATGGATTATCAGTAGCAATAGACCTAAAATTTTGTTAACGAAACCGGAAATGACGTCATGAAATTTGAAATACATCGATTGGCATTTCGGCAACAAAGATTGATCCGATTATTTTGATATTTATTCAACGTATGTGCTTTTGACATCTCATTTGACTTGTTACAAAATCAACCGGAAGCCGCCATTTTGAAAACGGAACTGATGTAATATCTCGAAAACGGCTGGACCGATTGGAACGAAACCAGAGTCAAACTATTAAGACGGTCAAATATATGGATTATCATCAGTAATATTTGCAGTTTCCTATACCAAAACCGGAAATGACGTCACACATTTTAAAAATCTAAAAAATTTACATTTTGATACAATAAATACTATTTGAGACAGGTTATAATAAGATGTAATCATGTTTAAATTGAAATTCAAGGGGTCAAAGATTTCAGCCGCCATTTTGAAACCCGAAGTAACGTCGTATCTCGAAAACTGGTAGACTGATCGGTACGAAACTAGAGCCAAACAATTCGGAAGGCCGCCATCTCTTTGGAAAAGGAACAGTCAAACTCGAATTTTCCTATGCGCGTTTAACAGACCCTCTTATAGGCAGCGCTAGTGTCGATGGGGGCGCAGCTCAAGATGGTCGCTCAAAATCGTATGATTGCCTGCTTCTAACAGGTGTCAAGTTGCCGTATAATGTTATTTTTATTTATTATCTCGAATTATGAAAGCATCGGCAGTAGAAATATACTCTGTTATGATGTTGCTTACAATTTTCAGCAGCTATTATATCAAGGTGGTGCCATATTAAATGCGAAACATTTAATAATGTGATGATATTACCGCGGTGTTAGAAGACTGCAGTTAGAATAGTGTTCCTCTGGCTGCAAACTTATATTTTGCATATTAGTTTGTATGTACTGTTTGTTTGTACATGAAGTCGTTATAAATATTTATATAAATAATGTCTTGCTCAGAGGTAGAAGGGCAGAAGTCCATTTTAATAAATCTTCAGGTGAGCTCATAAACCAGTATTTCTTGGCTCATCTAATCATATTTGTAGTGGTGACATGAACCATTAAGTAAGAAATTGATAGAGCTTGATTACATTGTTGACAATGTCCGTATGTTGTGTACTTTTTATGGCTGAATAAACAATACAATACAAAACAAAGTGCGCAACGCAAAATCGAGTAAGGGGACTTCCGCCATTCAACTTCTGATGTAGAGGTAGTACAGATGTGATCGACGGCAAGGATCAAGGGCGTTTTAATTGTCTAATATCCATGTAGACATTATCACATCACATGCTACAAAATTTTTGTAAAATCCTACATGCAACACAACTGCTTTCTATGTGACCTTATGAAACCTTCTTTTTCTATGTCCTTTGATATTTTTTTTTGCTGGAACTCACGATTAACTATTAACAGGGAGGCACCAATTATTATTTTTCATTCATTATAAAAGTATTACCATCCCTAATTACAACAGATCATTCAAAAATTATTTAAATTTCGAAAGTAAAATTCAGAATTTAAAATAACAAACTATAGGTAGGTACCTATCTAAGAAACTATTGAAGAATAACAGGACTGAACATTCGAATTGAGAACTTAGAATTAATCCAGAATAATGTAACCTATGAAACCTTATTTGCCATGATTCATTAATTTACTTGTAACATTAATAGGAAGTGCACACGAACATTTACTTTTATGATTTCTTTCCAATATTGCAGGCATTGTGCCCATTTCGACAGCATAACGGCATTCTTCGAAACAAGTGCATAAACAAATTATACTGAGCTTTATTTTTGCATTGCGGAACAGGGGAATATCTGTTATCCATCACACATGAAGATTGCGTTCTATTCGAATTGTTCTTTACAAACTATTGTGGAGTAAATACTGGTAGAAACTATACGAAAACGCATGCTAAGCTGCCATCCTTGCTGTGCCAATACGGTTTTGCCTAGTTCAGTCGTCTACCGCCAGGTGCCACCCACTTCGCCGTTAAACGCGAATATGAGAGCGGAAATGACATCATTCAAATTTAAAAATTATTATATTCCCCATTCTTTACAATGAATACATATTCAGAAAGCTTAAAATGAAGATATAAATTCTATGTCGCAGTGCAGTAAGTTCAGCAGTTATTTTGCCATATCTCGGAACTGGGTTGACCGATTGGAATGAAACCTTTGCTATTCTTCATGAAAGACCATTTAAGCAAAATATATAGCAGATTTCATTAGTAGTAACAAATTTGTAAATGGCGATTTTTTTTACAGGATTTAGAAATTGTTCGTTCGATTTGTGTCACAAATTTTAAGAATAAACAAAAAAAGGAGTGATATCAATATAAAAAAACACTCCGTGTAAAAGTACCAGCCAAGTCTCTACAACTAAAAGAAAGGTTTACAATCTTAAAATTCTGCACTGAAAAGTAGTGATATCAAAAAATGAGCCAAGTCAAAATCTTATTTGAAAATCAAAAAATACTTGGCGCATCGTTTTTAGGGCATTAAATGTATATTATATGTATATTTTATCTCTGGACTATACTTCTAAACTAAATATATACACGATGCGCCAAGTATTTTTGGATTTTCAAATAAAGTTTTGACTTGGCTAATTTTTGGATATCACTACTTTTCAGTGCAGAATTTTAAGATTTCATATCTTTATTTTTAGTTGTTGAGACTTGGCTGGTACTTTTACACGGAGTGTTTTTTTATGGGGATTTTGTTTAAGTCTTCTGATTCGCATTTAAGGTACCTTATTTGGCTTTCATCCGTGAAGTTAGACCAGAACACACGTACGTTATTTGGGATGTCTACATACAGGGGTACCCACTACCCTCGCCCACTGTTTCAATAAAACCTCGACGAATCTAGTTGATTGTCTGATCTAGGAAGGTCACTCTGTCTGATTGCAGTGTGTGGTTTCTAATTACTTGTTGTCACTTGTCAATGACACAAAATAATAAATATTTTTGTGATCATCAGGAATAAGACATTCAATACTTTGATATTTCTAATAGCGTTTTTGTTTAGCAGAAATAAACCAATATTACTAAGCAATTTTTCTAGTATTTAGGATATAAATATTTTGCTCCGTGTATTCCGAGATAATGATCAAACAATTTATGTAGTAGGTATAAAAATATATTAAATATTGTGTGCAAATGAAAGACCCAGATCATCCTATAGCAATTAAAGTATGATTGAACTTGTTTTTAACTGAAAAAAATTATATTTATTGAGCACCAAGGAATCATGATCATTTCGGGTCAACATCATGTAGGTAGTACACTTATTTGAACATCACTGCGTGAAATGGAAAGAGAATAGGTATAAACACTTCGCATTCAATGGAAGCAAAAACAACCGAGCATGCAAACTCAATCTGGCATTTGTAAAAATAATATAACATTTCTATATTTTACAAAACGCACAGAAACATTCAGATTTAAGTAAGTAAATATCATGGCAATTGAATATCTTTGAAGACAAACAAAAAATAATTAGGAATCAAACAATTCTGTATATGAAAATATAAACTATAAATGATGAAAGACGATGGGGCATTCACTCTCCGACTCGGATGGGGAGGCGCATTGTGCTTGAAGAAGATTCCCCTGGATGTAGGCAACCCAAATAACATCCGTGTGTTCGGATATAACTTCACGGATGACGCCGTGAAATAACTTAAATGTATAGTAAAGAAACTGGTATAAATAATTGCGTATTCAAATTTTTACACGTTTTGGTGTTATCCAGCTACAAGCAAAAGATGATTCTGGACTTACCTATTCTTTTAATTGACACCTTATTAATGTGTGAAAGTTAGGTTACAAGAGATTAGAAGAGATTACAACAACCACAAAGTGAACCAATTGGACTGATGAGTGCAACAGTCTTTAACAATAACAAATGTGGGATAATTATCTTAGTCATGCTCCAAGTAATTATTTAGGTACAAACCCAACAACAGACCAGATAAATAAATGTAAATTAACCGGCCCCCCCCCCCACTCCCAAAAAATGCCGCGCAGTAGATTCTTAAAATTTTAATTGATAATTTAGAGTGGTTTAAAATGATTTGAGTGCATATGAAAAAAAATCGTACGTTTTCATTTGCTTCACCTAATTATAGAAATGTCATGAGTGTAAATTTTGAATTTCATCTAGGTACCTACCTCTAAGACTGATTAAATGCAGATTTTTTAGTCCATTAATGGGTTGTGCATAAGGGATCACGCTTCTGATGAGCGAGTGAGGGGGCATTATGTTGCGACATAGTGTAACAGGGGTGAGGGGGGCCTAGAGCCAGAGGGACGGTTCAAAAATTGACATTATAATTCGTGAAAACGGACGGCATAAATGGATCAAGTGTCTCAGTCCGACCAATTCCATTTTGGGTGGGCGGGGGGGGGGGGGGGGGGGGGGGGGGGTAGAGATAGTTCTGTAACATCCTTTCGAAACTGTGACACAGTGGGACAAGAGGAGGGGGGAGTCAAATAACCCATTTTTAATGTGACGTCTTTATGCACGGCCACTAATTAAATGTTCCAAAAAGTTTCCACTCACTTATATGCCGCTCTACGATCTGTTACAAATGATTGGATTAAATTATACTTTAGTATAGTGCATATTGATTGATTAAAAATAAAAATTGTTAATTTTAATTTAATTGAGCGCCGATTCTCAAAAGAGAGGTTCTGATGCTAAATCAGTCTGTAAAGTTATGTCGTTTTTTTTTTTTTTTTACTGAACTCTCTACATAATACAGTACGTACAATAATAATACAAAATAATGCGTCAACCATTTTCATGTTAATTGACATTGATCTGACCCAAGGATCTGGCCGAAGAAATACAACTTCTCGAAAGCAATGGTCACCTGTTTACTCCCGATAGGTAGGCACCCACCACATCAAAGAAAATCGACGTAGTTCATACACTTGCCGCAGTTCAGTGCTAGTGTACGGGACAAGCAAGGGTTCTGCCAAAACAAGAAAGTGTCCAATAGTACTGGAATAACGCCTACAAAAAGTTGGCGTTGTTCCAGTGGAATAACGCCAACATTTTGTTGGCGTTATTCCACTGGAAGAATGCCAACACTTTGTTGGCGTCATTCCACTAGAACAACGCCAACATTTTGTTGGCGTTATTCCAGTTTGAGGTGAGTTGGCGTTATTCCAGTGTCGACAAAATCGCAACGTCGACACTGGAATAAAGCCTACAAAACGTATGCGTTCATTGTAGGTGGTCTTCCACTGGAAGAACGCCAACATTAAGTTGACGTTATTCCACTGGAACAACGCCAACGTTTTGTAGGCGTTATTCCGGGGACGACAGAATTACATCTTACCACTGGATTAACGCCAACATTTTGTTGGCGTTGTTCCAGTGGAATAACGCCAACTTTTTGTTGGCGTTATTCCACTGGAACAACGCCAACAAAATGTTGGCGTTATTCCGGGGACGACAGAATTTCATGTTACCACTGGAATAACGCCAACATTTTGTTGGCGGTATTCCACTGGAACAACGCCAACATAAAGTTGACGTTGTTTCACTGGAATAACACCAACGTTTTGTTGGCGTTATTCCGGGGACGACAAAATTACTTCTTACCACTGGAATAACACCAACATTTTGTTGGCGTTGTTCCAGTGGAATAACGCCAACAAAATGTTGGCGTTATTCCACTGGAACAACGCCAACAAAATGTTGGCGTCATTCCGGGGACGACAGAATTTCATGTTACCACTGGAATAACGCCAACATTTTGTTGGCGTTATTCCACTGGAACAACGCCAACATAAAATTGACGTTGTTTCACTGGAATAACACCAACGTTTTGTTGGCGTTATTCCGGGGACGACAGAATTACTTCTTACCACTGGAATAACGCCAACATTTTGTTGGCGTTGTTCCAGTGGAATAACGCCAACATTTTGTTGGCGTTATTCCACTGGAACAACGCCAACAAAATGTTGGCGTAATTCCGTTGGCGTTATTCCAGTTGGCGCTATTCAGTCGACTCTCTTTTACCATCGCTTTTAAATGGTCCAGTGCTTCGTTAATTGGCACTCTGGTGAATAAGTTTATAACATCAAAACTCACAAGTAGATCGTGTGGCTCTGTCTTTAAGTCTTTAAGCAACTCAACAAAATGTGTTGAGTTCTTTACATAAGAACTGACTTCTTCTGTGAAAGGTTGGATCTGGCGGGCTAGGTGACGAGCGAGAGCCTGCGTAGGTGAATTAATTGCACTGACAATAGGACGCAAGGGATGGCCTGCTTTATGTATTTTCGGAAGACCGTACAAACGGGGCACACGTGATGATTTTTCATGTGGAATCAGAGTTTGTTTGATATCTTTATCAATAGTTGAAGCCAGAATTAGGGAACGAGCTTTTGTTTCCAAGTAGACGGTCGAGTTGTTTTCTGTTTTGACATAGGCTGGATCAGTGAGGAGAGCGTTCATCTTATGCTTGTATTCGTTCGTATCCATGACAACGGTTGCATTCCCCTTATCTGCTGGTAGTATTGTAATATCTGGGTTTTTTCTAAGTTCTAGTAAAGCTCGGAATTCCTCTGTGGTAACATTACGTTCAGGAGGTTTTGTTTTTCTCAGTATGGATACAGTTTCTTGTCGAATAATCTCTGCTCTTTCCACTGGCAAGTGAATAATGCCAGCTTCCACCGCACATATTATCTTCTCGACAGGAAATCGATTAGGTGCAATAGCAAAGTTGAGACCTTTTGTTAACACCCTCAAAGCTGGATCACTTAACGTGTGCTTGGATGTGTTGATAACAACTCTGTTGGGATCCAAAGCAGGTTGAAAACCGTAATTAGGTGAAATCCTTTTTTGAGTTGTAACAAGTCGCTCTAACTTACGTTGTTGACGGATGGTAACATCATAAGCTTTATCAAGAGCTTTTTGGTATGTAATCTCGTCGATCCTTTGGAAAATTAATGGTTCAAGTAAGCAATGAAGATCACTATGAAGCTCATACATATTCCTCGAGAGGTAATCTAGACGGCGATGGGTATTAGCTATAGCCTCACGTAAAAGTGATAAGCTTGCTTTACGTAAAATCTTACAAGCAGCAGGAGTTGGAGAATGTCGTCTGATTTGTAGAAAGACTGGAATCACGTTTTCTCTTCTACAATTCTTCAAAAATGTGAGATCGCAAATAGCAGTTTCTCGTTTTATGCGGTAGTTTTCAAATTTTCGTACCTTCTTATTAGTTGTCTCCCCGTAGAGACGGAATATTACATCATGTAGAGTCTCGCAGCCACATTACACGTTGGTGTGTAATAAATATACGTAGCATAAACCGTTAAATGATGTTATTAATACCTACTGGCTGCGAGACTCTACATGATGTAATATATATATATATATATATATGTTATCAGCGAAAAACATATTTCACATATATATATATATATATATATATATATATATATATGAAATATGGTTTTCGCTGATAACCTCAGATAGGTAGACCTTCCGATATCCAGTCAGATGTTCTACCAGCTGAGCTATCGAGGCAGTTCACAGTGCAGCGGCTGTGTTTCAATATAAGCTATATATATATATATATATATATTATAGTTAATAAGTTATTATACTTTATTATTATACTTTATTACTTTATTATACTTTATTATTATAAGTTATTAAACTTATTATAGTTAATAAGTTTTTCGGTATTTGCTGTAGAAAATTTTATTTCAGATCAACGTTTCACCCAGCTCCTGCCAGGCATCATCAGGATCAATTAAAAATTCAAAAAACACTAATACTAGGAAAACGCTCAGTGTAACGCGTTGATGAGCGAGCACGGGTACGTGCAAATTCTCGGCCCGGAAATGCGTACACAACGCACAGAAAACATAAACATCCATATTGAATTGATTATGATATCAACTTAAAAGTGTATGCTTTTCATCGAAACTTTAAAATAGCATCTAAGCACCTGGTTCATAAAGCAAATCAGAATCAATTTTCAATTGGCACTGGAAAACATTCATTTCGATACTTCATTACTGACAGATATTAAAATTGTAAATAACTTCATACGTTTTTAACTGATTGGGATGAAATTTTGTAAAATAAGAGACAATATTGGTCTTAATGATCATGCAAAATATGAGTTTGATCAGAATTATCGAAGACCGTTTTCATTTTTCAGCCTATCAGGAGATATTTATTTAAATTTTAACCAATAAATGGATTTCAAAAAAAATATAGTATATGCAAACAGAGAAGGTTGGTTTTACACGTGTACAACATTTCAGCTCGATCAAAGAAAAACTCTGATCTGTATAGCCAAAATATGAGTTTGATCAGATTGATCGAAGACCAGTTTCATTTTTCAACCTACCATCAGGAGCCCAAGTCTTGAAAAAAGCGTTTTGAAACCGTCTGGCGTTTTCATTGATCAAAACGTAAAAAAGTTGACGACTATACCTTAGCCTTCAACTTTTTTCGTTTTGATCAATGAAAACGCCAGACGGTTTCAAAACGCTTTTTTCAATACTTGGGCTCCAGGAGATGTTTATTTAAATTTTAACCAATCAATTTTTTTCAAAAAAATAGGGGTCAGCAAACAGAAAAGGTTGTCTCCACATGTGTGCAAAATTTCAGCTCGATCGAAGAAAAACTCTGACCTGTATAGCGTCAGTAAACGGAAAAAATAAATAAATAAAAAAAATAAAAACAGAGGTCTGTGCCAAAAGAGCCAAAAGGAGACGCTCGCTTCGCTCGCTCAATTACAAAGAGATGTTTGACAGTTTGAAAAACAGAACAACAAAGATAGGCACTGCCTCTTAGAAATATATATCAACAGGTGTAAAAAGGAAATTGATCACGGTTTTTAAATTAAACGACGAAAAACAAGTTTAAATCGCAAAAATACAAAGAAATTCACATAAGTTATATGAATGTTACACTTTTAATTCAAATCTATGATCAATTTTGCTTAAACCTGCTTCTGGTGACCATCTGTAGAAATACAGTTTATATGGAACAAAACCACTGCACATTGGATCGCCTGCTTAGCTTAGTGGTTAGAGCACTGGACCGGCAATTCAGGGACGTGGGTTCGAAACCCTCAGTAGGCAAATATTTTCAATTTGCAGTTGGTATTAATTATCATCACCCCATCTGAGGTCATCAGAAAAACCCAAGTTTGACACCTATAAGTACTCATCGTATATGAGAAAAATCCATACGAGAAGGTGAATGTCAGTTGTCAAGCGTGGAAAGGATCCCACGGTCTTCTGACCTCTTCATCACGGGTCTCGGACTGTAGAAATACAGTTTATATGGAACTACAGATTGGATCGCCTGATAAATATATATATAAATATATACCAACTGCAATGAGAAAAGATTTTCCTCGAGTGGGACTCGAACCCACGAATATGTTCGACGTTTGACAACTGACTAACTTCACTCGACTTGGTTTCCTCATAAACAGATGAGTGCGCATATGAGCGTGGAACATATGAGCGTGGAAAATATTCCACGGTCTTCTGACCCTATCTTCAAATCTCGGTAAGTTGCTAACGCGGCTTATATTGGAACACAGCCGCTGCAATGTTAACTGCCTCGATAGCTCAGCCTCGATAGAGCATCTGACTGGATATCGGAAGGTCGTGGGTTCGAGTCCCACTCGAGGAAAATCTTTTCTCATTGCAGTTGGTATTTTTTTACATTCACCCATCTGAGGTTATCAGCGAAAACCATATTTCACATATATATATATATATATATATATGTTTAATTTCGTATTTTCACGAACATATGAGTTATATGTTATATTATTCTTTCGGGAATCAGTTCGTGCTCTTTTCTCTCTTGGACAATCTTTATTTATCCAACGTTTCGGTAGAATTACATCCACCATCTTCAGGGACACATACAAAGAGAAAATAAAATTACTAGAAATAATAATTACTAGAAATTATTATAGTCTTTGGTTTTTGGTAGTTAATAGTATGCAGTGAATAGTTGTTTTTAATTGTGTCTTTGAAATCGGGAGTTTTGACAGGTGATTTTTCTAGTAATTTTATTTTCTCTTTGTATGTGTCCCTGAAGATGGTGGATGTAATTCTACCGAAACGTTGGATAAATAAAGATTGTCCAAGAGAGAAAAGAGCACGAACTGATTCCCGAAAGAATAATATAACATATATATATATATATATATATATATATTTTTTTTTTAAATCATTGCAACGGTATATGCTGTGTAGGTAGTTTTAATCAGCCGACGTTTCTATAGTGATATATATATATATATATATATATATGACTAACATGGTTTTTTCTGATGACCTCAGAGAGGGTGATGATAATTAATACCAACTGCAAATTGAAAAGATTTGCCTACTGTGGGGATCGAACCCACGTCCCTGAATTGCCGGTCCAGTGCTCTAACCACTAAGCTAAGCAGGCTATTCAATCTGCAGTGGTTCTGTTCCATATAAACTGTATCCCCATAAAAAAACACTTCGTGTAAAAATACCAGCCAAGTCTCTTCAACTATAAAAAAAATAAAATAGATCTCAAAAATTCAGCACTGAAAAGTAGTGTTATCAAAAAATAGGCCAAGTCAACACAGGATTTAAAAAACTGAAATATACTTGGCGCATCGTGTATAAATAATTGCCAAAAGTCAAATTTACCTAAATACAAATAATAGTTGAGCGAGCGTAGCGAGCGTCTCCTTTCGGCTCATTTGGCACGGACCTCTGTTTTTTTTTTTTTTTTTTTTTTTTCTGTTGTGTGAGGCTGTACAGGTCAGAGTTTTTCTTCGATCGATCTGAAATTTTGCACACATGTAGAGACAACCTTTTCTGTTTGCAGGCCCCAAATTTTTTTAAAATCCATTCATTGGTTAAAATTGAAATAAACATCTCCTGATAGGTTGAAAAATGAAAATGGTATTCGATAAATCTGATCAAATTCATATTTTGGCTATACAGGTCAGAGTTTTACTTTGATCTAGCTGAAATTTTGCACACATGTAAAACCAACCTTCTCTGTTTGCAGACCATAATTTTTTTGAAATCCATTAATTGGTTAAAATTTAAATAAATATCTCCTGATAGGCTGAAAAATGAAAACGGTCTTCGATAATTCAGATCAAACTCATATTTTGCATGATCATTAAGACCAACATTGTCTCTTATTTTACAAAATTTCATCCCAATCAGTTAAGAACGTATGAACTTATTAACATTTTTAATATCTGTCAGTAATGAAGTATCAAAATGAATGTTTTCCAGTGCCAATTGGATTGAATCTGATTTGTTTTATTTTAACCAGGGTTCTTAGATGCTTAGATGTTATTTTCAAGTTTCAATGAAAAGCATAATAATATGTTGTGTTGATTGAGTTATCATATTTTAATTCAATATGGATGTATATGTTTTCTGTGCTTGTGTACGCATTTCCGGTTCGAGAATTTGCATGTCCCCGTGCTCGCTCACCAACGCGTTACACTGAGCGTTTTCCTAGTTATACCTATATGCCCTAAAAAAACGATGCGCCAAGTAAATTTCGGTTTTTAAAATCCTGTTTTGACTTGGCCTATTTTTTGATATCACTACTTTTCAGTGCTGAATTTTTCAGATCTATTTTATTTTTTTTATAGTTGAAGAGACTTGGCTGGTATTTTTACACGAAGTGTTTTTTATGGGGATATCACTTCTTTTTTTTAGATTATTCCCACACTAAGAACACAAATCGGAGCGACAATGACTAATTCCTTTAAACAAATAAGCTATTTCCGAATTGGATACTAAGAAAAGTTCCGTTTGATACTAAATAATGCCTAAAATAATATTCCATGAAGAATAGTACAAGCTTCGTTCTAATCGGTCCAGCCGTTTTCAAGATATGGCATCACTTCCGGTTTAGAAAATGGCGGCTGAAATCACTGCATCCAAGAATTTATTTATATAAATGTTTTGTATCAGTATAAGCCTTCTGAATATGTAGTTATTGTTGTAAGAGGTGATTTAAAGTGGTCCCACTGCTCCAGCCAAGGTGCTTAGAATTCGCCGTAATTCATACAAATCTCTGATGAAATAATACCTCAAACAACAGCATAAAACAATTATATCTTACCGTTTGCTCCAATTATATGTTTTTAATTGAAGTTCCTATTAAACTAGACCAAAATAATTCATATTTGTAGTGCAATGTTGCCAGATTTATGGTAAATTTTACACATTGTACACATTTTCTTTCTTATTTGGCCCGTGACCCCATATTTTCAAACGGCAGTCTTATTCTAAAAATTATTATCTTTAATTTGAGACTATTTTCAATAATTTGTCATTCCTCTTGCGGTTTTAGGAGCAATTTAAGGCCAATTTTCCAGGACGATTTCATGTCTCCCTGTGTTATCTTATGGGGGAAAAGATGATCTTCAATCAAGAATATCTAATTATATGATACCGTAAGGGGCAAATATTTTTTGCTAGTTGTATATAATATGGTTTCATTAATCTTTGGTGTGAATTACAGCAAATTCTCATTCCTATGCCGAAACGATGAAACCACTTTAAGTCTGATTCTTCATTTTTATGACGTCATTTCCGGTTTCGGTAATAATATATTTATTTTTCGATTATTGATATTTCATATAGATGACCGTCTGAATCGATTGGCGCAAATTTCGTTGCGATCGGTCCAGCCGTTTTCGAGGTATGACATTACTTCTGGTTTCAAAATAGCGGCACAAAAAATTCATAAGGGCAAGGTATCTACAGGCTGACAACCTGGATACGTGGTGAAAATTTCAGATCAATCGGCCCAGCCGTTTAGGCTGTGGCGGAGACCGCGGAATTTATTGGAAGATGAATCATCATTATCTGAAAGCCGTACAATTTCACGGTTTTCACGGCCCTCTAGCTCGCCAAGGGCGTAACCTATTGCTCCCAAATTTGGTATATGTTGTAGACCTCGAAATTAAGATATTTCGCTACAGTGTGAGATTTTCTAATTTTGAGATCCAGTAGGCCGAAAATGCCACTTTGATGCTTATAGTAAAAGTGGGTTGCTCCAGCCTTTTTAAATAAGAGTGTGCGCGCCGTACGACTTGGCTGGCGTGGAGCGACCGCTCCACTAGATTTCTACAGTCCGAGACGCGTGATGAAGAGGTCAGAAGACCGTGGAATCCGTGGAATCCATACGAGAAGGTGAATGTCTGTTGTCAAACGTGGAAAGGATTCCACGGTCTTCTGACCTCTTCATCACGCGTCTCGGACTGTAGAAATCTAGTGGAGCGGTCGCTCCACGCCAGCCAAGTCGTACGGCGCGCGCACACTCTCATATAAAGGCTGGAGCAAACCCACTTTTACTGTAGGCATCAAAGTGGCATTTTCGGCCTACTGGATCTTAAAATTGGGGAATCTCACATTGTTGGGAAATATCTCAATTTCGAGCAATGGCCCACCCTACAAAATATACCAAATTTGGGAACAATAGGTTACGCCCTTTACGAGCTAGAGGGCCGTGAAAACCGTGTTTTAGGGCGGTTTTCATAATAATAATAATAATAATAATCTTAGTAGTAGTAGTATCCTGGAATTCAAATCCGGTAAACAGGCCACAGCCTAAACGGCTGAACCGATTGATCTCACATTTTTACCACGTGTGCACTTTTGGCGTCTGATTTGCCCTCCCCCCCTTGACTTTTTTTGTGCCGCCATTTTGAAACCGGAAGTGACATCATATCTCGACAACGGCTGAGCTGATTGGAACGAAAATAGCGCCAAACGATTCGGACGGTCAACTATATGGATTATAAATAGCAACAGACTAACATTTATGTTAACGAAACCGGAAATGACGTCATGAAATTTGAAATACATCGATTGGCATTTCGGCAACAAATTTGATCCGATTATTTTGATATTTATGTAACGTATGTACTTTTGATATCTCATTTGACTTGTTATAAAACCAACCGGAAGCCGCCATTTTGAAACCTGAAGTGACATCATATATCAATAACGGCTAAATAGATTTGAACGAAACCAGCGCTTAACAATTTAGACGGTCAACTTTATGTATTATCATCAATAATATTTGCAGTTTTCCATACCAAAACTGGAAATGACGTCACACTTTTTAAGAATCTCACAAATTTACATGTTGATGCAATAAATATACTATTTCAGACAGCTTATAATAAAATGTAATCATGTTTAAATTATAATTCAAGGAGTCAGTGATTTCAGCAGCCATTTTGAAACCGGAAGAAACGCCATATCTCGAAAACTGGTTGACAGATCGGTATGAAACTAGCGCGAAACGATTCGGAAGGCCATCTCTATGGAATAGGAACAGTCATACTAGAATGTTCCTATTTATGAGACCGGAAATGACGTCATTCAAATTTATAAATTATTATAATCCCCTCCTATACAATAAATACATATTCAGAAACTTTAAAATGATACACATCATTTATAGCTATAAATTCTATGTGGCAGTGCAGAAAGTTCAGCAGCCATTTTGACAACGGATATGTTGCCATATCTCGGAACTTGGTTGACCGATTGGAATGAAACCTTTGCTATTCTTCATGAAAATAACCAAATTGTAAAGGGTGATTTTTTTTAAGGATATAGTAAGTGTTCATTCGATTGTCACAAGTTGTAAGAATAAACTAAAAAAAGTAGTGATATCCCATTAAAAAACACTCCGTGTAAAAAAAACGCCAAGTCTCTTCAACTAAAAAAAAATATGAAATCTAAAAATTCTGCACTGAAAAGTAGTGATATCAAAAAATGGGCCAAGTCAAAACTTTATTTGAAAATCAAAAAATACTTGGCGCATCGTTTTTTCAGGGCATTATAGGTGTACTATGTATATGGCTATTTTATGTATATTTTATAATTGGCCTATACTTCCAAGCTTTTTATATACACGATGCGCCAAGTATTTTTTGATTTTCAAATAAAGTTTTGACTTGGCCCATTTTATGATATCACTTCTTTTCAGTGCACAATTTTTAGATTTCTAATTTTTTTTTTAGTTGAAGAGACTTGGCGGTTTTTTTTACACGGAGTGTTTTTTAATGGGTACAGTTTATATGGAACAGAACCACTGCAGATTGAATAGCCTGCTTAGCTTAGTGGTTAGAGCACTGGACCGCCAATTCAGGGACGTGGGTTCGATCCCCACAGTAGGCAAATCTTTTCAATTTGCAGTTGGAATTAATTATTATCACCCTCTCTGAGGTCACCAGAAAAAACCATATTAGTCATATATATATATATATATATATATATATATATATAAAAGTTTTTCTGGTTTTTCTCCGTTTTATTTATTAAACGTGCCAACGTTTCATCTGTGAATGCACAGATATCATCAGGGCCAAAAAATAAAATAATAACTTATAGAAATAGAAAACTTTTACATTCAAACAACTGTCAATGTCTTGATAAAACAATTAATGGTATATAAAGCCTATGTGAGTGCCTCTAATAATCGTTTTATCTTTTCATCGTTTCTCGTTTCATCTTCAGGATTGTAATATCCGAGTGCCCTTCCTTTTGTAAGTTTATTCTTTATTGGTTGTTTCATTATAACTTCATCTCCTTCTCGCAATTGACTTTCCTTACTTCCCCTTTTCAGATCTGCGTACACCTTGCCCTTCCATTTCTTCATCTTGTCACGATCTCTCATTTCTCCATCTTGATTACAGTCCTGATCTGGTCTATGCTGTGGCAATTTATCTCGAACTTTCCTGTTAAACATCAGTTCACCAGGACTCATACCGGTTGTCGAGTGTGGGGTAGATCGGTACAATACCAGATACGATAGAAGTTCTTCCCTCCACTCTGTGTTTGTAGCTTGTGCAATCTTGAGACGTTTCAGCAATGACCGGTTTTGTCTTTCAACCTCTCCGTTCGCCTGGGGCCATAACGGCGTGTTGTTCTGAAGGTGAACCCCCTTCTCCTTGCAGAAACTGCGGAATTCTTCGCAGGCAAATTGTGGACCGTTGTCTGTTCGTATACTCTTTGGTAGGCCATACCGAGCAAAATGAATCTTCAACTTTTCAATGGTGCTTTTCGCTGTTATTGACTTCAGGATATCAACTTCAAAGAAACGACTGTAATAGTCAACTGTCACTAATAAATAGTGTCCTGATGGCAAAGGTCCTAGAAAATCGACAGCCAGATCCTGCCATGCTTCCTCCGGAAGCTCTGTACGGTTCATTGGTTCTGGTGGATCTGAAGCAGTTACGGTTTGACAACCAACGCAGGACTTCACATAATTTTCAGCATCTCGGTCGATGCCTGGCCACCATACCTTCGTACGTAGTCTTTGCTTCATTTGGGATATTCCCGGGTGTCCCTCATGAGCGAGGATAAGTGTCCGTTTCCTGAGTTCTCGTGGAATAACTATTCTTGTACCTTTCAGAATAAGGCCGCCTACCAGACACAATTCATCTACATAAGCATGAAAGTCTTTGGTTTCATCTGTCCACTGACCAGACTGTAGACTTTTCTCAACCATCTGAAGCACATGATCTTGCAGATAGTCGGGTTACCCTATCTATTTACCTTGGTCGGGTTACCAGTGTAACGTTTCGTACGTTTTTTAGGATCTTCGTGGAGGAGGTTGCCACCCAATGCCATTTGATAAAGCATGATTTTAGATGTATGAAAAGTGGAGGTGGCAACCTGGCAACCCTGTACGGGGGCGGGGGCGGAGGGGTCTGGGGGCCACTTTCCAAAACTTCAACGGCTTCAAATAAAATTCTGAAAAAATTTAAATATACCAAAATTGGATCGAGAAATTTAAAAAAAAAATTAAAAAATTTGAAAACCCGCCATCTTGGAAAAATATGTGTTTTATTATAACTTTTGTACATACTGAACAACGTTGGCCAAATATAAAAATTCGTTTCAAACAAATTTTATAGCCACAATAAAGCTTGATCGAATATTTTTTTGAAATAAAAAATCGGTGCAACAATACTCTGTATAGACGAGTTTTTGTAAAGAAGAATCAGTAATCAGTCCAGAGTCTAGACACTTTGACCCATCACTAATTGCAACAGTAGGTTTTTTGATGTTAAAATCGATTCATAAAAATGCCCTCTATAACGTATCAAAATTTCTCCAAAATGTGATAAGAGTGGGTGGGCCAAAATGCAAATTTTTTCAAAAATTCATTGTTGTCATTATTAAATAATCAAATTATATCAACCTAGGCGAGTAGCATATCAAATAAAAGCTTATGTTTAGTGCAATTATTAAAAATATATATCACCATTATTAAGTTAATACAGAAGTCAAAAGGGGTCAAAAAGTGGTCAAAATTTCAAAGTTGAAGTGTTCCAGGACAAATGCGATATCTCCATCCCTAATAGAGATAATAACATACTTTTTTATATTAATCGATCCAAAATGAATCTGTTTATAACATATCAAAAGTTCTTCTAAATTATTTAAACATGAGTGGGCCAATGAATCTGTCAAAAAGTTTAAAATTACGTTTTTATTTTTGGGTGCAAAGTCTAAGATAATAACAATTTCCTAAATCACCTACTTATAACAAAAGTTTTTTGATGTGTAACGATAGAGAACAATGCCCTCTAAAAATATCAAAAGTTATCTGAACTTGTATTAGGGTGGTTGAGCCAAATTTCTACATTTGGCAAAAACTTATTGTTGTCATTATCAAATTAACAAATTATATCAACCTGTCGAGTGGCATATCAAATGAAATCGTATGATTAGTGCAAAATATTAAAACAAGTATAACCTTTAAAATAGGTCATACAAAGGTCATCAGAGGCCAAAACGTGGTAAAAATGCAAATTTTTAAGTGTCTCAGGACATGCCATTATATCATCATTTATCAAAGTAAACATATACTTTTTGATACCAATCGATCCGTAGAGATGTAGTTTATGGCATATAAAAAATTCACAGAAATTTTTTGACCGTGAGTGAGCCGGTTACTGTTTTAATGTATTTATAATAGTGATATTTTATATAGGAAAAATCGAATATAACGCTATGATACAAAACATTTATATAAGTAAATTCTAGTTGGCAGTGATTTCAGCCGCCATATTGCTAAACCGGAAGTGATGCCATATCTCGAAAACGGCTGGACTGATTGGAACGAATCTTTCGCTTTTCTTTATGTAATATCACTTTATACATATTTTGGTACCAAACGCAACTTTTCTTAGTATACCTAACCAAATTGAAAATGGCTTATTTTTTCAAAGGAATTAGTCATTGTTGCTCCGATGTGTGTTACAAGTTGTGTAAATAAACTAAAAAAATTAGTGATATCCCCATAAAAAACACTCCGTGTAAAAACACCAGCCAAGTCTCTTCAACTATAAAAAAATAGAAGAAATCTAAAAAATCAGCACTGAAAAGTAGTGATATCAAAAAATGGGCCAAGTCAAAACTTAATTTTAAAAACCAAAATATACTTGGCGCATCGTTTTTAAGAGTATTGTAGGTATATTATATATATTCACGTAAATTTGATTTTTGGCATATTCTATACTATTTATATGTACCGGCATCCATGCATCCTTGGGTTGACGGAAAAAAAACCGGAAAAGGAAACCCGTATAAAACCAAAGGCGTTTGGTCCTTCCAACTAAAGACAATATTTTACATATTATTTTCATAATACTTAGGAAGTATTGCCTAATTGGAAAATAAATTCGGAATTACCAAAAATAGTAAAAGAGTAAAAATAGTTCTGGCTATGGGGCTTAGTTTGTAGAAAATTTTATTTTTATTTTGTCATTAATAAAGAATATTCAATATTCAATTTAGTTACCATACTATGAAAAACTAATAGTTGTGTTGTTGATAGTGATATATGACGACCCCCTGCATTTTTTTTATTATTTCATCCCGATACTAACTTACGCAGCAGTAACTTGAACGATGGAGGAAGAGAATGAATCCAAATACATCAAGGATGAAGTTCCTGAGAAGTATGAAGCGAGTAACTAAATTGGATATGACCAGAAGTACTAAGATTAGGAAGGAATTCGGTGCTTTAAGGTAGTGCATCCTTCAAGATGCCTTGAATCTTTACAGTTTCTAATAAGACTTGCCAGCTTTCTGTCAGTATCAAATACTGTTTTTACGTTTACTTCTTTCAAGAGTTTACTAATTCTATCAGTGACACCGCACACATAGGGAATCAAGGAGAATGCTAGATATGACTTTTCTCGTTCTACAACTTGATCTTCCGATTTATCAGTCTCTTGTTGGTCCTCTCTTTCCTTTTCAATTTCTCGCTGTCTTTCTGCGTTAGTTTTTCTCATAATTGCCTTTTTGATGACATTTGGGGCGAATCCATTCAGCAGAAGAGCGTCTTCAAGTGATTTCAATTCATCCTTGATGTTATCTTCGTCTGCGATACGACGTGATCGGGTAGCAAGTGTATAGGCAACAGATCGTATTTGTGATGGATGATGGTGTGAAGATGCGTGCAAATATCTGTTGGTGTGTGTCGGTTTCCTATATACCGTATGACCCAGAGTGTCATCTTGCTTCTTCATGACTAAAACATCTAAGAAAGGTAAGCGATAGTCCGTTTCAATTTCCATTGTAAACTGTATCTCTGTATGAATGCTGTTTAGGTGATCTAAGAAGTCAGGTAATCGGTCTCTTCCATGTTGCCATATGACGAACACGTCATCCACATATCGCAGCCAACATTTCGGTTTTAGCTCAGATGTGGAGATGGCTTTCATTTCAAATTCTTGCATAAAAATGTTTGCGACGACAGGCGACATGGGCGAACCCATTGGAGCTCCTATTACTTGCCTGTAGAAATAACCATCATAAACGAAGTATGTAGATTCCATGCAGTGTCGAGATAGCTTGAGTACATCTTTTGAAACCAACTTAATCTAGTGGAGCGGTCGCTCCACGCCAGCCAAGTCGTACGGCGCGCGCACACACTCATTTAAAAAGGCTGGAGCAAACCCACTTTTACTGTAAGCATCAAAGTGGCATTTTCGGCCTACTGGATCTTAATATTGGAAAATCTCACATTGTTGCGATATATCTTAATTTCGAGCTATGGCCCACCCTACAACATATACCAAAATTGGGAACAATAGGTTACGCCCTTTGCGCGCTAGAGGGCCGTGAAAACAGTGTTTTAGGGCGGTTTTCATAATAATAATAATCTCAGTAGTAGTAGTCTCCTGGAATTTAAATCCGGTAAACAGGCCACAGCCTGAACGGCTGAACCGATTAATTTAAAATTTTTACCACATATGCACTTTTGGCGTCTGAGGTGCCTTTTGCTATAACTGGTTTTATGCCGCCATTTTGAAACAGGAAGTGACGTCATATCTCGTCAACGGCTGGACCGATTGGAACGAAAATTGCGCCAAACGATCCAGACGGTCATCTCTATGCATGATAAGTAGCAAAAGACTAAACATTATGTTAAAGAAACCGGAAATGACGTAATGAAATTTGAAATACATCGATTGGCTTTTTGGCAACAAAGATTGATCCGATTATTTTGATATTTAAGTAACGTATGTACTTTTGACGTCTCATGTGACTTGTTATAAAACCAACCGGAAGCCGCCATTTTGAAACCGGAAGTGACATCATATCTCAATAACGGCTAAATAGATTTCAACGAAACCAGCGCAAAACAATTTAGACGGTCAACTTTATGTATTATCATCAATAATATTTGCAGTTTCCCATACCTAAACCGGAAATGACGTCACACATTTTAATAATCTCACAAATTTTTATTTTGATGCAATAAATATACTATTTGAGACAGCTTATAAAATTATAATCTTTTTCAAATATACTTCAAGGGGTCAGAGATTTCAGCCGCCATTTTTAAACCGGAAGTAACGTCATATCTCAAAATCTGGTAGACAAATCGGTATGAAACTAGCGCCAAACGATTCGGATGGCCATCTCTATGGAATATGAACAGTACAAATAGAATTTTCCTATTTATGAGACCGGAAATGACGTCATTCAAATGTATAAATTATTATAATTCCCTCCTATACAATAAATACATATTCAGAAAGCTTAAAATGATACACATCATTTATAGAAAAAAATTCTATGTGGCATTGCAGAAAGTTCAGCAGCCATTTTGAAAACCGAAGTGTTTCCATATCTCGGAACGGGGTTGACTGATTGGAATGAAACCTTTGCTATTCTTCGTGAAAGATCATTTAAAGCAATTATTTAGGACCATACGCTGCTATTCATTAGTGGTAACGAAATTGTAAAGGGTGATGATTTTTTAAAAGAATTTAGTAATTGTTCATTTCATATGTGTCACAAGTTGTTAGAATAAACTAAAAAAAGGAGTGATATCCCCATAAAAAACACTTCGTGTAAAAATACCAGCCAAGTCTCTTCAACTAAAAAAAAATATGAAATCTAAAAATTCTGCACTGAAAAGTAGTGATATCAAAAAATTAGCCAAGTCAAAACTTTATTTGAAAATCAAAAAATACTTGGCGCATCGTTTTTTTTAGGGCATTATAGGTATACTATGTATATGTATATTTCATGTATAATTTATAATTGGCTTATACTTCCAAGCTATTTATGTACACGATGCGCCAAGTATTTTTTGATTTTCAAATAAAGTTTTGACTTGGCTAATTTTTTGATATCACTACTTTTCAGTGCAGAATTTTTAGATTTCATATTTTTTTTTTAGTTGAATAGACTTGGCTGGTATTTTTACACGAAGTGTTTTTTATGGTTACTTCTTCTACGGGAACTTTCGTAAAGAGAGATGTAACATCGAAACTGAGCATAATGTCATCTGGTTCTATGTGAATGTCATGGATCAGTTGAACGAAATGCGTAGAATGTTTAACATAAGAAGCGGCTTCGTCTGTCAGCGGCTGCATAATTTTAGCCAGATACCTAGCAAGAGCCTGAGTACGTGACTTAACAGCACTCACTATAGGTCGAAGTGGAACATCTTTCTTGTGAATTTTTGGTAGTCCGTACAGTCGTGGCACTCGCGAAGATTTTTCTCGTGGTATGACACGTTTTTTATCATAATCACTGATGGATTTTATTTCCAAAATAAGAGATCGAGTAGTCTTCTCCAAATAAACTGTTGGATCATTTTTCGTTCGGACATAAGCAGGGTCTCTCAAGAGTGTGTCCATTTTGTTCTTATATTCCTCGCTGTTCATTACCACGGTTGCATTACCTTTATCTGCTGGAACTATGACAACACTGGTGTCTTCCCTTAATTCTTTCAAAGCAACAATCTCTTCTTTAGTGATATTTGGAGCAGGTGGCTTTGCTTTGCGAAGAATGTATGCTGTTTCTTGTCGAATCCTCTCCGATATCTCAGATGGCAGATGAACGATGCTAGACTCCACTCCACACAATTATCTTTTCATACGGTATTCGTGTTGGTGCAATTGCAAAGTTATGGCCTTTCATTAGCGCACTCAATGCAGCGTCATTTAGTTCCCGGTTTGAGTTGTTAATAACCACTTTAGTAGGGTCAACTGGGGTAAGTGTGGTCGTTAAAACCATAGAGTCACTTTAAGGCTTTGGTAAACAAAAACTGTTCATTGTACAATTTTCAAATTTTGGGGATATTTTCTCCAATATGTTTTCTGTAATATCTGAAACTTTCGATATTCAAAAAAATTTACTTCATTACAAAAATGTTATACAAGCGATCAACTTTCCGGCCACACTTACCCACCGAAACGAGGCAAGTGTGGCCGCACCTTGGGGAAGGAAGTGTGGTCGTGGTAACAATTTGGTTGAAGATAAAATAATTTTCATCTAAAAAAATATGGAATGATAAGTATGTATATATAGACATAATTATTGTATTAACCATATTTTTTATTACTTGCATCATAAGCTAATTAAAGGTATTCAAAGTCACAAATTAATGCGTTGCTCTTCAAATTGAGGCAAGTGTGGCCACTCCTGATATATTGATGAAAATTTAACCTGATCAAATTGAGGCAAGTGTGGTCACTTCTGATATTTTGATGAAAATTTAATCTAGTGGAGCGGTCGCTCCACCCAGCCAAGTCGTACTATACACTCACAGTCACTCAACATACCGTAAATGCCTAATAAACTGAGGAGCAGACCAAACACTTTTACTGTAAGCAACAACATGGCATTTTCGGCCTACTGGATCTTAAAATTGGAAAATCTCACATTGTTGTGAAATGTCTTAATTTCGAGCTATGGCCCACCCCACCCCATATACCAAATTTGGGAACAACAGGTTTTGCCATTTGCGAGCTAGAGGGCCATGAAAACAGTGAAATTATACCCCTTCTTAAAGCTATCTGATGATGATGATGATGATGATAATGATGATTCAGATATCAGGAAACATTGTTGACAGGGCCACAGCCTAAACGGCTTAACCGATCGACCTGAAACTTTTACCACATATGCACTTTTGGCGTCTGATGATACCTTGCCTCTTGTGATTTTTTTGTGCCGCCATTTTTAAACCGGAAGTGACGTCATAACTCAAAAACGTCTAGGCCGATTAGAACGAAATTAGCGCCATTCGATTTAGATGGTCATCATTATGAAGTATCAATAAAAAAAATATTATTTTCTTATTTTCTAAACCGGAAGTGACGTCATAAATACGCAATATTTAACTTATTTCAACAAATTATACTTAAAATACATACATAATTAACTTACATTGTAACATAGACAATACAATTTATATATTCAAGGTAGCAGTGTTCTCGGCCGCCATTCCTGAAACCGGAAGTGACGTCATATATCTAAAACGCCTGTACCGATTGCAACTGAACTAGCTCCCGCGTATTCATTCTGCTATTTTTTTGAAAAATCAATTGTGAAAAATGAATAAATAAATTAATGGTACCGGAAATGACGGCAGGAACCACTAAATGAAACCGGAAGTGACGTCATATATTACAAACGGCATGACCGATTTTACGGAAATATAGGGATTAGGAATTCAGATGGTCGTTCATGAAGGTATCAACTAGATAAAACTAGATTGTTTTCTTATTACCTATACCGGAATTCGGCCGCTATTTCAAAACCGGAAGTGACGTCATGTATCGAAAACGGCTGGATCGATTATAACGAAACTTAAGCTATTCTTCTTGGATAATCATTTTCATCTTATACCAAACGCAACTTTTCATAGTAACCAAATCGGTTGAGGCGTATTTTTTTAAAGAAATTAGTCCCTGCTCGGACATGTGCTACAAGCTGTATGAATAAACTAACAAAAGAAGTGATATCCCAGAAAAAACACTCCGTGTAAAAAAGGCAGCCAAGTCTCTTTACTTTAAAAAAATTCAACACCGAAAAGGAGTGATATCAAAAAAGGAGCCAAGTCAATAACATTTCCAAATATTTAATCGTATTTTTGAAATAAAAGAATAAACACCGAGAAATACTTTACAAAAGGACTTGGCGCATCGTTTTTTTAAAGACATTTTTCTATTCATAAGCATAAGTCATTTATATACAACAGTCATTAAGAATTTTTAGAATAATAGGGAAACATCCTTCAATTACATATTATATACCTACTGTAAAATATTTTCTATTTGAATATATACGCGATGAAACTTGTTGTCTATGTTTTCTATAAATACACAATAGTTATCTTCGTAATATTGTTTCGTGGTCAACATAATTAAGTCTCATGCGTTATACCTTCTCATCATGAAATACATTTCAATTAATCCACATTTTATAACAATACATTTCACAAAGTACACAGTCACATTGTATTTCTATTAAAAAAAATATCTTTATACTTTAAAAATATATAATAGTGTTCCATAGATAGTTAGTAATTATTTGACAACGTTTCATGAATTCCTTCAGTTAAGATCAAATTATGAAAAGATACCCTTCTAATATCACCATATTAACAGTACTGCAAAAATATGTATGAGCCCACTTCCAATTGTTATTTAATTCTTCCATCCTTATATTACTTATCTATTACAGAATGAAATCTTTCTTCTCGCCATTGACAAAACTACTAGGAAAACGCTCTGTGTAACGCGTTGATGAGCGAGCACGGACAGGCGCAACAACTCGAACCGAAATAATGTCTATCGAAAATATCATTAAAAGCCAATAATTCTTGAATTCGTCAGACTCAAGTATAAAAATCTCAAAATTGTCCTAAAACATTAGTCCCAATAACCATGCAAAGCTTGAACCTTTTGAACCTTTCTGATTGAACTGTTCCTCGTTAATATTCTAAAATCACATGATCTCTTTAAAAAAATAGACCTGGGACCACTCATATGATAAAAGTTTGTGTACTTACACAATATTAGATCGATCTGTTGAATGGTCATATCAGTTTCATACGTTTGAAAGTTTCTACTCTAACTACCTTGGAACTATAAAGAGTCGAAGTAGCCGTGATCAACATTTTCGAGAAATTTGACAGCCAACACGCAAAATGTCCGTAAAACGTCAATAACTTTTGGATTTAAACATAGATTAGTCTGAAAATTGTCAAAAATGCAGATAATGTTAGTCCCAATGACCATCAAAAGTTTAAAGTTGATCAGTCATACGGTTCAAGTTTAAATTTAAAAAATGTCATAAAAGATTTTTTTAAATTTTAACCAATGGGAGGATTTGGCTGAAACTTTGTATGATTGGGTACAATGTTGGTCGCCATGACTTGTCAAAATTTCAAATTGATCGGAACTACCAATCGAAAGATATTTTTTTTTAAATTTGAACCAATAACATGAGCCCGTTCAAAAACGATCCCAGGGACCGCATAGATTACGTTAGTATATGTGCAAAATTTCAGATCGATTGGTTGTGCCGTTTGACCTGGGCAGTGAACACAAAAAAAAAAAAAAAAAACACAGAGAAAGTGCTGTAAGAGTACCGTGGTGACGCTCGCTCAATAAAATAGCCATTACTAAAAGTAGCTTGATTCATAGATTCTAAATCTAATAGAAAGAGGAAAATGTACCTACTTGTAAATTTCTTTCCACTTTTAGGATAGAATTATGTCTTTAAAAAAACGATGCGCCAAGTCCTTTTGTAAAGTATTTCTCGGTGTTTATTCTTTTATTTCAAAAATACGATTAAATATTTGGAAATGTCATTGACTTGGCTCCTTTTTTGATATCACTCCTTTTCGGTGTTAAATTTTTTAAAAGTAAAGAGACTTGGCTGCCTTTTTTACACGGAGTGTTTTTTCTGGTAGTTTAGTACTGGAAACATTGTAAAATGATGCATTACTAAATAATTTTTGTATTGCATGTACATTTCTTACTTCTTATGATCGAATTACAGGTATTGAATGTCAAAAATACATTTAATATTTGAAAGCAAATGTCTAATTAGCAACCACAATTGAATGTCTATTCATAACAAAGTATTCATCATATTTATTATTTACATGTAAATTCTGATTCATTTAATTAAGCAAGTTGCATTTTTTGTAAGAATTACATAACAATTAGGTAAACATCATTTCAAAAACATCTGTAACTGGGCCATTCCACGGTAACTCGCGTACCTATCATTTAGAAGGATTAATATCCATTAGATTGTCCACCAAACCCTTACATTTAAGACTACACATCTCATAAAAATTGTATGCATCAGAGAATACTGGTTCTAAATTTAGGTGTATTTGAAAAAATTAATAAAAATATCCTTCAACGGTTAAAAATTGATTTGGTCCGGAAACTCGCGTATCGATAAACGGAGAATTCTTGGAGACATGAAATCCAGAAAAGGCGGCAATAGAAGAACAGCTGACACTTGTCAGTGTAGTCAACTTACATAAATTCATTTCAAAGCCATCTAGATGTCCACGTCACATTGCAATAACAGAAATAACAGCTGTTAGACTGTGACCACACTTTCCCCCTCTTGAATTCCACACTTGCCCCATACTATATTAATTAAGGGGCAAGTGTGGCTTCGCAATTAATTGATAATGACACATGATTAAAAATAAACAGCTTTCACAATATTATTGTCTCATACCTATGGAATGACCCAAGAGTTTTAAAGTTATAAAAAATCATGATTGTACATGTGTTAACCAAATTGAATAGCAAAGTCAGTGAATTGTGATTCTCAATTCACTGAGGTATCACCGCTGTCATGTGTGTATTTCATAAAGATATTTTTCCAACCAAAATAAAATTATTGTGGAGTGTTCTTGAAATAATACTCTATATTTCAGGATAAAAAAAAATTAAAAAACTAAAAAATCTGTCGAGTTGTGGTCCGTGGCCACACTTACCCCAATACCACACTTACCCCAGTTGACCCTATTGTCTAACATTGGTGCTGAACGATGGTTGTTTTTTAGCAGTTGATTGTTTTTAAGCAGATGATTGGAACCTAAAGATTCGAACTTACGTTGCTGTTTAATCGTTTTATTGAAAGCTTTATCTTCAGCTGCCCTGCACGTAAATTCATCAATCTTCTGGAATATTGTTGGATGTAGAATGTGACTTAGTTCCAGGTGAAGAGCATACATTTTGCGTGAAACATAGTCCAAGAGTCGGTAGGTGTTTGATAAAGCGTCTCGAAGAAGTAGCATGCTAGCTTTATGTAATATAGAGATGGCAGCTTTTGATGAAGATTTCTGAGGTTTGAGTTTTAAAAAAACTGGAACTATGTTATCCTTCTTGCACATATTAAGAAAACTTAGATTGCAAACAGTAGCTTCTCGTTTAACACGATATTTTTCAAAAAGTTTACCTTCTTGTCAGTAGTCTCCCCGTAGAGACGGAATATTTGTTCATGTATGGTTTCGTAGCCTCTATTTTTCAAATAATACATTGTACGGTATTGCCACGTAATATAGTTTAATCGCCGACGTTTCGCCAACACTCCAGTTGGCCTTTTCAAGGCGCAAAGTAAAACAGGTAATTAAATTATTGAAAAATCTAAAACACACTACTGTCAAATTATTTCACAAAAAACAAATCAAATTTTACAAAAACAGTACAAGAATATTTTGTATCCAGCTGGCTCATCTTAAGTTTCTCTTCTTTGCCATTGATCTAGTGACTCTGGGCGTGCTTGTAGTTGCTTCATATGATGTACTACTTTTTCTTGCGCCATCTTTGTGTTTGGTCCTGGACTTTGTTTGGGTTTTGGGTTTTGTTTGGGTTTATATATATATATTGCAGTTGGTATTTATTTACATCTACCTATCTGAGGTTAAAACGAAAACCATATTTCACATATATATATATATTTGTTGATGTAGAGTCTCGCAGCCGCTATTAATAAAATTCATATTAAAACGGTTTATGCTGCGTAAAATGCTTTTTTTTCTTTTCCTTCCACGTATGACAAATACCAAGCCCGAAATCCTCCAGTTAAAGTTGACAAGAGACGGAAACAACAACGACGAGACAGTGGTTTTACACGTCTTATATTTGAACCAGAAGACGATATTCCTCTTGCTACCCTAGCTAGGAATATGAGAAAAGACGGCGGTTCGGCAAGTCAAACTCAAGCTCCAGCGTCCAGCAAACGTCCAGCAACAAGTTTGGGATCAAAAGAATCATCTTTTAGGGTCACTAGATCCATGAACAAGAATCTTAGACGGCCTTGATTGTATTAGTTTTGCATTCATGGGGGCTGTTTTGTCATAGCTTTATGGTTTTTAATGTTTCATATGTCTGTTGTTTTCTTTTCCAAGTTAACATTTCATCAATTCTTTTGTACTTTTATTAATATTTAGTTATTTATTGTGTGCCTTGAGAAGGGTGATTGGATTATCACCGAAACGTCGGCTATTAAAGCATTTTACGCAGCATAAACCGTTTTAATATGAATTATATATATATATATATATATATATGCAGAAGCCAGGCAGGAGCCTGGCGAAACGTTGTATATTTAACTGTGGAATAAACGAAGCATTTCCGAAAAATATTGATTTATATATATATAATAATCAATATTTTTCGGTGTATAGCCTGCTTATTGCGGTATATTGCTTTTGTAATAGCCTGCTTAGCTTAGTGGTTAGAGCACTGGACCGGCAATTCAGGGACGTGGGTTCGATCCCCACAGTAGGCAAATATTTTCAATTTGCAGTTGGTATTAATTATCATCACCCTATCTGAGGTCATCAGAAAAAACCATATTAGTCACCTATAAGTACTCATCGTTTATGAGAAAAATCCATACGAGAAGGTAAATGTCAGTTGTCAAACGTGGAAAGGATTCCACGGTCTTCTGACCTCTTCATCACGCGTCTCGGACTGTAGAAATACAGTTTATATGGAGCAAAAACCACTGCAGATTGAATAGCCTGCTTAGCTTAGTGGTTAGAGCACTGGACCGGCAATTCAGGGACGTGGGTTCGATCCCCACAGTAGGCAAATATTTTCAATTTGCAGTTGGTATTAATTATCATCACCCTATCTGAGGTCATCAAAAAAAACCATATTAGTCACCTATAAGTACTCATCGTATATGAGAAAAATCCATACGAGAAGGTGAATGTCAGTTGTCAAACGTGGAAAGGATTCTACGGTCTTCTGACCTCTTCATCACGCGTCTCGGAATGTAGAAATACAGTTTATATGGAACAAAAACCACTGCAGATTGAATAGCCTGCTTAGCTTAGTGGTTAGAGCACTGGACCGGCAATTCAGAGACGTGGGTTCGATCCCCACAGTAGGCAAATATTTTCAATTTGCAGTTGGTATTAATTATCATCACCCTATCTGAGGTCATCAGAATAAACCATATTAGTCATATATATATGACGTGGGTTCGATCCTTACAGTAGGCAAATCTTTTCAATTTGCCGTTGGTATTAATTATCATCACCCTCTCTGAGGTCATCAGAAAAAACCATGTTAGTCATATATATATTATATGTATATATATATATATATATATATATATATATATATATATATATATATTTATATATGATGTGTTAGATTTTCGCAGTTGCTATTTATTGATTGCATTTTATAAGGTATTACTGCGTGAAAGAAATAAGACTGATTTAACTCCAGTCTAAATCAGTCATTAATCAGTTAAATCAGTTAAATCAGTCTGTCAAAGAAATAAGACTGATTTAACTCCAGTCTAAATCAGTCATTAATCAGTTAAATCAGTCTTGTTTCTTTCACGCAGTTAAATCAGTCAGTCAAAGAAATAAGACTGATTTAACTCCAGTCTAATCAGTCATTAATCAGTTAAATCAGTCTTATTTCTTTCACGCAGTAATACCTTATAAAATGCAATCAATATATATATATATATATATATATATATATATATATATATATATATATCAATGAATATTCACTTCCAAAGACATGAGCTGGCTTACGACGGTATAACTTTAGATATTGTGTATACGTCACATTACGTCAATTGTGTCATAGTCTTAAATTAATAAAATGAGATTACAGAAGATATAAATGATATGTATTGTTGCAGAGAGAAGATGGAACAGTGACGGACCAATGGGATCCCAGCAACGTGGTGGTTAAGATAGAACCGGAAGAGAGCGAAGATTATGACGTCACGAGCCAAGAGATGTATTCAACAACACCAGACAGCGGAATAAAACAAGAACCGCAAGTCAGCGAGGAGGCTGGATTCTTGCACATAGAAATAAAATCAGAGTGTCACACTGAATTCTCAAGCAACGACAGCGAACACAAAGTTTTCTCTAGAGACTCTGTCTTACCTTGTAACGCGTGTTCCTACACGACTGAATCCAAACGCAGTCTCGCCAAGCACAAGTTAAGTCACTTCTTGCGGGCGGACCAATGTGAAGAAGTTGTGTGCATGAATCCGGGCGAGCGGTCGTACGCCTGCGGTGATTGTAATTCCACGTGCGAGACCAGCGAGGAACTGGACTGTCACGAGCGATGCCACATAAAAATTTACAAGTGCGGTGAATGTGATTACGGCGCGAACAGAATGGACGCAATTATATCTCATTCGCGCGTACATACGGGCGAGCGGCCGTTTCATTGTGGCATTTGTAGTAACAAGAGCGCTACAAGCAGTGGTCTGTCTGCACATAAGACAAAACATAGAAACAAGTTAAGTCAATATCCGGAGCAGATATACAATTGCTGTGAATGTGGTTACGCCACGAACCGAAGGGATTCATTGATATCCCATTTGCGTATACATTCGGGAGAGCGTCCATTTGCTTGTAACATTTGCAGCTACAAGAGCGCCACCAACGGGAATTTAGCAAAACACAAGAAAAAACATACTGGAATTAACCAGTTCAATTCTGCCAACAGTAGCACGATAAAGTTTTACAATTGCAGTAAATGTGATTACATCACGAACAGAAAGGACATACTGAAATCTCATTTGCGCAAACATTCGGGTGAGCGGCTGTTTCCCTCTGACATTTGCAGTTACAAGAGCGCTACAAGAAGCGGACTCGCACAACATAAGAAGAAGCACGTTGTCCTGAAACCTTACAAATGCAACAAGTGTGCGTACGCCACTGCTAACAGAAGTAGACTGAAAAAACACGTTCTAATACATTCCAGTGTCAAGCAGTACAAATGCAGCAAGTGTTCATATGGAGGGAACACGAGGGCGGGCATTGTGAACCATTTGCGCACACATTCGGGCCAGCAGACATTTGCTGGTGGCATTCGCAAGTTACGTCAGTTCACAGAGCGGATGTACAATTGCAATGAATGTGGTTACGGAACGAACAGAAAGGACTCCTTTATATTCCATCTGCGTATTCATTCGGGTGAGCGGCCGTTTGCTTGTGACATGTGCAGTTATAAAAGTGCTACAAGCAGTGGTCTGTCTGCGCACAAGATAAGACATAAACAAAAGCTAAGTCAATTTCTGAAGCAGATGTACAATTGCAGTGAATGTGATTACGGCACGGACAGAAAGGATTCATTCGTATCCCATTTGCGCATACATTCGGGAGAGCGGCCATTTGCTTGTGATATTTGCAGATACAAGAGCGCAACAAGCAGCAATCTAACAAAACACAAGAAGATATGTATGCGGAAGCTTAGTCAGTTCACGGAGCTGATTTACAATTGCAGTCAATGTGATTACGGCACGAACACAAAGTCCGCCATGATATCTCATTTGCGCATTCATTCAGGAGAACGGCTATTTGCTTGTGACATTTGCAGCTACAAGAGCGCTACAAGCAACGGTCTGTTTGTACATAAGATAAAACATAGAATCAAGTTACGTCAATATCCGGAGCAGATCTACAATTGCTGTGAATGTGGTTACGCCACGAACAGAAGGGATTCATTGGTATCCCATTTGCGCATTCATTCAGGAGAGCGACCATTTGCTTGTAACATTTGCAGCTTTAAGAGCGCCACTAACGGAAATCTAGCAAAACACAAGAAGACACATAGGTGAGTTGACCGGAACAAGTTCAATTTTGTCATCAGTGGCACGGAGCAGGTTTACAATTGCTGTCAATGTGGTAACATAACGAGCAGAAAGGACTCAATTATATCCCATTCGAGCGAGCGGCCGTTTGCTTGTGACATTTGCAGCGACAAAAGCGCCACCTACAGCAGAATACACAACACGATACACGGCAGAGATAATTCCTTCGTGTGTCACATTTGTGCATCTGCATTCACTTGCAAAGGTGACCTTGAAAGTCACTCGTCAACAATAGTTGCCTCTCCAAGCACAGATCCACTCTTCTTGTTGTGACGTCATTATTCAAGTCTCTGTCACGTGATCAACAGCGATGACACGCATACTGCCACTTGATTGGCTGTTGTTAAACCGTTTTACTCAAGTGCACTACTCTCATTGGATGAGATACTAATTTCACAGGGAAATTGGACATTTCTTGAATTATATTTATTAACAATTTATTAAATATTTCATTTTGTATTTCAAAAGAAATGGGAAGCTTAGGGTCAAAACGGTACTAATTGAACTTTAGTATATTCCCAGTATCGCGAAAATCTGATTCTGCATATTAAAAGTCCTTATGGAAGAAGCAAATTTCACATAAGATCTTTATTGGCACCGAGCTTGGCCGGTGAAGGCGCTTTAACTGTGTAGGACGCGCAACCTAGCGGTTGACATTCGTAACTCGTGAGTCGTGACAACCAGCCCGCATGTTTCAATTGTTTTTTAGTGTACTTGGATGCTGGTATACCAATCATGTTTTCAATAAAAACGGATTCCAATCCGTTTTCCATAATTCCATAGTTTGGAATAAGTGATTAGTTTTATTTTGTCTCACATATGTTTAGTACCATAATTTTACTAATTTTCGGGCACTAAACATATGTAGGACAAAGAAAATCTAATAAACCATTAGAAGCTGTGGAATTATTTTCATTGAACTGTTCTGAATACTCGTACAAAGCCTTATTTTGTTAACAAGTACATTGGTAAAAGATATTGATAAAAATCGATTAAAAAACTCTTCAAGGTCAAACTCACTACCCAGCCGTCTTAAGGTGGCGCGATCACTCGAAGTCATAGTCTCAGATCTTCATAATATTTTGTGTACTTATTGATAATCACGCCATACACAATCCCTGAAAAAATTAAACACTTCTCGTGTCTAGTTTCTGAGATAATTTGAGTTTTCTCCCCCATGTTATCTTATGGCAGCCAAGTAAAATCGTGTCATTTTTAAGCTAAAATGGAGTTCTAATCTTTTTGTACGGTTAGATTTTAACAAAAAACTTTTTTCCGGTAGACATATGGACATACTTTCAGGAAAAAAATTGTAAACAATACCATCGTGTGCTATTTTAAAAGTTATTAACTAAATTCGAAATTATTTCCTATACCTCCCATCTGCTCCCATATAGGAATTAGTTGTTTGTACTCTATCTCTCTCTGCTCCATATAAAAACATGTGTATGATATGGGTCAGAGAGAGGCAGAGTGCAACGATCTTATTTGTCACTCTACACTGCCCGAATTGATCAATGTAAGATGAGATGAGATAACAAAATTATTTCACTGCATGCATATTTCTTTCGTAATCGTCCATCTCACGTAAAATTAAAAAGAGATACTCGCAAGCAAACTTTTAAATACATGCATTGCCGCCATAGCTGTCAACACATTAGTTCTACATATTATTGTATTGTTATGGCGTTTTTGACTGGCCGCTCTGGACCGCACTAGGTTTGCTCTCGGTTTGAAATTTGCATTGAGTTTTGTATGGTAACGTCACTTCAATGCAAGCCTAGTCCAAAACGCTATTAGTTAGCGCTAATCGATCCAACACTCGGTGCGTATAACTGAGAATGTTGTTGTTGTTGCAATCACAATTTCGTGATGATTTGATGCGTCCAGTGCCATCTTTATCATCTCAATGTTCTGTTTGCAATAGTGGCGTTTTTATCCGAAGCTTCTCAACTACGTTAAAACTTGCCTGACCAGGGACGACGCTAAGGGGGGGCCTGGGGGGGCCACGGCCCCCCCAAACAATCGCGCGGCCCCCCCTTGTGCCCCCCCCAAACCAAATGTGGGAAAATAAATATCTTGAAAGTCTATACCTACTTTTCTTAAATTTTTTGCACTGTTCAAATTATCAAATAAAACTTCAGCTGACAATGTTTTGCAAATAGGCGACTTTCGTATGCCAGTCATAATGAAGTTCCTAAGAAGTATAGCAGGGTTGACAAAAATTGGATAAGATACGGAGCTCAAAGATAAGGAAAGATCTTGCAATTGAGACTTTAAGTTTCAAATTAGGAAAGGAGAGATTGAAATGATTTGGTCGATTGAAAGGGATGGGACAAGAGAGGATACCGAGAAGGAAGGCAGATAGAGCAGCAATGGGAGGGAAAAGAAAGGCAGGGAGACCGCGAACGAAGTGGATGAGTGGAGTGAAGGTGGCTGTGGAAAAAGTGGAGAGTCTTGGGAAATGGTAAGGGACGAAAAATGGTGGGAGGACAGTTCATAAAAATTAGTGTAGGGATAATTTTTTGAAGGCTTCTAATTTTAATTATCCCCGCCAGGCGCGTAGGAAGGGGGGGGGGAATGGGGGGAGAATCCCCCCCTCTGATTCAATACACCTCCCTATGTACTTATATATTTATGTGTCAAGAAAAAAATGTGCTTAAAAAGTATTAAAATCGCATAGAAATTGCCCAAATTGATGTCTGAAATTTAAAATTTTCCGGGGCTGTGCGCCCCGGCCCTGCATTTTACTGGGGGGCCCTCCCCCTAGACCCCCCATTGTCTTCGTAGACACTAGTATCTCCAGCTCAAGTTATTTTACATATTATTCCCCCCCTTGCAAATTTAGTTCCTACGCGCCTGATCCCCAAGCCACAATATGAAAATAATATACAAATTGTGAAAATACGTTTGCCCCCCCTACAAAGTTTATTGCCCTCCCTAGGCCCCCCCTGTATAAAAATCCTAGCGTCGTCCCTGTGCCTGACAGAACTACCTACTCTAACACTAATATTTATTTTCTTTCAACACCTTGTTAAAATGCGCAAAATGACCTCGCTGTCGACGCGCCATTAAACAACACTATAATCTACCTTGTTAAAAGCGACATAATTCAAAGTGATATACATGTGGAAATACTTATTTTTAGATTTTGACATTTTGTGATGTTATTTCTTTAGTCATAACAATGCTGTTGCCATGGTTTTATGTTACCAAGCAACAATAAACGTTTGAACTTGTGATTAAAAATATATTTAATATGCTGTTCGTTGATAGGTTATTTTCGGTTACATAATGTGCAATTGGAATCGAGCAAAGAGTAGCGTTGTTTTTCGAATTTCAATGATTGGAAACATCAGTTCAACAAAGAAAATATTTTATTATTATATTAAGTAATAATTACAATTTGTGAGTAGCTATGTTAAGACTATTGAGGTGAAAACCAGTGCCTTTGACTGACCTTCTTTCTTCATATACTTGCCTCGTTGGCATTGAGTTAACACGGATATAAAATTAGTCGTTCGACGAAAATACGTCACTCCTTTTGTGTTATGTGGAATGTGGATGTACTACTTCACTTGAAAATTATACTATAGAAGAATTTGTGCTAGACAAATTTGAATAATAAAATTGTACACGCCGCACCTTATTATTATTTTTCTATAGTAATTAATGAAATGGCAAACATGTAGATTGATTAATTTATGTGTTTAATATATTTTCCATGTACTCTAATGAAACGTGTCAACGTGAAGAGTCATTAACATGTACTATGTTTTTTTTGGAAATAAAAATGAACTACACTGAACTGACTTTACCCTCATACTTATTAAACATTTTCCTCCCATCCTTCTTGACATCTCTTGTTCCTGGTAAAGCTGCAATCGACTTTTATCTTCCTGGGTAGATAATACGCGCCATATAATATATAAGAGTTTTGTCATATTGTCAACTGCATTCCATTATGGAAATGCGTACAAGCCCTTAAGGTATTTAAGAATTGGACAGCCTCGGACTTGGGTAGGTACGACTGGCTTTACTGTTTTTTTATTGTTGTGCCAAACTTAATTTTAAAAGAAAATATTTTTTATTATTACTATCTGTAACTAACTAAACTAACTTTTCCAGAAAATACATCTTAGAAAGGAATGCCAAGCTTTCTATTGTGTACGTTACTCTTTGATTGTTTAAAAATTCTGATATTGTGAAGATTAGCTAAGAGTGACAGTAAAATCGACGGCTTCATATGACGTCACTTCTTGCACAGTTTCATGACAAGCCTCAGCGTAAAGAAGTAGATGATCTCGATGAGACTGATGAGACTGCAGCCCAGGAACAGCCCAGCAGTGCCACCGAACGACACTGAAACATTCAGTACATACCTTAATCTCTACACATGCGTACGACCATAGGGTTAGAAATAAGCTTCGGTAGATAGAAACGTAACCCGCGAGCCATCGTCACTCTCAAGCCTTGTTTCAGTTTCAGTTTCAGTTTCAGTTTTATTTCCATTTGTCAAGGCAATACAATGTAAGTACATACACGTAATACACAAGCTGTGACCCATAAGCTTTATGCTTTTTTAGGATATTTGGAAAATCTTAGTTACTAGGTAATTTATTAATAGGTACTTAATGCAAGTTCTCAGTAAGGTGTGATTCTATCTAGTATTTTATTTAGATTCTATCTAGCATATTTTAAATTGGAACATGATTATCAGAAAAAATTAATAATAATAATAATAATAATAATAATAATAATAATAATAATAATAATAATAATAATAATAATAATAATAATAATAATAATAATAATAATAATAATAATAATAATAATAATAATAATAATAATAAAAATAATAATAATAATAATATAGATTGATATATTATGTAGAATAGGTACATATATTTATCTAGTGGTTCAAAGCTAGGTACCTTACTTCACTTTGATATCTATGCTAGTTGTTAATAGTTGACGATCATGCAGAAATTCTTCTACAGAGTAATAGGTTTTGTTAATGAGAAACTGTTTCACTTGATGTCGAAAAGCTACGTATTTTTTTGTTTCTTTTAGGTTTTGGGGTAGTGCGTTGTATAGTTTTGTATTAATGTAGTGTGAATTTTGTTGTGTTCTTTTTGTCAGGCTATAACGATCTGCGTGTAAGTTAGTTTTCTGTCGAGTGTCGTGTTTGTGAATGTTATTGTTTTGAATTACACCTTTTTTCATTCTCATTGCAAGCACAGATTCTAATATGTATATGCATGGGAATGTTAAAATTTTATGTTTAATAAAATGTTTTTTGCAGTCTGGTTTTTTATGTGTTCTTATTTTTATATTTCAATCCAAAAATTGCTCTTATCGCTTTTCTCTGCATTGTAAATACTTTATGCATCCGTCGAGTTGCCCCAAAACTGAATTCCGTAGCGTATATGTGACTCAAAATTGGCATAGTAAACTAGTTTAGCTGTTTTTACATTTGTTAGCGATATAATTGACTTTAGTGAGAAGTATGAGGATTGTAGTTTCCTTATTAATTTATTGCAGTGAGACTTCCAATTCAATTGTTCATCTATTACTAATCCCAGAAATATAGTTTCATCAATTTGTTTTATTTCATTGTATTGTCTCAATCTTGATTTTTGAAGTTAATATTTAACTTTGTGTTTTCAGAATTCTTTTTAAGGTTAAAGTGGATAAAGTTTGTTTTCTCTGTGTTAAGTAAGAGGCTATTGTCTTTGAACCATGTAGCAGTTTCCTTCATGAGAAGTCCACTGTTTACTTGTAATTTTTCAACTGTTTCACCCATAATTGTGATGTTTGTGTCGTCAGCGTACAGTTCTGATAGTTTTGAAGTTTCTGGGAGGTCATTTACATATATTATAAATAATAGTGGTCCAAGGATGGAGCCCTGTGGTACTCCGCACGTGATTGGTTGTGGATCTGACAAATACTTGATTTCTTGATTTCTTTCATTAATGGAGGTTAATTCTACGTGTTGAACTCTATTTTCTAGGTACGATTTTAATAGATTTAAAGCATTTCCTCGGATACCATAGTGTTCTAGTTAAGTTAATAGTATTGAATGGTGTATGCTATCGAATGCTTTGGAAAGGTCACAAAATACACGTAATGTTTGTTGCTTGCTTTCCAGGCCTTTTATGGTATTTTCAATGAAATGGTCGATTGTTGTTGCAGTTGATTTATTCTTCCTGAAACCACTTTGGTTTTCAGAAAGAAGACATTCTTTTTCTAAGTAAGCGCTTATTCTGTTGTGGATAATTTTTTCGAATTTTTTTGATATTGAAGGTAGCAGAGATATTGGTCGATAGTTACCCGTTTGTTTTTTATCACCTTTTTTATAGACTGGAATTATTTTGGCAATTTTGAGTTTGTCTGGAAAGATACCATTTTCTAGGCAGGTGTTAAATATATGGGTTAATGGTTTTGCAATGTGTTTTATAACCTTTTTTAATATGCAAGTTGGTAGCATGTCTATTTTGCTTGAATTTTTATTTTTAAACCTTGAAGTGATTAGTGTTATCTCTTCCTCACATGTTTCATGGATAAAAATTGATTTAACTGATCTTGTAACTTTTAGGAGATGTTTTTTGAAATTGAAATTAGTTGTGGCCGTGCCGTAGGAATGTGTTATCATTTTTTGTGCCATTGTTGCAAAGTCCACATTTAGAATATTTGTTGTTTTGGATCCGTTATGTCGATGTTGTTTTTTTCTAAGATAAGGTTCTTTTTCTCTTTTTTCGCAATTTGATTTGTGTGGGTTTTCACTATATTCCATATTGTTCTCGTTCTTTCTGAACCCACTTTTTCAGAGATTTTATTGTTTATATTTTTACATTTAGCAGCTTTGATAGTCTTTTTATAGGTTCTTTTGTATGTTTTGTATAGGTTATTTAGAAAGTTTAATTTGTAGTGGTGTACAGGTAATAGAGACATTTTAGGTTTTTTGCTGAGTTCTTTATGCCATTTGTGATCCATTTTTGCTCTTTGAATTTATTATTGATTTTGATTTTTTGGAGTGGAAAACTTGCTAAGAATTGTTTTGTGATAGTGTCTGAGAACATGTAATATTTTTTGTTTACATCTTCAGTTTCATATATATCATTCCATTGTTCAGATTTCAATTTATCTAAAAATTGCTCCGTGTTTTGTTCATTAAGTTTCCTAATTTCAACTATTTTAACCTGGGGCTTGAGTATGCTATTCATTTCAATGGTTATTAATTGAGCTCGATGGTCAGAGAGACAGTTTTCTAGTACCTTTGTTTTATACAAGCCTGGCAATAGGTTAGTTGCAATATTGTCAATAGTTTTCTCTGTGTGAAATCTGAGGTCTATACGAGTTGCTTCATTTATGGTCATTTTAAGATTGTGAGAAGTCATTAAGTTAATAAGTTTATTGCAGTTCATTGATTCTATTGCTATATCGACATTAAAATCCCCTGCTACTACAATATCTTTCTTTTCCGGTTTGATTTTGTGTAGAATCCGGTCAAGAGTGTCTAAAAAAACGTTAAGGTCTCCTACTGGCGATCTATAAACAGTTATTATCACAATATTTTTGTTTTTAGTTTTCTTATTTTTGCTTTTGTGTTCCGTAGGTTTTGGCACAATTTCCACTGCTGCTAGTTCAATATTTTTTTCAATGCTTTGAATGCTTATGTCATTTCTGGGTATGATTTGTGTTTCTACTTTTGAGTTTGTGAATATTGCTGTAAACTGAAACTGAAACCTGTAGAATAAAGTCCACGTGGAGCCATGCAGCTCAGTAGCGCGGCGATGTGACAACCTGTGGTACTAGTCTTGAGAGTGCAGTAACGATGGCTCACACGAAAGTAACAGGCCCATGGGGCTACGTTTCTAACTAGCGAAGCTTATTACTAACTCTTTGGTACAACTTTTCACAGTTTCGAACATGAATTTGAAGCATAATATTTGCAGGCATCGTTTAAAAATATGCATTTTATAACTGTGTCTGTTGTTTTGCCACTTTCCCAGGTTGTTTTTGCTTGTTTTTGTTTTAACCTGCATTACCCAGGTCACACCGCAGATCTACAGATTTACAAGGTCTATTGAGCGCCAACTTTCATAGTACGCATTATTTCGCATGCAATACGAAAGCTCCTTATCAAAGCAGAGTTTTTACTTAGTTTAGAATGATTGCCATTCACATTAAATACATTTAATGTGAATGGCGTGAATGGCAATCAGCCCAAAGACACTTATGAAGATTTGTTTGTAGGTACTAGTTACCTACACACATGACACTGATATTATTCTATTATTTATTAAATTATAGGTAACCTAAAGTTTTCGAAGTGTCTATTCGCACAAATGCGTACACGCACCAATCCGTGCACGCATTGGTGCGAAAAGCCTCGGCCGCGCGGGCGGGCTATTCGCAAATCCGTGCACAAATTGGTGTGATTTGTGAGGATAGCCAGCCCGCGCGGCCGAGGCTATTTGCACAAATCTTCAAGGCCACAAAAGATAACTTTTGGTCATGCAACGTCGCAAATGAAGTCGAGCAGAATTGCATCTTCGGAGCCATTGGAAGATCAGCTGCAAAGATCAGCTGTCACTGTCAGTGTCACTGCCCGTCTCAAGCATAGTTGTGTATTTGGTTGTGTGTTGAGAATGAAATGTTTTTCCTTTCAATGACTGTGTTCAAAAGCGTATCATGTTCAACATGAATACCAATAACAAAATATTTCACCAATATTTCAATTTTTCACATCCACATCTGTCAAAAGTGACGCCATCTTTACAGCGGTGCCAGATCTCGAACGTCATTTCAACTCCTTACGGATTGGTGCGAATAGTCTTGGCCGCGCGGCCGATGCTATTCGCACAAATTTGTGCACACACCAATACGTGCACCACACCACTCAGTGCACCAATCCGTGCGTGCACGCAGTAGTGCGAATAGCATCGGCCGCGCGGCCAAAGCTATTCGCACCAATGCGTGCGGTTTGTGCATGCACGGATTTGTGCGAATAGCCTCGGCCTAAAGTTTTAAAATAAATACACGCTCTTCCGAATTTTGCGGAATAGAAATGTGTTACAGATATTTTAACTTATTTGAATACATTTTTAAAAATCTCACCACCACAAAGTTTCCATTTTTACCACCTTCAAAAAGGGCAACATTGTTATGGACCACGTGGCTGTTTATTTTGGTTCTTATAGTTACTACGGAGATTGGTAAACTATTCTGAATGTCTCACCCAGCAGATCTGTGAATGTGAAGATGAGATCGCGCTTGTACCGCGTCATAGGAAACTCTGTGATCAGCCAGGAGATCTTGCCGTCGAACTTGGATGCTGGAAACAGTAGAGAAGAGATGCCAAAGTATGACGACATTGACCAAGTGAGATACCTAGTGAAATCAATTCATGGTTCAATCAAGTGTTATTTTGTGTATTTACTAATCCCTATAGAAAATGCCCTTCTTGCCTACATAGTACATACAGACCTGTATAAGCAAACGTTGCTTAATAAGGTAAAGCTCATTGTAAACAGTATGAGCTAGGAGACATTTTACATTGATTGGAAGATAGCTCGATTAATCAAGTGTTCAAGTGTATACCAACTCCACATACTCACAACCCGCGATGTCAACCAATACAGGCGTACCAACTCCACATATACTCACAGGCCACGATGTCAACCAATACAGGCGTATCAACTCCATATATCGGGTGGTCCAATAAAAACGCACAATTGGCAAGACATCGTTGTGACGAAACTACTACACAAATCGGACTGTAAATTTCACATAATATAAACAGAACACTAAGGTTTTATGTTTGAAAATTGGAAAAACATAACTTTTGTGGGAAAAACGTTACAGCTGTTAGAATTTGGTTGTCGCAAAATCGATTATACGGAGCTATCAAATAGCACGCGTTCAGAAAACTTCAATTTGCCGGGACGCTGTTTCTTCAAAACTGCTTATGATATCAAGCTGAAAATATCAAATATTATTCAAAATATATTGCTTTCATTTGTTTGAAAATTTCAAAACATTCGGATCAATGCAACAAATGTTACGGTATCTTGAAGATCAGCTTAAACGCAAAAACTCCGGGAGATAATTTCGCGTTTTGAATACTATCTTGTGTAAGAAACTTGTGATTTACACCGCTACTTTTCAGTTCAACTTCAAGAAACCACAACTTTAGTTCCAATGATCCAAATTGATTGAAATTTATACACAATTGACAACAATATATTTTGAATAATATTTAAAATTATCAGTTTGATATCGAATTAGTGGTTTCGAAGTAACAGCGTCCCGGCCAAAGGCCGTTATCTGAACACGCACTATTTGAGCACGTATATAATCGATTTTTCGACTACCAAATTCTAGCAGTTGTAACTTTTTCCCTACAAAAGTGAAGTATTTAAAACTTTCACACATCACACTTTAGTATGTTGTTTATATTATGTGAAATTTTCAGCCCGATGTGTGCAGTACTTTCGTCACAGCGATGCTCCGTCAATTGTGCGTTTTTTGGGGCCAACCGGTATACTCACATCCCGCGATGTCAACCAATACAGGCGTACCAACTCAACATAATACTCACAACCCACGATGTCAACGCTGTGCTGGCTGAACGTTGTGACTTCACACGAAGGCAAACAACCACAAGCCTCCACATTCAGGCGTACCAACTGGTCTGCAAACACAAGGCAAAGCTCATCGTCTGAAGATATCCCATAGTTTCTGTCGCAGTTGAATGACTCACTTACCAACGCGTTGAGCCAAGCAGAGCATTCCCTTGACGCCGCATTCCTTGGCTCTTCCACCTGCAAGACGATACGATAGATCAAACACTTAGAACCTCTGCCCTGGAACTGTGCTTGTCTGCCTCGGAGTACGCCGCACCAGTGTGGAGCCAACCCCCGGACACTTAGAACATCTGCCATGGACCTGTGCTTGTCTGCCTCGGAGTACGCCGCACCAGTGTGGAGCCAACCCCCGGACACTTAGAACCTCTGCCCTGGCACTGTGCTTGTCTGCCTCGGAGTACGCCGCACCAGTGTGGAGACAACCCCCGGACACCTAGAACCTCTGCCCTGGCACTGTGCTTGTCTGCCTCGGAGTACGCCGCACCAGTGTGGAGCCAACCCCCGGACACTTAGAACCTCCGCCCTGGCACTGTGCTTGTCTGCCTCGGAGTACGCCGCACCAGTGTGGAGCCAACCCCCGGACACTTAAAACCTCTGCCCTGGCACTGTGCTTGTCTGCCTCGGAGTACGCCGCACCAGTGTGGAGCCAACCCCCGGACACTTAGAACCTCTGCACTGTGCTTGTCTGCCTCGGAGTACGCCGCACCAGTGTGGAGCCAACCCCCGGACACTTAGAACCTCTGCCCTGGCACTGTGCTCGTCTGCCTCGGAGTACGCCGCACCAGTGTGGAGCCAACCCCCGGACACTTAGAACCTCTGCCCTGGCACTGTGCTCGTCTGCCTCGGAGTACGCCGCACCAGTGTGGAGCCAACCCCCGGACACTTAGAACCTCTGCCCTGGCACTGTGCTTGGCTGCCTCGGAGTACGCCGCACCAGTGTGGAGCCAACCCCCGGACACTTAGAACCTCTGCCCTGGCGCAGACAAGCACAGTGCACTGTGCTTGTCTGCCTCGGAGTACGCCGCACCAGTGTGGAGCCAACCCCAAGACACTTAGAACCTCTGCCCTGGCACTGTGCTTGTCTGCCTCGGAGTACGCCGCACCAGTGTGGAGCCAACCCCCGGACACTTAGAACCTCTGCCCTGGCACTGTGCTTGTCTGCCTCGGAGTACGCCGCACCAGTGTGGAGCCAACCCCCGGACACTTAGAACCTCTGCCCTGGCACTGTGCTTGTCTGCCTCGGAGTACGCCGCACCAGTGTGGAGCCAACCCCCGGACACGTAGAACCTCTGCCCTGGCACTGTGCTGGTCTGCCTCGGAGTACGCCGCACCAGTGTGGAGCCAACCCCCTGGACGCGAATATTTTTCTGGCAAAGACTTCGTAAATGGGACAACAAATTATATTTATAAAATTCCAGTTTTAAATTTTTTTAAGTGAAATAAATTGTATATCCAACTAGATTATGATTTCAAATGTCATTCAAAATAGTTCTAGGATGAAACTGGGGTCGTGAAAATCATCTAGAGTCAAAAAAATTCGATTTTTTAATTCGAAATAGAGCATATTTACTGTTATTAAATCCTTCATTATACTGATGTAATATCTGTCAGAACAAAGTATGTACACTATACTCCTAAATCAGAGTTGTATTTGTCTAAATAAGTAAGTTATTAGAGTTTTTTTCACAGTCATTTTACGTCCCATTTACGAAGTCTTTGCCAGAAAAATTCTTGCCCCCCGCGAACTTAGAACCTCTGCCCTGGCACTGTGCTCGTCTGCCACGGAGTATGCCTCACCAGTTTGGAGTCACTGGCAGACGCGTAGAACTGGATCGAGCAATGTAGGGTCAGCGTCAAAAGAAGCCGGCCAAATCTTCATGTTGGTATATGGGAAACCACTATACCATACAAACCACACCACAATACAAAGTTAAAGCTCTAGCCATGGTGTTAGAAATCGCTGTAATTGATACAAATTTCTGATGAAAGAATGACTCAAACAAGAGCATAAAACCATTATAATTAACGTATGATACAATTATATGTTCCTCATTGTTGTTCCAATTAAACTATGCCTTAATAATTAACTAGAGGGACCCGCTTACAAATGGTAAGTTGTGTGATTCGCATTTATGATTAATGTATCACCAACGACGTACCAAAGTTTGGGAATTGTTAAAAAGCGTCCTTCCTGACGGTTTTGTTCGTGGTAGTACCTCAGTGAACAGGCAACTGCGGGGAAGGTATACCCAACTAATAAGCCACGACCGCCTCCTTCCCACCTATCTTTACTTCCTATTCTCCATCATCTCCCATCATCATAATAGGTTAGCTGCAGAACAGTGTGACGTTATACACTACGAAAACAAATAGGTACCTACATGGAAATTACAAATCTACTACAGATTAAAATTTCTAAACGAATCCAAGTTACAAATCTGAAATAATAAATGAGTGAATTATACAGAAACAAATACGCAACTTAAAAAAATAGCGGCCCAATGAGTAGTACATAAGAAATGAAAAATAAAAATTTGAGTAAAAAGATATTAAGAAAGTTTCTAACAAAACATGGAATAATCTATCAAATTTAGATAAAACCAGAGCAGCTCTCTCATTGACTGAAATCTGTCACGTAATCTTACTTGCCTCCTGATGAAATAAAAGTCTGCATCTCTGCACAATTCCCATCAACATCAGGAATTCACATCAGTTTACATGGCAGATCAGCTTTCAGTCGATTCCCACATTGCTGAATGTCGCCTTTTTGTACTTAAAGATGCAAATAAAGATAATTGAAATTGAAATTGAAACATCAACGATCGATCGCTTCAGTACAATTTTGATTCCCAAAACGTATACTCGGGCTTAAAAGTACACATTTTAAAAATCTAACAAATTTAAATTTTGATGCAATAAATATACTTTTTGAGACTGCTTTTAATAAAATGTAATCATGTTTAAATTATAATTCAAGAGGTCAGTGATTTCAGCAGCCATTTTGAAACCGGAAGAAACGTAATATCTCGAAAACTGGTTGACAGATCGGTATGAAACTAGCGCCAAACGATTCGGAAGGCCATCTCTATGGAATATGAACAGTCAAACAAGAATGTTTCTATTTATGAGGCCGGAAATGACGTCATTAAAATTTATAAATCATTATAATCCCCTCCTATACAATAAATACATATTCAGAAAGCTAAAAATGATACAAATAATTCATAGTTATAAATTCTATGTGGCAGTGCAGAAAGTTCAGCGGCCATTTTGAAAACCGAAGTGTTGCCATATCTCGGAACTGGGTTGACCGATTGGAATGAAACCTTTGTTTTTTTCATGAGAATAACCAAATTGTAGAGGGGATTTTTTTTAAAGGTTTTAGTAATAGTTCATTTGATATGTCACACGTAAGTTGTAAGAATAAACTAAAAAAAGTAGTGATATCCCCATAAAAAACACTCCGTGTAAAAATACCAGCCAAGTCTCTTCAACTTAAAAAAAATTATGAAATCTTAAAATTCTGCACTGAAAAGGAGTGATATCAAAAAATTAGCCAAGTCAAAACTTTATTTGAAAATCAAAAAAATACTTGGCGCATCGTTTTTTTAAGGCATTATAGGCACCGAGAGTTCGCCACGAGTGAGAGAAATTAGCAACTTTTGTGGGAAGATCGTCAACTGTTTTATTTCTCATTGGCCGTGACCTAGCAACCGATCAGATGTCAACAAATGTACTCAAAATATTTCGGAATCAGAACTTAGTCGCGCAAATTAATATTGTGATCAGATTCAGTGAAATTGTGAACACTTTATTATTAATATTTTGTAGGCGAATAAACATTAGATAAACATGTGTAAATTTTAAGAATTGATAATGCGTAATATGTGCAGCAACATAACATATAACTGCAGCGACTTGGACGCCTTGCCAAAAGGTAAGCTTCCTTCCCACAGATTAGGTGGCTCTGTCTGTACTTTTTACAGTGCCATCTGTTGTCTAAACACGCTGCCTATAGGTATACTATGTATTTGTATATTTTATGTATAATTTATGATTGGCCTATACTTCCAAGCTATTTATGTACACGATGCGCCAAGTATTTTTTGATTTTCAAATAAAGTTTTGACTTGGCTAATTTTTTGATATCACTCCTTTTCAGTGCAGAATTTTAAGATTTCATAATTTTTTTTTAAGTTGAAGAGACTTGGCTGGTATTTTTACACGGAGTGTTTTTTATGGGGTCAATTGATACGAGACGACAAGGGAATGTAGAATAACCCCCATGGGCTACACGTCTTGGCAAGTTGGCTACACTCAAGGTGTCTATAGAAGTTGGTTCTATAGAAGTTCTAACTTCTATATACACCTTGGGCTACACTCTTGCTTCTCATGTAATTTCTCTCAAAATACTGTCAAACGTTAGTGAAACGGAGTTAACTCATCAATCTGGTATGTAGAATGTGATTTCGTATATTATTTGAACGAATTATTGATATAACTTACTTGAAAGTAAGTCCTTCTAGCTGTCCCTCTAGCTGGGTGAGTGGTTAACGCTCTCAGCTTGTATTCCGGAGGCCCGGGTTCGATTCCCGCGGCCGTCCTTCCTGACTGGGGTTTTTTCGTGGTTTTCCCTCAGTCTTCAGGCAAATGCTGGGAAGGTACCCTACTAATAGGACACGACCGTCTCCTTCCCACCTTCCATCCTTACCTACTCTTCACCATCATCTCCCAATCATCATCATTATCATCCATCCGTCGCCATTAGCCTCGCTGCAGAACAGTGCGACGTTAAGCCCCAGACAAAAAAAAATAAAGATTCGTTCTGACATTTTGACGTTTTGAAATGACAGTTCGATTCATTTCCATTGTCGGACACCCGTTACACCCGGACACCCGGACGCGTACCCGCGACATGCGCTTGCGTGAAAAGTGTACATTATGAAAGCGGATTCGTTCTGACATTTTGACGTTTTGAAATGACAGTTCGATTCATTTCCATTGTCGGACACCCGTTACACCTGGACACCCGGACACCCGCGACATGCGCATGCGTGAAAAGTGTACATTATGTAAGCGGATTCGTTCTGACATTTTGACGATATGAAATGACAGTTTGATTCATTTCCATTGTCGGACACCAGTTACACCCGGTCACCCGCGACATGCGCATGCGTGAAAAGTGTACATTATGTAAGAGGATTTTTGTAGTGCAACGTTGTCAGATTTTTGGTACATTTCTCATATTATGCACCTTTTCTTTCTTATTTGGCCGGTGACTTAATATTTTTAAACGGCAGCCATATTCTAAAACATATTATCTTTAAATTGAGACTATTTTCAATAATTTAGCATTCCTCTTGCGGTTTTAGGGGCAATTTAAGACCAATATTCCGGGACGATTTCAAGTCTCCCTATGTTATCTTATGGGAGGAAAAGGATCTTCAATCGTGAATATCTAGTGGAGCGGTCGCTCCACCCAGCCAAGTCGTACTGTACACTCACACTCACTCAACATACCGTAAATGCCTAATAAACTGAGGAGCATACCAAACACTTTTACTGTAAGCAACAACATGGCATTTTCGGCCTACTATGGATCTTAAAATTGGAAAATCTCACATTGTTGTGAAATATCTTAATTTCGAGCTATGGCCCACCTGACAACATATACCAAATTTTGGAATAACAAGTTATGCCATTTGCGAGCTAGAGGGCCGTGAAAACAGTGAAATTACACCCCTTTTTAAAAGGTATCTTCTTCTTCTTCTTCTTCTTCCGCTTCTTCTTCAGATATCAAGGAACGTTGCTATCACCGCCACAGCCTAAACGGCTGAACCGATCGATTTGACATTTTTACCACATGTGCACTTTTGGCGTCTGAGGTGCCTTTTTATAAAACTAACCGGAAGCCGCCATTTTGAAACCGGAAGTGACGTCATATCTCGAAAACGGCTAGACCAATCGGAATGAAACTAGCGCCAAATGATTCAGACGGTCATCTATATGGAATATCAATAGTTGAAGTAGAAATGTTCTTTTACCGAAACCGGAAATGACGTCATAAATATAAATAATCATACTTTAATCACCTCTTACTACAATAATTACATATTCAGAAGGCTTATAATGGTACATAACATTTGTAGAAATAACCTCTAGGTGGCAGTAATTTCAGCGGCCATTTTGAAATCCAGAAGTGATGCCATATCTCGAAAACGGCTAGACCGATTGGAACGATGCTTTCGAAATTTTCATGGAATATCTCTTTCAGCTTATATTTAGAACCACACACAATTTTTCTTACTAACCAATTCGGAAATGGCGTATTTTTTTAAAGGAATTAGTCATTGTTGCTCTGATATGTGTTACTAGTTGTGTAAATAAACTAAAAAAATTAGTGATATCCCCATAAAAAACACTCCGTGTAAAAATGCCAGCCAAGTCTCTTCAACTATAAAAAATAGAAGAAATCAAAAAATTCAGCACTGAAAAGAAGTGATATCAAAAAAGGAGCCAAGTCAACGAATTTTCAAAAATTTAATCGTACCATTGAAATAAAAATATAACCCACCGAGAAATACTTAAAAAAAGGACTTGGCGCATCGTTTTTTTAAAGACACTTCCTAAAAGTAGGAAGAATTCTTTTCCTGGGTCAATCACATTCATTATCGATTAATCAAACTACCTTTCACAATACCTATAACACTTATCTACACTATTACACTATTACTATTACACTTAATGTCAATATTAAGAAGACAGATTTATTGGTGATGTCGTTGAAGAAATATAATTGCAGATGGTTTGTTTGACACGAAAGTGGCCTATTATATTCGTATATTACCACTATTTCTAGGGTCATTAGGAAGACCTCAACATTCCATCTTGACTGAGGGAAGCCACGAAAGTGCTCATTACAAGAAGGCCGTCAATGGGATATGTAGCTCGGGCCTCTGGAGTGCAAATTAAGAGACTAGTGCACTGAGCTCAAATAATCAACTAACAATCTCAAGTAACACGTTGCATAATTTATGACATTTAGGACCAGTCTTTCAATACTCTACTAACTTTTAAACGGTTTATTAGGACTGTATTGTCATGGCAACAACCAATGACATTCCTAGAATGCCTCTGTTAAGTAAATTACTTGTTTAAATGCACAGTATTGAAAAATTGGACATTATTGGTATAAAATGTTAATTAATAACAATTAATTACACGACGAGAAGGTTCTGAGTATGATAGTTCATTAGGTATGATGATGTACCACAAAACTACCTACCAATCACAAACATAATTGTTCTGTATTTATTGATTGTAAGACAAATGCAAAATATTTCTTTGCGTACTTATATTAAAATTGAAAATATTTCACGGAATGTTTAATATTTAATTTGACAGTTTTGTCCCAATTTTCTAGAAATGTCTAAACGACGTAGTATGTGAGTGGCATAAGCTTATGAATTTAAAAGTGTCTTTAAAAAAACGATGCGCCAAGTCCTTTTTTTAAGTATTTCTCGGTGGGTTATATTTTTATTTCAATGGTACGATTAAATTTTTAAAAATTAGTTGACTTGGCTCCTTTTTTGATATCACTTCTTTTCAGTGCTGAATTTTTTGATTTCTTCTATTTTTTATAGTTGAAGAGACTTGGCTGGCATTTTTACACGGAGTGTTTTTTTATGGGTCTAATCTAGTGGAGCGGTCGCTCCACCCAGCCAAGTCGTACCGTACACTCACACTCACTCAACATACCGTAAATGCCTAATAAACTGAGGAGCAGACTAACCACTTTTACTGTAAGCAACAACATGACATTTTCGGCCTACTGGATCTTAAAATTGGAAAATCTCACATTGTTGCAAAATATCTAAATGTCGAGCTATGGCCCACCCCACCCCATATACCAAATTTGGGAACAACGGGGTATGCCATTTTGCGAGCTAGAGGACCGTGAAAACAGTGAAATTACACCCCTTTTTAAAAGGTATCTTCTTCTTCTTCTTCTTCTTCCGCTTCTTCAGATATCAGGAAACGTTGCTGTCACCGCCACAGCCTAAACGGCTGAGCCGATCGATCTGAAATTTTTACCACATATGCACTTTTGGCGTCTGATGATACCTTGCCCTTACGAATTTGTGTCGCCATTTTGAAACCGGAAGTGACGTCATATCTTAAAAACGGATGGAGCTATTGGGACGAAACTAGCGCCTAACGATTCGGATGGTCTTCTTAATGAAATATCAATAGTCTAAATAGAAATGTACTTTTACCGAAACCGGAAATGACGTCATAAAAATGTCAAATCTGACTAAAATCATTTTTTATAACAAAAACTACATATTCAGAATGCTTATAATGTTACATAACATTTTATAGCCACAAATTTTAGGTGGCAGTGAAGTCAGCCGCCATTTTGAAAACCGGAAGTGATGCCATAACTCGAGATCGGCTGGACCATTTGGAACGAAACTTGCGCTATACTTTATAACATATCATTTATGGCATATACCTACGTAGTAACAAGCACAACTTTCTTAGCAACCAAATCAAAAAGGGGTATTTTTTTTTTGAGGAATTATATTAGTCTTCGGTGCCACAATATATGTTACAAGTTGTAAGAATAAACTAAAAAAAGAAATGATATCCCCATAAAAAACACTCCGTGTAAAAATACCAGCCAAGTCTCTTCAACTTAAAAAAAATAGAAGAAATCTAAAAATTCAGCACTGAAAAGTAGTGATATCAAAAAATTGGCCAAGTCAAAACTTTTCAAAAATTACTTGGCGCATCGTTTTTCTTGGGGATTATAGATATATTTTATGCATAGATGAGTATATTTGATTACCGACCTACTTCTTTACTATTTATATGCACGATGCGCCAAGTAATTTTTGAAAAGTTTGACTTGGCCAATTTTTTGATATCACTACTTTTCAGTGCTGAATTTTTAGATTTCTTCTATTTTTTTATGTTGAAGAGACTTGGCTGGTATTTTTACACGGAGTGTTTTTTATGGGGATATTATAACATACGGTAAGGGGCAAATATATTGTACATAAATGTACAATTTATGTACATTTACATAAATGTATGTAATATGGTTTCACTAATATTTGTTATGAATTACAACATATTCTCATTCCTATGACGTAACCCAGGAACCCCTTTAAGTTTAACGTCCCAGAATCAATTGTAAATTGTTACCATTCTAAAAAACGCCCTGCAGGGCAAAAATTGGAAGGTTGTTTGCTTCAGTTAGGTGTATTTTAGAGCCCGATAATCACTTTTATATTGCTAAAATTCTCAAAATGCCCTGCGGGCTAAAACCCAAGTCCCTCCCCCCCATGATGACAGTAGTTCCTACGCGCCTTGACACTGGCTGCTCACCTGGCACGTGCGAGAAGTACGTGCTGCTCACCTGGCACGTGCAAGAAGTTCGTGCTGCTCACCTGGCACGTGCGAGAAGTTCGTGCTGCTCACCTGGCACGTGCGAGAAGTACGTGCTGATCACCTTGCACGTGCGAGAAGTTCGTGCTGCTCACCTGGCACGTGCGAGAAGTTCGTGCTGCTCACCTGGCACGTGCGAGAAGTACGTGCTGATCACCTTGCACGTGCGAGAAGTTCGTGCTGCTCACCTGGCACGTGCGAGAAGTACGTGCTGCTCACCTGGCACGTGCGAGAAGTACGTGCTGCTCACCTGGCACGTGCGAGAAGTTCGTGCTGCTCACCTGGCACGTGCGAGAAGATCGTGCTGCTCACCTGGCACGTGCGAGAAGTTCGTGCTGCTCACCTGGCACGTGCGAGAAGTTCGTACTGCTCACCTGGCACGTGCGAGAAGTACGTGCTGCTCACCTGGCACGTGCGAGAAGTTCGTGCTGCTCACCTGGCACGTGCGAGAAGTTCGTGCTGCTCACCTGGCACGTGCGAGAAGTTCGTGCTGCTCACCTGGCACGTGCGAGAAGTTCGTGCTGCCCACCTGGCACGTGCGAGAAGTACGTGCTGCTCACCTGGCACGTGCGAGAAGTTCGTGCTGCTCACCTGGCACGTGCGAGAAGTTCGTGCTGCTCACCTGGCACGTGCGAGAAGTTCGTGCTGCCCACCTGGCACGTGCGAGAAGATCGTGCTGCCCACCTGGCACGTGCGAGAAGTTCGTGCTGCTCACCTGGCACGTGCGAGAAGTTCGTGCTGCCCACCTGGCACGTGCGAGAAGTTCGTGCTGCCCACCTGGCACGTGCGAGAAGTTCGTGCTGCTCACCTGGCACGTGCGAGAAGTTCGTGCTGCTCACCTGGCACGTGCGAGAAGTTCGTGCTGCCCACCTGGCACGTGCGAGAGGTTCGTGCTGCTCACCTGGCACGTGCGAGAAGTTCGTGCTGCTCACCTGGCACGTGCGAGAAGTTCGTGCTGCTCACCTGGCACGTGCAAGAAGTTCGTGCTGCTCACCTGGCACGTGCGAGAAGTTCGTGCTGCTCACCTGGCACGTGCGAGAAGTACGTGCTGCTCACCTGGCACGTGCGAGAAGTTCGTGCTGCTCACCTGGCACGTGCGAGAAGTTCGTGCTGCTCACCTGGCACGTGCGAGAAGTTCGTGCTGCTCACCTGGCACGTGCGAGAAGTTCGTGCTGCTCACCTGGCACGTGCGAGAAGTTCGTGCTGCTCACCTGGCACGTGCGAGAAGTTCGTGCTGCTCACCTGGCACGTGCGAGAAGTACGTGCTGCTCACCTGGCACGTGCGAGAAGTTCGTGCTGCTCACCTGGCACGTGCGAGAAGTTCGTGCTGCTCACCTGGCACGTGCGAGAAGTTCGTGCTGCTCACCTGGCACGTGCGAGAAGTTCGTGCTGCTCACCTGGCACGTGCGAGAAGTTCGTGCTGCCCACCTGGCACGTGCGAGAAGTACGTGCTGCTCACCTGGCACGTGCGAGAAGTTCGTGCTGCTCACCTGGCACGTGCGAGAAGTTCGTGCTGCTCACCTGGCACGTGCGAGAAGTTCGTGCTGCCCACCTGGCACGTGCGAGAAGATCGTGCTGCCCACCTGGCACGTGCGAGAAGTTCGTGCTGCTCACCTGGCACGTGCGAGAAGTTCGTGCTGCCCACCTGGCACGTGCGAGAAGTTCGTGCTGCCCACCTGGCACGTGCGAGAAGTTCGTGCTGCTCACCTGGCACGTGCGAGAAGTTCGTGCTGCTCACCTGGCACGTGCGAGAAGTTCGTGCTGCCCACCTGGCACGTGCGAGAAGTTCGTGCTGCTCACCTGGCACGTGCGAGAAGTTCGTGCTGCTCACCTGGCACGTGCGAGAAGTTCGTGCTGCTCACCTGGCACGTGCAAGAAGTTCGTGCTGCTCACCTGGCACGTGCGAGAAGTTCGTGCTGCTCACCTGGCACGTGCGAGAAGTACGTGCTGCTCACCTGGCACGTGCGAGAAGTTCGTGCTGCTCACCTGGCACGTGCGAGAAGTTCGTGCTGCTCACCTGGCACGTGCGAGAAGTTCGTGCTGCTCACCTGGCACGTGCGAGAAGTTCGTGCTGCTCACCTGGCACGTGCGAGAAGTTCGTGCTGCTCACCTGGCACGTGCGAGAAGTTCGTGCTGCTCACCTGGCACGTGCGAGAAGTACGTGCTGCTCACCTGGCACGTGCGAGAAGTTCGTGCTGCTCACCTGGCACGTGCGAGAAGTTCGTGCTGCTCACCTGGCACGTGCGAGAAGTACGTGCTGCTCACCTGGCACGTGCGAGAAGTTCGTGCTGCTCACCTGGCACGTGCGAGAAGTTCGTGCTGCCCACCTGGCACGTGCGAGAAGTTCGTGCTGCTCACCTGGCACGTGCGAGAAGTTCGTGCTGCTCACCTGGCACGTGCGAGAAGTTCGTGCTGCTCACCTGGCACGTGCGAGAAGTTCGTGCTGCTCACCTGGCACGTGCGAGAAGTACGGGGCGCATCCACACAGCTTCTCCGCGAGACGGCGGCGACACTCCACCAGACACGTCTTGTAGCTGTAGACGATGGAGCCAGCGAGGTTGGACTCGTCCGCATAGCGACACTTGCGCTGCGCCACGGAGAGATCGCGCACCTCGGGGGCGGCGACGATCGTCATGGTGACGGCCAGCTTGACGGCGTATTGCACATGCGCGTCCACAGCCTTGGCGAGCGGCTTGTTGGTGGCGTCGGGCACCTCGTCGGGGCTCTGCCAGAAGCCCTGGGGATCATTCACGAGACTGTTTCACAGGCTAACCAGGGGCGGCCAATGCTATTTCTTACGGCACTACGAGCTAACCCAATCTAACCCGCTTCGCGAATAAGGCTCCTGGACCCTTACCTAATATCGCGAGATGGTAGGACGGTGCTACGTCGTAGCCCCGTCCTACAGTAGCACAGCACCAGGACGATGCTGTAACACCGATCGAGTATACAGATCCTACCGACGGGCTACGGCAACACGACCACGCCCACTTTCAGCACCAAACGTCATTGATGCTACTTTACCGGCGCATTGTGATTGGTTAATTTTAGCGGGAGGAAATAGAACGAGTTTGAATTTGAACCAATTACAAACTTTGGAATGATTTTTTTTTATCGTGAAGTAAAACTTCAACAGTGCCACATCATTTTTCTCACGAGTTTAGTTTTATTTTTATTTAAGGGGGGACTAAGGTGTAACTTCTAACTTTGTTGATAATTATTTTATTGACTTCAAATTTGGCACATATGAAGACATACTGCCAAAACTAAATATAAAAAAATTAAAAGTATTTTTTTTAACAATGGACGTAAATATTTAACAATTACTCATTTTACAACAATGAAATTTATATTTCGTGCTACTCCAACAATATAAGTTTTTTTGAAGTTTCACTAAAATGTAGCTGACCTATAGTAGTAGGACTCTACATATTGCTTTTTAAATATTCAAATTTGTTTTCAAATTATGATTTTATTTACACAGTGATATTTTTTTCAACGTGATTTTCTCTAAAATGAAGGCATTGTTTATTTTTTTTCTGAATTGTCTGATAAGATATCAAGAAAGTGATATGTAAAGTCCTTAACAGAGCCCCATGGAACACTCACAAAAAAATCAAGTAATTTCTACAAAATTTGTAGAAGTAGGATACAAACAGTGGCGGCGCTACGGGGGGGGGGGCACGGGGGTGCAACTGCCCCCCCAAAAACTTGGCTTGCCCCCCCGGTTGCCCCCCCCCCCCCCCCCCCACTTGACGACTCCCATATATATGCACAATTTACCTGGCAAAAAATAATATAAAATCATAAATAAACTTGCAATTACAGTAATTATCCAGATTAAACCTAAAAAGCACAAAGTTATAGTACCATGGACGACAATTTTACTTTTCCCAACACCTCTTGTTTTAGAATAGAAACGTGAATATTTTGCGCGTGCGGCATTTCATGGCTCTCGCCTTTCTACTGTTTTCCTGAGTAAGCATTCTATGATTCTTTCTTATATCGTGATAAAACCTGCACAACGATAATTTGTATATATATTGAACTCAAGGGCGTATTCAGGGGGGGGGCGCCGCAGCCCCCCCACCCCGAAATCAGGGTTTATCTAAAAATATATGCACATTTAAAATAATTTGTGAAAAAATAACTTAATAAAATAGACAGATCATGTCAAAAACGTTCCAAAACGGCTAGAATTGAATTAAAATTCCAAAAAATTTCCGGGGCTAATCGCCCCGGACTTACATGTCTTAGAGAATTGAAGATATTTAACTATTCTTAAACCTCTTAGACCAATTTTTGAATATTTTGTAATTTATAATTCCCCAATACACTTCGATTCAAAATTGCACCTAAACGAATGACCTTGATCCAAAATTTTCTCGGGGGCTGCGCCCCCGAACCCCTGTGTTCCACTGTGGTTTTTCAAAATATTAGTAATGTCCCCCCCCCCCCGAATTTTCATCCTGGATACGCCCTTGAGTGAAATTGTATTTCGTGGTTTTGCTGAACGCTACGGTGAGAGGGGGGGAGGGGTCATGATTTTGGTAAATATGACGGCTTTTCGCTTTGCCCCCTCAAGGAATTGCCTTGCCCCTGCTCTGCCCCCCCAACGATTATTTCCTGGCGCCGCCACTGGATACAAAATAAATCATAATTTTGTGTACAAACAGGTTACGGAGAAAAAACCCTCTAAAGCCTGACAATATATATGCATAAAATAATAAAAAAAAATATCTATCTTAAAATTTTTAATTTATTCTTACTCCATAATAAATCAGCAGTATTTACAAGATTTTAAAATTCAAAATTTTATTGAATATTCTCGAAATTATTACAAATTGTTGAAAACCGCCTCGTTGCAAAATAACACTTAATATTTTTTTAGGGCAAAAAAACTTTTTTTTTAAGTTTTGGAAACATTTAACTAAAATACATTTATATATCAATGATAATACAAATAAAAAAAAAATGTGAAAATATGTGAAAAATCTAAAAGTTACACCTTAGTCCCCCCTGAGTGACAAAAAGAAACCATAAAAGAAAGATGCGGTTTAGACCCATACTCTTCTAATTATTTCACTGACTGACATCTGTGAAACATTGAACATTGCAGCTAGTCCCCATTGAAACACTCCACTCGACTCGCCAGAAACGATAACCCAACTAATAGTTGGGTGTCAACTGGAATCGCATGATTCCGATTGTTCTGGCGCACCAAGTCGTCGTAAAGCAGGTCCAAAACATAAAAAGGTGTCTCTATTTAATCTGGTATTTCTATGCAATTCAAAATCAGTCATATCTGCTACTCTTACATATCGTTTCACATTTTCTTCATCTTCCACATCAAAAGCTGCGGCAATGTATAGGCGGCCATTTTCGCTTCTTTCGTCGTAGGACCTCTCGGTAGCACCACTCTCGACTGGTGCTGAGAAATCGTGCTACTCTAGCACCGGGCTACGTCTTAAATGTCATATTCGATCGGTGTTTGGTCGTAGCACCATGGTAGCACCGACCTTGAGCTCAGCACCGTCGTAACACCAAAATCTCGCGATATTAGGTAAGTGTCCTGGGGTGCGATCACATCAAATGAGAACTTTCTTGTCACCGTGACAAGAGCGTTCTCATTTTATGTTATCGCATCCCTGGAAGCGACGCACCAACAATCAAGTGAGGGTCTGGACAACTTAAGGCCGATGCACAATTGACGCAGACGGACGACGCGGACGGACGACGGAGACCGATACAATGTTAAAGTCGTTGTCCGTCCGCGTCCGATTGTGAACAGCCAGAGTGAATATGTCATACCTAAACATCGTATCCGTCTCCGTCGTTCGTCCGCATCGTCCGTCTTCGTTAATTGTGCATCGGCCTTTAGGCTCTGGCATGGTTGAAGAGGAATACCTACGCACCAAGTGTTGGAGCAAGTAGCGCTAACAGTACGGTTGGAGCTAACGTTTTGGCAGTAATGGCGGCAATGTATGTATTTAAGAGTTGAGTTTGATTACAAGCATATCGTTTTTATCTCATCTCATTATACTTTTGCAATTCGGGCAGTGAACAGTGTCACTTTCACTGAAAACTTTAACTGTGACAATTAACTCTTAAGTACCTATGTTTTCACATTAATCCACCGGCATTCAAATTCATACCATTAGCAAAATATTCCCCCACAACTCTTTGCTTGGCATATGCGTTGGAAGCCGTAAATAAATGAATGATTCTATCATCAGCAACCATCCAATGAAGATCCATTTGAGCACAGAACTTACATCGAACGCTCGCGTCATGTTTGTGACGGATGTCTGACGGATTCCGTCCAGCCGACCGACCACCACCTTCCGGTTCATCGCAGCTCGCAGATTCTTCATCCTAGAAGCAAATCATACGCATGATCACGTATACGTTGTTGATGTTGACGTAAAGTCCACTGTTTTGTTTAATGTTGTGCACATACTCTAACACACTCTCTCACTTACCTTTCCTTGTACGAGGTGGCGCTGTGATCGCCGAGGAACGAGTTGTGGACGTAGCAGAAGCCCTTCTCTATCAAGATGGGTTTCAGCACTTGGCTGTTGATATTCGACGCCCAGCCAGTGTTCATGACCACGTACTTGAACTTGTGGTTAACCTGAACACAACACCGTACATTAATAACACTCTCAGAGGCAGAGGCGGATTACCCAGGCTACTTAGGCTATAGCCTAGGGGCGCAAGCTTCCAAGGGGCGCAGCGGCGTCAAACAAATTCCGAATTATATAAAAAAAAAAATGAAATCATAAACAAACTATCAATTCAAATTAATATGAAAATGTGGTAACTTGTGTCAACACAATAATTACTGTGTACGTAGTCTTTTAAATAGAATGGGGAGATATTGTCACGAGAATGACTTTCTCGTTGGGATCATTAAACAATTTGGGGGGTTGTAGCTAGAGAAGAAATATATTTACATAGAAAGCAATTTATTAATAGGCACAAGATAATTAGAAAGGTTAACAATATAGTGTAGTGAAGCTACAAGGGTGAAACTGTTCTGGCACTTATCTCCCAACGTCCGACCAGACACGTGGTCCTCGGTCCCATGTCCGTCCCGCACGTCCCGCGTATGTCCCGCGCCCCTGGAGTCCAAACGATGTTGTCTTGGCTGGATCTTCTGGCCGACTCCTCGACTATCACCTCTTGGTTCGGCGGCTATCAATACCGCTGACCAGGCATGAACAAAGTGCACTGACAGATACACAGTCCTCCCTGATGGTTATGCAACCAATCATGCAGGGATGGATCGCGGGTTGCGAAACAACGATGTATCGTGACACTCCCCCTTCAATACAGAAATCGTCTCGATTTCCAGAGCCAAGTCCCGATGTTATGTAGACATCCGATGATGTAGGACTTGCCCTGTCTTGGAGCGGAAGAAGGAAGTGCCCGATTCTGCGTCATAGTACGCCGTCCAGAAGTTGTCAAATTTAGAAAATTATCGCGACACTCCCCCTTCAGAGCAGAAATCATCCCGATGTCCAGAGTGGTATGACTTTGCTCTCTACTGAAGTGGGCTGAGGGAGTGCCTGATTCCGCTGCATCTGCAATGCGATCCAGGACTGTGTAACCGAACCAAGGGATATCTTTCTTCATCAATATCTTGAGATAGGGGGGGGGGGTCTTCAATATTCTTGTGTGGGAGGAAATAGGTCGTCTTCTGTCTTCACAGAACGCATTATAAAGTCCAACAAAGTTCAAAAATGGTGTCCAGTTTCACCCTTATCTCAAAAATAAAATAAAACCAGTTTGAGATAAAAATATAAAAATTAAAACAGAACAATCAAAAATGGATAGTCGCGAATTGAATCAAACAAAGACAATATGGTTGCAAATTTTCACAAATCACAAGAAATAGGAATTTCCAAATTTCATAAAAAATCAACAGAAAATAGTTATGCACAAGTAAATCAATAGTATACACACAATATTTGTTTTCAAACCATGTTCGCAAGCATTAACAATTATAAACTGACGAGTACATCAATAAATTCTTGGGAAAATTATCTGATACTTTTAAATTCAGTATACGAATAGCAATTGACTTGATAATCAATGCCGGTATAGGAATAATTTTCAGCTGGCCAAAGAAAACATTTGTGAAAAATTATAGCGTTTTAACAGCTGTCGTCTAAGTTTAAAAATTAGCTACAATTGCTCCTTTGCAAAATACGCACAAGTATTGTTAAATTACACAATTTTTTTTTAATCCAAATTGAGTTTAAAAACTTAATAAAGAAATACTTATTTGAAACAAATTAGAGTCAAAATCAAAAACACTTATGAATAAAACCACCGAAATAAATATGTCGTGTGCCGATCTAATTACATACTCATACAATTAAAAATCATTGAATGTAAATAACATTAACAACAAGAACAAGAAATGCCAATGAGTTTCTTGGAATAAATGAATGGATCTGAAGATGAGATGTATTTAGATCGTGTATCGACGGCCTTGCCTTGTCTGAGCGAGTTCACAACTAGAACACTGACACTTGATGCCTTCCCAGCTTATCACTTATCACTCACACACGAAGTCCCCATGGAGAGCTTGAAGATGATCTTGAATCTTGAACAATCGGCGAGGAAACATCTCTGTCGTATGTTGAGGGGCTGATGACGTGGTGTTGTGACATAACATGACCTCAGGACTGAGATCTGGTTTAACAGGAGCTCAGCGTGTCCGGCATCAAGGTCTGTCTTGCTCAGGCGTCGGCGGCGTCGTGTGGCGTCCGCACGGCGTCAGGCACAGGTACAAGTGTCGCCTGCTTAGCTGACCTCGTGTTGACCTCACGTCATTAATAGAGTTCGCCGCCAGAATATCCTGCACAAGCGACACACTATTAGCAAAATTACACATCAAATAAAATAAATGCTTAAAAATGTCAGTAATTTGCCTTAAAAACATAAAAGACCAAGTGACAAGAGGAATGACCTCAACTAATTTAACATTTGTGAAACACACAAATCCAAATGTCCAAAATAGGAATTAAAATCAATTGTAGATACCAAAATTTAAAACAGTAATTAAAAATTATAATACCTCAGATAATTAAATTGACGTTGTTTGAAGAACAATACAAGTAAATGTATACTACACACCAAAAGCAAATGTGTAAAAAAATTTAATTAATGATCAATAAATTACTGGACAATGGTAATTTCAAAAAATCTAGAACATTTTGGAAAATGAAATATAAAATTTAACAATAATGTTGATGCAAAATAACATTGCTTTCAGAATTTAGCAATCAATCAAAAAAATATATAATAAAAATCTCGATCTTTATTGCTCAAGAGCATTACAAAATAACTACAATGCTTAAAAATAGTAGCAGAGTACCCGTTCAAATTCGACAATGACTTTGAGAAAATAAATATCCTGTACTGGTCTCGAACAGTTTTGTAAACCAAAATTTGAATGACTTTTGAAAACATGTCATGAAAATGATGACTTGTTTCCTTGAAAACAATTACTAGGATTGCAAGTCTGCATATGTCAGCGAAACATCTAGCGCTGAGAGATACCACCTGATCCGCGCATAAGAGCCGTAGATAGGCAAGGAGACACCAAGTCATTCAACCTTTGATTGCCGTGTGCATGTAACAACGCATGCACGCTGCGATTAAAACATGATAAAATATAAAAGTTTTGAAAGAATCAGGATTATTATAATTATTAAAAACATCTTGATTGGGATATTTCATCCTGTATTTAGTTTATTTGTAGGTAAAGTCAACAGTTTCGGTCCATATGTTTGGACCTTCTTCAGGACAAAACTTCAAATCATATAAAACAATTAAACATTTCAAACAAAGTACTAAAACAATTTTCTAGAGGCTATAAAAATCACGGTCTATAAATCTATTTTCTAACTCTAAGACGACCCTCCCACAAAGAACCTTGCTTTGCTGTCTTTTCTTCCTCTTCTTCTTCTTCTTCTTCTACTTCTGTAATTATATCTGTCTTCCCAACAGTCTTGAGGAACAAAGGGTCCCAAGCACGACTGAGACCAAAACTAGCATCTCTGTTGAAGTTGTTAGAGTTCTTCCTAATCTCAATCGCTTCTCTTACCATGCGGGGCCAACCAATCAATCCCTTGGCCAAAATTGCAGTTTTTTCAAAAAGGATGTTATGGTCATATTCCAGAGCATGTTCAGCTACTGCCGAGAGACGTTTGTGCCCAGGACATCGAACCCGGTCGTTTACGGGTTCAGGTTCGGGTTCGGGTTCGGGTTCGGGTCCGGCTCCACACTTAGTTTAAACAGTGTACCTACATATTTGTGTTCCAAACCAAAACATTTCTGGTGTACAGATTATTAAATTTAAATTGTATAAAAATTTTATTTTTTGGTCAATGCATTTTTTTGGTCATTGAACGCATGTCAAAATAAATCTTTGAGGGGGGGGGACTCAGTGATCAGTCTGAATTTACCTACGCGATTTTTAGCATATTATGATTTGTAAAGGCATTTTGATTTTCTAAAAAATGTTGGCAGATACAAAAAAGCTTGTCGTATGCTGGGTTATGTACATTTAATTATTTATTATCCATTAAAATTTTCGAGTGGCCAATACAGAGCTATTACTTAGAATTAACATCATCAGAAATTTCCCGTTTCGGGGGCAAAGCCCCCGAAGTTTTTTTCATTGTCATTAATTTGTGTGCAATTTTGATGCATTTTGAACTATGGGTTTTAGGAAATTGAAACACATCATTGTCTTTATAAAAATCATATTTTTAAAGGAATTCTAGGCATTTCATAAAATGCTTTATTTTTAAATGCTGTGTTTTCTATAGAATTAGTACTTAGATCCCGTCGAAGGGGTAGAATGTGTGATGACGTGATGATTAATGTGAAATGAAGGCAGAATTGGTATCAGACGTCAAGTTTGCCCCGACGGGAGATTTTTCATTTTACTTATTCAAGTTTATTATAATACACATGTTTTGTATCCTCACATAAAAAAATACTTAAAATGAAATATGAATTTAACATTTTAATTCCAATTAGGTAAGTAAATATAAAATGTATTTTATTTAATTTGAAAACCCAGAAAAAACCCTAAAAAATATGGGTTCGGGTTCAGGTTTGGGTTCACAAATATTATTTATAAGGGTTCGGGTTCGGGTACGGGTTCAGACAAAAAAGTAATACGGGTTCGGGTTCGGGTTCAGGTTCACAAAAAAATACGGGTTTTTTCGGGTTACGGGTTCGGGTTCAGGTTCGGGTTCGATCCCCTGTTTGTGCCTCTTCACGTCCTCATCCCCTCTGTCATCCCTCTGTTTCAGGGCCTCTTTTCCAAGACGGACATGACTCATATGTTCCTTTAATCTCACTGAGAATTTTCGCCCCGTCTCCCCTATGTACACCTTCCCACACTCACAAGGAACTTCATACACACCATTAGATGATTTTAACGGTTCATTCTCATGAATTGATCTCATGTACGTGTTCAGTTTCCTGTTCGTATTAAAAACAGTAGTAATCCCGTGTCTACGGAGCACTCTACTAATCTCGTCGGTACATCTGTGCACATAGGGAAGAACAGCATAGCCAGATTTATGTTTTTCAACATATTTCTCCTCTTGATCTGCATTCTCGCCCAACGACTCCTCCCCGATGTCCATCCCTTTCTTGTCAGACACTTCTTCTTCTCTTGACAAAACTTTCTGTTGTTCTCTCTTAGGTATCCTGTTGAACGCTCTTCGAATCTCCTTTTCACTATCTAGTCGGGCGCTAGCTCGACGCTGCCAAGCACCGCTCTAATACAACGTGCGAGCTACTACCACAGACTTATACCGCAACGGCTTAAGTGGTCGAAACGAGGTGTCGCCAGGCATACATGCAGTGAGAAATGAAAGTTGAAAACCATGGTTATGGGGTATATTTAGCCACCTGACAACACCTAACCAAATATCAAAGTGCTGCGATCATCCCTTCGGGGTGAATTTTGGGCCTCAAACATGCAAGAATTGACTTTCATGTTAGTTAGTTAGTTAGTTAGTTAGTTAGTTAGTTAGTTTTTTTTTTTTTTTTTTTTATTTCGAACAGAATTAATTATCAATTACAGGATAGCACGAAAATAGAACACAATTACATCATTAAAATAGACAGCGAATACATTTATTTGAGCACTAGATGCCCATCTTCTATTGCAGCAAGGCACTGCTTGCGGCACCAGGTCTTCTTAAACTTGTCAATGTCATTGGTCAAGCTGGCTGTCGCGAATTCCACGCCTAGTTAGTTAGTTAGTTAGTACTGCCCACGTTCAGTTTGCTTGCCCTTTTCTACAGATTGCATGGTTTGGTCTAGAGAGTTGAAATTTGGTAGACACATAGAGTCCTCCTTCTCACGCCTACTTTTGAAAGAAAATCGGAAGAATTTTGACCGGAAGTGAAGTTATTCTAATTTTAAATTTAAATTTTTTTAAAAAGTCGAACGGGTCCATCGAGAGTTTTGAAATTTTGCAACATTAAAGACAATGTATTGCTAGACACTCCACTTCAAGAAAAAACAAAAATTTTAAACCGGAAGTGGAAAAATTATCAATATAAGGTGTTCCGCTCTTCCCCTTCATCTACCAACACAGCAGCTTCGCTGTCAACTCCACATACCCTGTCGGCCTGAATAGCTCAATTATCGGGGGCAGCTGGCTTGTATTCCTGCATAACTGGTTCGATTCCCGATCCTAGAAAAACTTTTTTTTCACATCATTCTTTTTTAATTTGTGTATGCGATGATACCTTTCAGTATATATATTCAAATGAGAGGTCGAGGGATGCTGTGTAGATCATCAATAACCCGAAACATCGCCATCGCGGCACGCCGATTGCCATCGCGATCACAGATAGTATCAGGTTCGTAGGTAATGCTGCAGGTATGACGAGCGACATTGCGTCTTGTTGAAATCTTCGCCCATTTGCTAGTTTAGTGGTTACGAACGGCATTCAGTATCGCCGTCCTGGTGGCGCAATGGACAGTGCATTGGCTTACGGTGTTAGGGGTCGCCGGTTCGATTCCGGCCCGGGTCGTCCTTTTTTATTTGAAATTTTTACAAGTTTTAATTCTGCCTAACCATAGAGTTATTTTTTTAAGTTGCCCAGTTTTAATTTTCGCCAGTTCGACTTTGTCTATCCATAGAGAGTTTTATTCCTTAGGCTGCCCAGTAAAACTTATGCGCGCGCCCAACGCCGCCTGGAGTAGGTACCCTCTGTCTCTAGCCGCTCGTAGAATTCTAGGTGAACTTCATAATTTTGTCACATTGAAAGATTCAATCCTCAAATATACCTCAATATGACGACAGAATATGACGTAGTATCAACCATTTGAGAAAACTCGTTTGGATAGTTATTATGGATATCCAAGTATTGAGACAATAATACAAACGAATAACAGACATCGATTCCGTTTCATAATGAAATCTTTATTTTTATTACTTCACGTAGTACCTATGAATATTATAATGTCTAAATTTATTTCAGTTTTGAGAGTATGGAAACTTCGTTTTGTGTAGAATAAAGATATATATTTTTTATTTAAAACTCTGCCAACAACAATTGTTGGTTGCCAACAAAGACACAGAATAATACACAACATAAATGAAAAGATAACTAAATTAACAAAATCATGAGAAGTGACTAAAATTAGGTAATAAACATTTGAACTATGAAATTAATGATATAAATGGTTTTTCAAAATAATAACTGATCTCCTAATTACATCTATAACTATACTATTTAACAAAGTCTTACGCAACTTGTGCTTCACTACAAATGCTTTCAAAAATCCAGGAATTGTTCCTCGCGACCCAACCATTAGTCCTACGATGTCGACATGAAGCAAACCATACATTCTTGAGTATTCCCCTATAGTTGGTTCATAATACTTCCGTTTTTCTTCATCAACTTCTTCAGGTTGATTTTTATGTGATTCGAACCTAATGGTTGGGTCGATGATTAAGCCGTGTTTTTTTAGATTGTCGATTACAATAATGTCAATGCGTTTAGACCCTCCAAAGCACGTAACATCTTCATAGACGTCGAATTTGTTCTTTTCTCTAAACGCATTGGCAATCATTGTTCGGACGGAATTATGTCTCGCGATTTGTAGAAGTTCTCCGTGCTGGCAGAAGTTCAGGACGTGTCCAAGGGTTTCTATCTCAGTGCAATGTCTGCACTGGTTTATACCGCCCTGACTTCTGCCGTGTAACACTCGAACTGGGGCTACATTTGCAGTCATTTTAATTGCATCTCTCCACTCACTGCAAGTTAAACCATTCCGTTTATTTATCCAGTTGTTTGTTGGAGTATGTTCGCTGAACAAAATTACCCCTTTACCCTTTTGTGTGAGTTCGCACCATCTTTCATACTCCCTATCCCGTAAGTGTTCACGAATAACAGATGGTTTAGGGTAAGATTTATTCGGATCTTTTGACAACGAATCGATGTTTATTCCAAATTTGGTGGCACAATTTTGGCGCTCTCCTGTCAAATTCCTCGTGCTGACGACATACTTATTACAAGACTTTTCCAACACATTACAAACGTTGTAGTGCTGTATGTATGCTTCCCATCGTGCTCGAAATAATTGCAGACCTTTGTGTTTATTTGCTGAGTAAATCATACTGTCCGGCGTGTCTCCAGGAATGCACAAGATGTCCTTCAAAGCACTTCTTATTATCTTATCAACATCATCCAAAAATTTTGAGGTAAGCTGTACTAAAGGTGCGTTTTGAAATGGGTAAACAAGGGTAGGCCAGACGTAAATATTTAAAATATTTAACTTCTGATCTGCTTTCAAAAGTGGAGATTTCACTAAAGCTTCTATGTTGGTACGAAGCGAAGAAATCACCTTCTCGTGGTTGCAGACAATCCCACGATTGAAGTTTACTCCTAAGTACTTGATAGATTCATCATGCTTAATACTTTCGATGAAGGTTTTTTCATCAATCTTCAAAGCAGACTCTTCCAGTTTTCCATGCTTAATGATAATGGCGGATGATTTACTCGTATTTAGTTCCAGTCCAATTTCCTGTAGTTTCGATTTGGCTATATTTGTTAAAGCAATAGCAGATGCTTTATCCTTGCCTATTACAACCAAGTCATCTGCAAATCCCAATACAGAGACTCTTTCCAATCCATCCACTAGATTAAAACCAAAATTTTCTACAACAGATTCTTCTGATAATACATCGAGAATATGGTCTGTTCCCATATTATAGAGTGATGGGGAAAGTGGGGCTCCTTGCATAACACCTCTCATAATCGGGATTTGTTTAGTTTTTTCACTATTCACCTCAACTTGAATTGCGTTTCCAAACTGTAGTTGTTGGATCAGAGACGATAACTTCGTCGGTAATGAGGAAGAATCTAATGTTGAACATAAATGAGCATGGCCTTTACTGTCAAAAGCCTTTGTGGTATCTAAAAATACTAATGTCACATCAGTCTTTTCAGTCTTCGCCTTTCTCAATACTGCATCAACGATAGAAACGTTTATAAGCGTGCCAGGTGTCGATGTGAAGCCACGCTGATGTTGGTTGAGAGAGACATAACTCCTGAGCTGCTTGTCCAGAGCTCTTTCAATAACCCTTCGAAGTATGGAACAAATCGAAATCGGTCGCCAATTATTTATATCATTAGGATCCCCTTTTTTGTAGATGAGAATTGTCCTAGCTTTAAGAAAGCACTGAGGAACCCATCCATTTCTCAGCATAATGGAGCCAATATGGGATAAGATAGTGGCGACGCGATCACATTTAACAACTCTCATGATGACTTTGTCTGGACCGGTAGCTGTGTCAATAGGTTAACTACGCACAATGAACAATAGTATTGTATTCTAACGCCAATCGATTGCCTCATGCGGCTTCCGTCGTTGTGTTTACAAACATGATCAACAATATGCAATGGCATTTTTAAAAGAATACCTAAATGCACGAAATAATTCATACTGTCTAAAATATCAAAACAAACAAAAAATCAATTAGATGTATCAACAATATGTCATCATCATCAGGAATAAGGACCGGTAGACTAATTGATTGTATGATCTATGCGTAATAAACACATAAACACCCCTCCCCCCCCCCCCCACACACACACCATAATCAATAAACAAATAATAAAAGGTCAATTAATATCGTGAATCCATTGCTTGGAAAATACACAATGCATATTCAGATCTAGAGATAAACATTCAGTGACTGATGGATGAGGGGTGGGGGTTGTGTTGTGATTATCAGAGGTTTGGTTTCCTATGTTGTCTTGACACAAAAGAAATACAAATGTACGTAGATGACACTTGTTTTGGAATGTAACATAATAGAATAATAGATTCTGCTGCAGTAGGAGGCTGTCTTCTAGCACAATTGTATTTTCAAATAACTTATTTTCACACTATTTATTGTAAAATTGTATACTTCAAGATAATGAGTAAGCACACAACCCGTTCGAAGAAGACTTCCCCAGGGTAAAATTAGTATTCGTAAAGGACTTTTCTTTAAAGCTATTTCATTCAAAATAAATTTAGAAAAATCTTATTCATAAATTACATTCATAACTATATTTGGTACATTTTAAAAGAAATTGAACATTTGCTTGTATATGACATGTGTTTTCCTTAAATGGATAAAGTGATATTTTATTACCTAAACAATGTTTTTTTCACTTGAGTCTTGACTAGCAACAGTTTTTTTTTAAATGTATAGGTACGCACTGAATGGGACCGAGGAGATTAAAAAAAAAACGATTCGTGTTACTACTTTTTCTCATTGTTATCATATATATTTTTTTAAATCAATAGAGATTTTTTTATGTTAATTGTCGTTTAGTGAGATTTAAACAATATATGTGTAGGTTCATTGATTTTTATTTAATTACATACTACCGATGGAAGCGGTAGACACCTTAGGGAATTTATAAGCGTGTGATCTAGGTTTGTGTGACTGTTCTCCGGCAAAAATAGTGCTTTAGCCTTTGAATATATAATCCTTACGGGGCTTTAGCTTCTCTGGTATCATGGCAATCAGTCAGTACATTCAGGTTGACCGTTCTTTGTTGGTTTGTTCGTGTGTTGGTGTGTTTTGTGTTAATGATATACGTCCTACTACTTCCCACCAGCACTATAAACACCAGGTGGCTCAGATAGTTAATCTTAAAGGAATTCTAGATTGAAATCTTCAAAATCAATTTTCACAACAAGGCAGTATCAAATGGCCACATCCTTTGCCGTAATTCCTTTAAAATAATTATAAGTGTCCCGATGTATAAACTAGGAAAACGCTCCTTGGTATGAACGTTCTTTCTTATATACTCCATATACACCCTTTGACCGATCTCAAACAAAATTTGATATACACATTCTATTTGAAATAACCCATACCGTACGGTACTTACACCCTTACGCAAACATCCCCAAATTTTAAGAAACCACCCCTATGTAATAGAAAATTAAATATACATAATATTCTGCATAAACCCATTTTTGGTACGTTTTCAAACTGCTGGATGAAGAAATTGAGGTATAATCCATGGTGGGACTATAACTTAACAGCAGTGTTGGGTAAGTTTCTCAAACAAGGAACTTGTTCCAGTTCCATTGAACAAAAAGGAACTAGTTTCAGTTCCTAGTTCCGTTCAAATAAAGAACTAGAAAGTTACCTGGAAAATTTCCAGGAACTGAAAAGTTTAGTAACTAAGTTCTTTTAAGTTACCTACATTGCCTTCCAAAAACCATTCTGATTTTATTTAAAATGTGTTGTAAACATCTGCACGCTTTACCAATTGAGTTATATATGACATAAAAAGTAGGTCCGTGAACTTGGCCCCCCCCCCCCCCCCCCATGAACGCACTAATTCTGAAATTCTCAATATAATTAGTGTATGGCACTGGGATTTAGTGAACAAAGTTTCAGAATTAGTGCGTCACTACTTTTGGAGAAAATCGAAAAACCGAAAATTTGAAATGGGGGGTGGGCCAAGTTCACGCAGCCCCCCCCCCCCCCCCCCATGCGAGCAAAATGTCTGAAACTCTCAATATAATTAGTGTATGGCACTGGGATTTAGTGTACCAAGTTTCAGAATTAGTGCTTCACTACTTTCGGAGTAAAACGAAAAACAATGTCCGATTTTGGGGGGGGGGGGGGGCCAAGTTCACGCAGCCCCCCCCCCCATGCGAGCAAAATTTCTGAAATTCTCAATATAATTAGTGTATGGCACTGGAATTTAGTGTACCAAGTTTCAGAATTAGTGCGTCACTACTTTCGGAGTAAAACGAAAAACAATGTCCGATTTTTGGAGGGGGCCAAGTTCACGCAGCCCCCCCCCATGCGAGCAAAATTTCTGAATTTCTCAATATATTTAGTGTATGGCACTGGGATTTAGTGTACCAAGTTTCAGAATTAGTGCGTCACTACTTTTTGAGGAAATCGAAAAACTAAAAGTGAAAAATGGGGGGGACCAAATTCACGAAGCCCCGCCCATGCGAGCTAAAATTCTGACACTCTCCAGAAGGTTGATCCGGCACCTCCACATCTCCTGGAGCTTGATCCGGCACCTCCACATGTCCTGGAGCTTGATCCGGCACCTCCACATGTCCTGGAGGTTGATCCGGCACCTCCACATCACCTGGAGCTTGATCCGGCACCTCCACATCTCCTGGATAGTAAGTGAACGCTGGGAATAAGTGTATAAAGTTGCTGAATTAGTGCTTCACTCTTCTCATGAAGAAAATTGAAAAACAACAATGTTTCTTGTTTTTTGTTTTTTTGTTTGGGGCTTAACGTCGCACTGTTCTGCAGCGAGGCTAATGGCGACGGATGAATGATAATGATGATGATTGGGAGATGATGGTGAAGAGTAGGTAAGGATGGAAGGTGGGAAGGAGGCGGTCGTGGCCTATAAGTAAGGTACCTTCCCAGCATTTGCCTGTCGACTGAGGGAAAACCAAGAAAAAACAGGTCCGTGAAGTTAGCACCGCCCATTAACGCACTAATTATCTCATGTGTGGGATGAATTAGTGCACAATTAGTGCGTTCGATCGGCACTAATTTTATAATTAGTGCGTCATCCGTTTCCGAGAAAAACGCACTTTACTATGGGCGGTGCCAACTTCACGCAGCACCGCCCATTGACGCACTAATTTTCAAACCCACACAGGCAATTAGTGCACAATTAGTGCGTTCGATCCCCCCCATTCCCATAATTAGTGCGCACTTACTTTTCGAGTTATTCGTGAATAACCGTGGGCGGTGCAGCACCGCCCATTGAAAATTTCAGGGTTTTAGGTACGCCATGTTTTAGTGTACAATTAGTGCGTTCGATTCCCCCCATTCCCATAATTAGTGCGCACTTACTTTTCGAGTTATTCGTGAAAAACCGTGGGCGGTGCAGCACCGCCCATTAAAAATTTCAATGTTTTCAGTACGCCATGTTTAAGTGCACAATTAGTGCGTTCGATTCCCCCCATTCTTATAATTAGTGCGCACTTACTTTTCGAGTTATTCGTGAAAAATCGTGGGCGGTGCAGCACCGCCCATTGAAAATTTTAATGTTTTCAGTACGCCATGTTTTAGTGCACAATTAGTGCGTTCGATCCCCCCCATTCCCATAATTAGTGCGCACTTACTTTTCGAGTAATTCGTAAATAACCGTGGGCGGTGCAGCACCGCCCATTGAAAATTTTAAGGTTTTCAGCATGCCATGTTTTAGTGCACAATTAGTGCGTTCGATCACCCCCATTCCCATAATTAGTGCGCTCTTACTTTTCGAGTTATTCGTGAATAACCGTGGGCGGTGCAGCACCGCCCATTGAAAATTTCAAGGTTTTCAGCATGCCATGTTTTAGTGCACAATTAGTCGTTCGAACCCCCCCCATTCCCATAATTAGTGCGCACTTACTTTTCGAGTTATTCGTGAAAAACCGTGAGCGGTGCAGCACTCGAAAAGTAAGCACTCGAACTCGAAAAGTAAGTGCGCACTAATTATGGGAATAGGGGGGATCGAATGCACTAATTGTGCACTAAAACATGGCGTGCTGAAAACCTTGAAATTTTCAATGGGCGGTGCTGCACCGCCCACGGTTATTCCCGAATAACTCGAAAAGTAAGTGCGCACTAATTATGGGAATGGGGGGGATCGAACGCACTAATTGTGCACTAAAACATGGCATGCTGAAAACATTGAAATTTTCAATGGGCGGTGCCGCACCGCCCACGGTTATTCCCGAATAACTCGAAGAGTAAGTGCGCACTAATTATGGGAATAGTGGGGATCGAACGCACTAATTGTGCACTAAAACATGGCATGCTGAAAAACTTGAAATTTTCAATGGGCGGTGCTGCACCGCCCACGGTTATTCACGAATAACTCGAAAAGTTAGTGCGCACTAATTATGGGAATGGGGGGGATCGAACGCACTAAATGTGCACTAAAACATGGCGTACTGAAAATCTTAAATTTTCAATGGGCGGTGCTGCACCGCCCACGGTTATTCACGAATAACTCGAAAAGTTAGTGCGCACTAATTATGGGAATGGGGGGGATCGAACGCACTAAATGTGCACTAAAACATGGCGTACTGAAAATCTTAAATTTTCAATGGGCGGTGCCGCACCGCCCACGGTTATTCACGAATAACTCGAAAAGTAAGTGCGCACTAAATATGGGAATGGGGGGAATCGAACGCACTAATTGTGCACTAATTGCCTGTGTGGGTTTGAAAATTAGTGCGTCAATGGGCGGTGCTGCGTGAAGTTGGCACCGCCCATAGTAAAGTGCGTTTTTCTCGGAAACGGATGACGCACTAATTATAAAATTAGTACCGATCGAACGCACTAATTGTGCACTAATTCATCCCACACATGAGATAATTAGTGCGTTAATGGGCGGTGCTAACTTCACGGACCTCGAAAAAAACCCAGTCAGGAAGGACGGCCGCGGGAATCGAACCCGGGCCTCCGGAATACAAGCTCAGAGCGTTAACCACTCAGCCAACCTGTTCCGTAATGTTTTTTGTGATGGTGGGGGGGGGGGGGGGAGTTCCCTACCCCCTTGCCCTCTGCGGTATAAAATGCAATAATAAGAAACGTTTGGTATAGGGGCATTCTCTGGTATTTTGAACTCAAGTTAGGTAAATTTCAACTGATATGAAACCCATGTTATTATATACCATTGTAAAGGGGACAGTTCAAGCTATCTGATGAAACGAGAGAGAAGTTCAAAAAAAAATCCCCCCAAAAATATGCCCGTTAAGGTGGATCTTACCTTTCAAAATGTGCTGAAATTTGTATTGATCTTAGTATATATATGTACTTAAAATGTAACATAAAATTAATTAAAAAATTCTAGGTCGACAATTTTCCGGAAATCGTTGGAAAATCGAATTTTAAATTAGGCTAATTTTTGCCCCCAGAACTTTGAAATCACATTTTGGAATACGCTAAGATTTTGTTATAATACCCTTTGAACTGTATATTTTGTTGTGGGTTGTTTTGTAACACATATGCATTTCCCCAGAAGAGTAAAAAAAATAAAATTTAATCCCATTAAATATCACATAAATTATCGTCATCTTCTGATGCCTGTATCTTTAAGACGGGTATTTCAAATGTAATGCAAACTAATTCATCACACTCGTGAAACATCCCTGAATTTAATGGTGAAAGATTCACATTGATTGGACTTATATTAACGTTATTCTGGGGGAAAAAGTGACGCCGCGCGGGCTGTAGATTTTCTGGACCAGTACGAGGACCAGTATCTGCAATTCATGCTTCTGTAGAAACGCGCTCCTAGCGGAGTTATTCCCAAGTACTGAGTTTTGCATGCGTGCGCGGGGGAGGGGGACATCTGTTTTGTCTTGCTATGGTCACCAGTGGCGTGCCGTGACATTTGAAGTGAGGGAAGCAATTTGCCAGGAAAGAAATTTGCCCAGACCCGGAGGGGGGGTCTGGGGGGCTTGCCCCCCAGCTTAGCCCCGCAGGGAATTTTTTAAAATTTGACTAATTTTAGATGGTTAAAAACGATTTTGAAAGTACCTTTTTGGAAGATTACTTGAATTTAAGAAATGGTCAAAGGAGGATTTTCAGACTAATTTTTTATATTTTAATCATTAGTTTTTTGAAGGCAAATACGAGGGCAAATACAGATATACAAAAACTTTGTAGAAATGCGTTAACTGAACTGAGAATCCGAAACTGCAATATTTTGTAGATATTACAAGTTTAGACATTCAACCGCTCTTGAGCACTGTCACCGACCGATCACATGTTCGTTCCAATCGTGTCAACTCGGGAGTAGTTCGGCTGCGTTCGGACTGTGGATGCAACTCTCCGATTTGCTTCCCTTGGCTAGAATACGCCTGCAGAAATAGACGCATTTTACACAGAAATGCTTTGTGTTTAGACCGGCAAATAATGTTATTATCATGGCAAAATAAGTTTTTATTATTGACAATACTTTCAGGTGGCTGCAGATTAACATATTTGATTGTAGGCAAATCACCTAATGCATGCGTAACTCCCGTATATAGAGCGAGGGATTGGAAGCAATTCGAAATGTGAATCCATTGGAGCCGGCCGACTGCCGAGCCGAGGCAAGTGTATGCGTGCGCACGCGCCTTGCCCACCTCCTGTCTTAGAAACCGCGTTTACTTTGAAATCAGAGCGAAAGTGGTGACATTTGTGTTCGTAATAAGAATTCTATAAGTAGTATTAAGTGATGAATATTTTTGTAAAAAGATTAAATTATTATACATATAATTATTATATTTTAATATTGTTGGAATGGAAAAGGAAGGGGAAGCAATGCTTCCCTTGCTTCCATTGAGTGCACGCCACTGATGGTCACGTAGCGAACATAAAACTGTTTATGCCTGGAATGTATTGGTTTACATTTCTCAGTAACTGAATCTCAAGAATGACTTGTTGATACCGTAGCATCTCAGAGCTGATGTGTGTTTGAGAGGAGACTTGCACGGGAACAACGGGAACAATGTAATATTTTTTGAACAATATTCCAAAAAAGGGCGGGGGGGGGGGGGGGGGGGGGGGGGGGGGGGCTAGTACAAAATGTTGATTATAATTTTTCACATGAAGGAGAATTGAACAAACAAAAATTTTAATGGCACAAACCAGCACAAACGTAGCACTAACGATTGCGATAGTTTTTGGGGCAAGTTTCCAAATTTGTGGGGGGGGGGGGGGGGGGATGCAAGATTT